>CM068370.1:343798054-344277245 GCA_034769895.1 Magicicada septendecula | reverse complement strand
TATCTTTAGAATCCTTTAGGAACTAACAATCCTTCTTTCATATTGTTAGTTCAATATAAAAGAAGACCACACATATCCCTACTATGTCAAAAAATTCACTAATCTGCTCATACCAATAAATGAATTACTATTCACAATGTAACAAACAGGGTCAGTATTTTATTTGTTGTGCCTCTGGTAACTACCATAGACAATCTGAATTTGTTGTCAAGTCCCTGGGACTTCCAGGGAACATATGAGACATGGTGGACCAGTGGAACTGCTATTTTAATTAAGAGGACACAGGCCAGGTATAAATTAGTTTACCAAAAACATTTTATAAGCTTAGTTGTTTCTTTTTGATAGCACATGATAAGATCGGACAAAATTTTTAAGGAGGGAATACTCATGTATATTCTTTTATTGCACTGGATTTAGTTTATAATGAAATTATTTTATTACACATGCAGTCATACTTGACAATTATTAATATTACATAAATCATTTACCTGGTGCGAAGATGCCTAAGTATGTGTGTGCATGTAACATAAAAAACAGTGTCTATGCAGCTATTGTTAGAAAAAATGTACCACAAATAATAAGTAAAACAGGAATAGAACCAAGTAATACTTTACAGATGAATAGTGCTTCCTCATCACAATGTTCACTGTTCTTGCAAGACAGCCAACAATCAGAAGATATTAATTGGCCAAGAGATTACTGCGTTCTCCACCCCATTTACAACAGACAAAATCCTATTCCTGTTTTATTCAATGTATACCAACAGTTTACAGTTTCCACTCTATAGGAAACTGTTTCACAATAATTACTGACCAAAGTTAATGACACTGATTATATAAAACAAAAACTATTTACAAGTATTATAAAAGACACCCGCAGTTATACAAAATGATGCACTAACAGAGCCACAGAATAAATCTGGGAAGGGCAAAATTAAAAGAAGGTAACTACAAAATTATAAACACAAGTTATAGAAAGATATAGAAGAAATATAAATACATCCATAAATACAAACTATAACCGTTTTCCTATTCCTAAAGAATTTGTTTTAATTTATTTTAAATTAAATAACAGTTTTTCCTATTCCTAAACAGTGTTTTAGAACACTGAAAAATCCAGTTTCACATTAAGATATATAATACATTTCTCTCAATAAGACTGTGGGAAATAAGATTTTGAGAGGATGAATTCATGTTACCTCCATCCTCAGATCCACCCCTGACTGTCCGATTATTAGAGAAGTGAATATTTTTGTCTAAAATTACAACTGTAATATAAACAACCTACAAACTTATTATAAATCAGTCCCTAGTTTCAAAGAATTCTGGATTTAAAGAACTTAATGCTTGATTTAAAATTCTTGTTGAAACAAAGATTAGCAAGTTATGAAATAAGAGTTAAATGTCCATGAGTCATGCTTTCTCATGATTACGTAAAGAAATACACCTGAATATTCAATTGAAAAGAATAGTGATAAATTTTTAAATATTTAATTAATAAAGTTGTGTTAGTGGTTATAATCACAAACAGAATTAACACTGTTGCACACTACTATAGAAAAATTATTCCGATTAGCGCTTTTTTAAATATAAATTTCTGTCACTCTAAGCACTTGCCTCTAGACTACACTGTCTACAATTATTATTAGAAATAAGTTTCCTGATAGGGAAATACGTTACACATAGTATAAGGGCAAATTTTGTACTTAAATTACTAAACAGATCATAATTATTCAAAAAACAAAACCGTGAACCTAGAAAAGTTAAAATTTAATGACTGATTGAAAACTGATCTACTGGTTTTATACATTGAGTTTACACAAACACCATTTAGTTAAAACAATTTGTATTGTCCTACGATATATAAAATTATTTTAAAAAACACAAAAATGGGAAACTTCATTTAATATTTTGCTAATATAAAAATGGTGTTTAGTATCCATCCCTTTGTTTTTAAAGTTCTGTATGCAGTATCATTCTGTGAATAAAAACATGTTTAACTGTGAATTTAACCGACATGTCTACTATCCACAATCATTTTAACCTCCTGTACTACAGTACCTCCTGTAGTACTGTAGTAGAGTTTTTTTTTGTTATATGTGAATTATTAGGGTACCATGGTGTAACAATGATCTGGTTGGCTAAACCACATGTCTTGGGTCTGATTCCCTCCCCACTGAAAAATGTAATCCAGCTTCCACGTAGTCACTCTTACAGTACCATATTTATACAGTGTAATTTTAAAGATCGAACTTTAATATACTATAGTCCAATAATCAGTGAGACCATAACCATTTTCCTATTTACTATGACTACTGTGCCTTATCCCTAACCCTATATAATTGAGTTCCTCCTACATGTATAAAAATATATCTGATATCATAATCAAATTAAAATTCTAATGAATAAAATGTTCCATGTATTTGCTAAATTATATGTTTATTTATAAACATGCTGTACTTCAATGATAAATAATTTATTTAAAAAAGGTTTAGTTCAGGAAAAACTAAGCAGCTTTATAAAACTATAATATTTTTAACAGGAACATTCTTACATAATTTTTTAATTATAGTCCAATTTAACAGAAACTTCTGAATTTTTGTACATAAAGTGTATACTTTGTTAAATAACTTGCTGTTTACTGTTTAATTACTACTTGGTTTAAAAACGTTTTCATACTTTTCATTTAATTCAGTATATCTGTATACTTTCTATATACATATGTTTATATAATGTGTCCTTTTTTCAGAGTGGGTCCTGCCTATGTTTCTGTTTCTGCAATGTTTTGGCAGATCCTTTTTTGTCATCTTCAGGAAGATTCCTTCAGGATGACTTCAGATGGAATGGCAATGTTGATCTGCTATAACGTTCCGGAATTCAGTAAACACACAGCAGGATTCAACCCAAAAAAAGGGCACAGATATTATTCTTACAAAAATCTAAGATATCATGTATCATAGGTTTATTTTGATGCATACATTTCCTACTGTTTTCCCATTTGACTCTACCATGTTCCAAGGCCTACCTCCATCACTTTGGGTCTTCCTCTACATTTTTTAAGTCCCATGGCTTAGAATTTATGAAGTTTATTAATGCTTTGGTGTTACATATTATGACCCATGAAGTATCATTTAAGCCATACAATTTGTTTTCCTAACCCATCTGTTTCTTTTCCTGTCTCGTAATCTTACACGTAGGAACCATCTTTCCACTGTCCTTTAAATCTCTGAGACTTTCCCTGTTAACTTTTGTGAAGTTTAAATCTATGATTTGCTGCTAAAGATAGCAAGCACGAATGATTGGTCTTCAAGAATTGTGGATAATTTGTGCTTTTAAGCAGTAGCCAGCCACAGTAAATGATGATTCTTTACAAGTACAGTAACGTGTGTTACACACATAAGAGCCTATGTACATGGATTCATTGGCAAGTGTTATCGGTTACACTTATTGGTTATATTTATGTTTTATAGTTATGCACTAATGAGAAATGTCAATTAATAACAGTTGCCAAAGATACATAGCCATAACTTAGAGCAAAATAAACTTTAGTGTCAAATGATAAGTACCCAGAACCCACAGCAGTATAAAACTACTCTAGCTCATATGGGGAATGCAGCTGTACTTCCCAAAAGCAGGATCCCTGAAACACCACTTGCAAATACCACTACTAAACCAACTACAAAATTTGCACTACTGTTCTACTTTCTAAGCGTTAGCATTGCTTTTTTAAAAATGCCCACTGACCATTAAAAGTACGCATAGTTGTTATTTGCTATTACTAATTTTTATACATAAATTCAACTGAAAATGTTAGACATGAACTGCTTACATAGTAGAGACTGACTTTAATGCATGTCCACAACCCTGACATTCTGAAGGAGTAGATGCAGAAATGTATTCTGGAGCACAAAACAAATATAAAAGAAGAACACGTCTTTTTTTTTCAAATGTATTCTTTCAAAATAAATCTGTTTTTTACAATAGAACCAGTTTTTGACTATTCTTGGTTGTCATTTTTTAATATTTTAAAAATAAAACTGAGCTGCCAGACAAAAATAAATCTTCCTTCACCAGGATTATGGAACCCATAGTTTTTATTGAGATTTTCAATGATGAGGTTTCGTTTCTCATGGTTCTACCTTTGCATTCTTGAGCACACAACTCCCTCCCCACTGTAACTGTGCAAGCACTCCATGTCCCACAAATACAGTTGCAGTTAACTGATAAAACTTTCTACTTACTTAGTAACTACTGTATTTGACTTGAATGAACACTTACGTTTATTTCACACATTCATTAAAAATATACACAAATTTGTTTTCCATACTATAACTTTATTACTACTATAGTCTATCATGCACAACTGCTTGTAACTGTGTAGCTCTGATATGCATTGTGTTACTGTTTTTCCCACTCAGTGCACCTTATTTGTACTCAGTTTACAAATAACAAACCACTGAGTACCATGTAGTGGTTACATGTATCAAAAACCATTACTTATTATTTTCCTATGAATAATCATCCTTAAATGTTTTGATTGTAAATCATTTTCAAGGTTTAGTAATGATTCAACTATCAAAACAAGTCATCATTTCTGGTATAAAAGCCACTCACACTTTTTGAGACTGTATGATTGTACGATAATGTTTTCACTTATTATTTGAAAAAATTGGAGATATCATGAAATCAGATGTATCAGAAACACACAGGAAATATCCTACCTCCCACTGATAATACTACTATGACAGAGTGTACAAATTCAAAATTGTACTGAATAGCATACTTCTTGAGGCAGAGCAGGAGTAAGACAAACTGTGAATACCACAGAAGGATACAGAAATATGTGGGCTCAAGAATAATTAAGTATGCACAAAGGGAAAGTAGAAGAAAGCTGTGATCTGCTTTCAGCTGAGCAATTAACAATTTAAAAGATTTTATACAATAATTTTAAACACAACAAATCTCTCTCTCTCTCTCTCTCTCTACCCCCCCCCCACACATGCACACAATTGTAAAGGCTACTAAGGTCATATAAGGATACTTGATTGTTGTAGACCATGAAACGTAAAGCTGTCATAAAGAAACATTTTCAGGATGGCCTACCCAAAACTGTAGACCAGTCATATGTTATGAAGCATATACGTGGCTTTATAAGCATAAGTAAACAAATGTTACAATTATAACCTCAGGAGTTATCCACCTGTACAATAAAGGTGCACATACAACCTTGGTGTTTGCATGTCAGTCTTTTTGCAGGTCTATGCTATTAATTCTGACACAGAAATACTAATCTACAGTATTTTACTGAGAACATATTACAGTGAAAGCCAGCAAAATAATAAAATTTAGTTTTCAACACACACACACACACACACACACACACACACACACACACACACACACACACACACACACACACACACACACACACACACACACACACACACACACACACACACAAGAAAACATTAGTTTGAAATATTTTGTTAACACAACCAGCTTCATTAATCATGGAGCCATACATGGCACACAAAGAAAAAAGGAGTCAGGTTAAAAACTATACGGTGTAACTTAAAAACTATAAAGTTAACACCACTGTCCTGTTTCTTTGTTTTTTTTTTTAATCTGCACATTGTGTATTTCTCTACAAAGCTATTTCTGAAAGTGAGATATGTCAAACTAGTGTCTTTCTTGTGTGCGTGAGTGTGTGTGTGTGTTATTTGGTAACAGTGATTTTGGTAATGTAGCTAATTTCTCTAAAGTATTTATGTTTAAAATATAATAAGGCCAAGTCCCTCTAAAGCATCACTGTGTTTTACTGTCTTTGTATTATACAAAACTACTGTGCCAAAGAAATAGCTAGAGACAAAATTCTTGAACTAATAACACTCACAATTTTGTTTTATGTATAAGAAATATATAAAACATAATATCACATGCTCAGAAATTATTTATACAGTTTCCAAAATTACATCATATATGAAACGTAACTGACAAATCTCAAGAGACCTATGTGTTCAATGGCTGGAAGAAAAAATGAAAAGGAAACAAAAATGAAATTACAAGGTCACTGATAAATCACCAGAGGCAGGTGTCCAACAACAGTCAGTGAATTCAAGAGGAATATCATGCTGAATGACTAAAGTGATGAATACCAAATTAGACTGAGGGCTGTGCTTTGACTTATCCACAAGTCTTTGATTGCTTACGATGTACGTCTGAAATAACGTACTTTAAAACAACACAGCCAAAACATTACGCAAAATTAAAACAACAGAAACTGTTGCTTGAGATAGAATAATTATTACAATGCCAAGTAAGGCTGAGTCCCCACTGCTCACTGTGGTGATCCCGGGGCACAAAGTATGTAAAAATGTGTTGAGATATACTTCTGAGACACACTCCATCCTTGTGATAGTCCTAAACGGATACTACAGTGTGTCAAGATAACCAATTTCTTGCTTGATGTGTAGCCACAAACTGGACACAAAGGTAACAGCAAACAGTTATCACTTAAGGTAGCAAAAGTATAATGCTGTAAATTTCTTCTTTTTGCAGTGTCAATCTAGGGTCTGTGGGTAACCTTATTCAATGACCACCCACAACTAAAAATCTTTATAATATATTTAAGCAGTCATTTTATCTAAGAATTCCTTCCTTGGCCTTTCCCTGGTATTTCTCCCACAAACTTCCCCTCTAGTAACACAATCATATAGTTATTGTATCTAATTACATCCCCAGACTAATAAATTATATTAAATGTCTTTGTCAGTATTTCCTTCTGATGACAGTTTGACAATCCTCTTTTATAAGTTCTCTTACATTTTTATTTATTCCCTTCTTTATCACTGTATGAAATGCTTTAGATTGTTCTCCAACCTACATATCAAAAGCCTCTGATTCTTTCTTCACTCTTCCCAATAATCCATGAATCAGTGGCATTTAAATTAAGAAGTCTTTATACAATTTTCCTTGTTTTTCATATGTTTTTCTTAAAGTTAACACCTTACTTTTTTACAAAAATAAAAACTGATTTAATGTTTTCACTGGAGTTCCCATTCTCTGAGAGTATGATATCTAAGGTTACGATAATCGTTGTTTTTTATAGCAATGTAACCAAACAAAATTGTTATGTAGGTTCCTAAACTTCAATAACTAACAGAAGCTCCTATTATTTATGAAATTTATATAGAAAATTTATCTATTCATGGATTTGTCTTTAATGTTATATAATCTCTGGACAAACTGGGTTTACAGTGATTCACAGAAAAGTGTATAATCAATGCAGATATAGACAGAGAAATGAAGAAATAATTAAAGTGTCTTTGAAGTGAAGAAGAGTTAATACACAATTAATTTTTCGTACAAAGAAGTCGACTACATACAAATACAGTGGAAATCGTTTAATGTGAAAACGGTTACCACAAAATATCGGTTAACACGAAATACCACTCGGGTACCGATCGCCGTTTGTTATGTACAGTGTATTATTTGTACGGTTAACACGAAAGGTTTACCTGAAAAATATCAGTTAACACGAAAAATTTTTGTTAAAAATAATTTTTTTTTGGCTGGCTTTTAAGTAACTGCATACAAAATAAAGCCACACAAGTACGCCCAAAAGCTTGTTTTCGATGTAAAGGAATCCATTCTTCATCTCTAAAAGAGAAAGAGCAGGTAGTGACCATAGTTTGTTTTGTCTACCTGTTTTGTTTTGTCTTCAGTACCAAGTTCTATTTACAGTACGCACTGTATACAGTGTACCATTGTTTACGAGAAACCATAGCCTCTCCTTCAGCACCAAATGTGTTGTTCATTGACCGCAAATAAACCGTTATCGCTTACATTAACTACCTACTCTATAGGGTGTGGTGAGTTCAGTTCAGTTGTATTCTGTGTGTGTACAGCGGTGGTAAAGTTTGCGGTACAGTACCGATAACATTTTATTGTAAAAAATTTACTCAGTTGTGAAGATTAACTGTTTACTTTTTTACTGTACAAACTTCTTAGTCTTTTACAGCCAGTTAAGTGACGTTAAGCGTGTGACGTGTACGTGTTAAGTGAAGTTACGCTTTCGTAAATTTCGTTTTTGCAGTCCGGAAGTAAAATGGAGAAGAAAGTGCGTAAACAAAGTGCCCTCTCTTTAGAAAAAAAAGTTGAACTCCTCCAAGCTGTTAATGAGGGTATTCGAACTAAAACAGAAATCTGTAAAACATTCGGTATACCAAACTCGACGTTATCCACGATTATAAAAAATAGGGATAAAACTTTAGAACTGTATGAGTCGGGCAAGTTTGAACCAGGCAGAAAACGTTTCCGTAAGGCAAACCACGAAAACTTAGAGGCTGCTCTTCTTGTTTGGTTTAAGCAAGCAAGATCACAAGATGCTCCTATTTCTGGACCACTACTGATGGCGAAAGCAAACGTTTTTGCTGAACAGATGACCTTAAATTTCACTGCAAATCCTGGCTGGATAGAAAGGTTTAAAAAACATCTGTGGCGAATCAAGACAGGTGTCACAAGAAATGACATCATCGTGGTTGCAATCTACGCTGCCTGCAATTTTAAAAGACTATCCACGTAAGGATATTTTCAACGCCGATGAAACAGGACTATTTTTCCGTTGTATGCCCGATAAAACACTTTCATTTAAAGGGGAGCAGTGCTCTGGTGGTAAAAAGTCCAAAGAGAGAGTGACAGTGATGGTAGGTTGCAATGCTGATGGGTCAGAAAAACTTCCGTTACTTGTTATAGGAAAAAGTTTAAAGCCGTGCTGTTTTAAAAATGTTAAAAAGTTGCCAGTAGAATATAGAGCTAACAAACGAGCGTGGATGACGTCTAAAATTTCTACCGAATGGCTGGTTTCATTAGAAAAACATTTCACTTCTCAGAAGAGGAAAATTGTGTTAATTATTGACAACTGTCCTGCCCACCCATGTGACCTAAAATTGATGGCAATTAAACTTGTTTTTCTACCACCGAACACGACTAGTGCCCTACAACCTTGTGATCAAGGTATTATTCAAAATTTAAAATTTCAGTATAGAAAGTTACTTCTGCGGAAATACTTGGCCACTATTGAGGGGAAAAAAGATTTCTGTGTAAATGTTCTGGATGCTTGTAACTTGTTAAGAACAGCGTGGAACCTCATGACGCCTACAACAATTCAAAATTGTTTCGCTCATGCTCGATTCATTTTGAATTCAGAAACTGAACAACCCGAAGAAAATGAAATTGATCCTACACTATCTGAAATGTTTAATCGTGTGTCATCTGTATTAAATGTTTCAATTTCTCTAAATGAGTACGTGACTGTCGACGAGAACGTAACTACGGCTCCCGTATTAACAGATACCGATATCGTGGAAACAGTGCAAGTTGACAACTGTGAAGGTGATGATAGTGACGATGAACTTGACACGGAAAATGATAGTGAATATGTTCCTACCGCTACCGATATGCTTTCGTTGCTGAGCCGTGTTCGTCGATATTTTAAAGCCAACTCCGAAGGTGAAATGTTTGAACACGTTAGTAAATTAGAACAATTTGTTGAAAATAAAATAGTGCAAAATTGTGTGCAAAAGAAAATAACGGATTATTTTAAATAAAGATAAACACGAAAACTACGGTAAAGTTGAAAGACATACAGTAGTCTATAAGAAAACCTAAATCATAGGACTAAATTTAGAACAGCTAATAATAATTTTAAGAAAAATTAACAATAATAAACCATGAGGATAAATAAAAGGTTGTATTTGTTGCATTTTACTAGACAGTACAATAAATAATCTACGGTACACTATTTGTTCACTTCCTCATTTTGTTTCACTTTTTGTTCGCTTAACGCGAAATTCGGTTTACACGAAAAAAATAACTGGTCCCCGTCATTTCGTGTTAACCGATTTCCACTGTATGTTGTTATATCCCAAAATGTTAGTGACTCCAAAATATTTTTCTTACACATTATTTTTTTATAATGACTACATGCACCATTAATCCCGATTAGCATTTTTAGTCATCAGAATTAGTGATGCATATCATCTTCACAAGCTTCTGATTGCCAATTGTTGAGAGTATCCCTCTCCAGAACAAATATTGTCCAGTTCAATGGATTCCCAATGCTACAATATAGTAAATACCAGAAAAGACCATTTTTAAGATAATTACAACAGACATAGTAATAAAAGGATTCTTTTAGAATCACGAAGATTTTGTTTTGTTTTGTTTTAGACTCCATATCTCAAGAAGGTTTCATTCAATCTCAACAGACATGAAAACATTTGGATGAACACCATTTTGTTACATGTATTAACGATGTGATGTCCAATGATAATATAATAAATTAGTGTTATATAAGATCTGTTTCTAGTCAGTCATATTGGTGCCATTACATTTTTTTGTATTCACAACTTCCACGTATGATATAATTAATTAAACTCTCACAAAAACTCAAATAGTTACAAGTCAATTAAATTAAATTTATATAGGGAAAGCCAGCAATCTCACCAAATTATAAAATATGTACACATATTCAAAGAAACAAAACATGTTTAAAAATATCTCACAAACAGATGTCATCAGTTATGGAAGTCTATGACAATAACAGTGAGACATTTAAAAATAGTGGTGGTTTTTCTTACATGTGTTGTCACTGGACAAAAGGCTTGTCGCATGACAAATGGTGCCAATCGTACACTCTAGAGTTTTTGGTGGCCCTAAAAAGGACCTGTGGCGAGAAGGCTGATGTTGGTCATGGCGTACTGCAGTCCTCCTCTTCTTTCGGCATCGGTTGTAGAGTCGGCTGCCAGCCCAGCGACGTCCATCGCTGGCGTGGAACGGGAGTGCGAAGACACAAGAACGGCGGCGGTTCTATTCTTCGGCTGTTCCTTCCGGCTGACTCCGCCTCGATGTCGTCCGAGAGAGGAGAGGGATGAAGTGCGTCCGATGGCGTGGCGATGAAGAGTGCTCAAAATTTTCTGCCGGCCCGGGTTTTATGTACTAACTGGGATCGCTGATTGGCTCACTCCGAACATGTAGTAGGTCACGTCTCGGCGGCTGCTGATCCCTGATTGGGTCGCTGTGTCCGCCGCTGGTACCGGAGAGCAGATGTTCGCATACTGCTGCCGTCACAGTGTATTTATTTTGATATCTGCAAATATGCTAAGACTGGAGGCTTTTCCAAAATTAATTTTGATGTATAATAGGCCCAATTTTCTTTATTCTGTCAACATAAAATGGAAGTAAAAATGGACACTTCAATTAAATTCAACGAAACCATTTGCAGCCTATGCATGAAAGTGGAAGACGGATTTTGATGTGAGAGAAAGAAAGAATACAAATAGCACAGACAAAGTTCTTAACACAGCTGACAGGATGCACAAGAAATGATAGGAAGAGAGGCAGAGTTGCAAATGTGAAGCATAAATGACTGCAAAACAATATAATCATGTGATAAAATGGCCAATACTTGTATTCATAAAATGATATTTGAATAGGCTACGATAAGCTAATGATATCTGAAAAGAATGTATAACTCTACGAGGGCTGTCATAAAGTTTATGGAGCGACATCTATAACTAAGCGTCAAACTAAATATTTACTCTGTTGTAAGAATAATATTTAACGCATACATCTGTTATGAGAATAAATGCATGTTTTCCTTTTATGTTTTCCTCTAAACTGGACTGTCTAGGCTTCCGCCCCAGCTTTCAGCACTTTCGTTACAATAAGGTAACAAAATTCAGTTGTAATAAATTATACAAATGAACAATTATATAAAACATAAGTTACATTCTATTTGTAGTTACATACTGATTGACTAAGACAAAGTTAGATAGTAGATATCTGACTAAGGTTACTTAACAGAGTTATGTATTACTTAAATTTTTGTATGCCTCAAAATACTCAAAAAATTAAACTTTTAGAGAATTTAATGTCTCACACATATGTGCTATATACATGAATACAAAAACATGGGTGGCACCTGTATAACCAAACTATCTACAAAACATAATACAAACACAAGTGTTACTGCAACACACACACACACACACACACACACACACACACACACACCATATAATATGTATCTATTATATATATTTTTATTACAAATGTAATATTTTATGTGATATTTTTAATTTTGTTACAATGAGATTAGTAAAACATTAATAAACAAATTATTTAAAAGGCTGTTAAACTATTATTTGTATATATAATAAATATTTACTACTCAGCTATAACAATTATTAGTTGTTTAATCTAGGAATTACTCTGCTTTATCATTAAACAGTTGAAGCGAATGACAACAACAATATGTATGGTACTTACCATTTCAGTGCTGAGATGTGGATGTACGTGAGTGCAGAAGAGATCCCACCACAGTTGAACATAATTGCCAATGTTGGCAGAATCGCCAGACACTCTTGCCAAACGTGTTTCTGTGTCAAATGGTTGTAGCCATGGTTTTGCCGGCCCAATGAAATGTATTATTTTTACACCTTCTCTGAATCTGGAAAACAAAAAATTAAGAAAATTTTGTATATGAATTTTTGCTGCTATAGAGAAGAGTCAATAATGTGAACCAATTTGGGACAAAGGGCAGTTTATGTCATCAAATTTATTCACAATAAAGACAGTAGTATAACAGTAACAACAACAACAACAACAACAACAATAATGACAATGATAAAAGATGAAAAACATGAAAATCGATTTGTGTATTATACAGAAATAAAACTCCAGAAATGTACACATATTTACATTTTATATATGTATATATCTGAGTACACTTTTTCATTGGCAGTTATAGAAAAAACATACAACTTGATTACTATTGGTCAGTATACCATAACATATGCTTTTCACACTGTTATATGTTGTTCTAATATCCGTGGAAGAAGAAATAGCCTACAATCATAAGCTAGTTGAAGGTTATGTAACCTCACAATTAATATTTCTTAGATCCAAATATAGGAGCACATACTCAATGTAGTGAACACTTATGACAGAATGTTCAAAGAAATATATCTTGGCAGAGTAATACAAAACAAAATCTAGTTCCCCTATTTTACTAAACAAAATACTGCATTTAAAGCCATTAGTAAAGTGCAATGGTAAAAGTGACAGTGTAAAGAATGAGCTAGTGATGTTGAAGTCAATTAATGTTAAAATTCTTTTGTTAATTCTGGTATGTGTTGTCATAATTTGCAACACTCTCAAAATTCTCAATGATTAGCCTTAAAAAAGATTACATAAAAACAAAATATTTAATTAAGAAAGTTGTGTTAGTGGCTATAATCACAAACAGAATTATCACTGTTGCACACCACTATAGAAAAATTATTCCAATCAGCGCTTTCAAGCTTCTCAGCTCATCATCAGATCGGAAATCTGACGATGAGCTAAGAAGCTTGAAAACGCTAATCGGAATAATTTTTTTATAGTGGTGTGCAACAGTGAAAAACAAAATAACGTACAATTTTATGACTATAAAATATAGTCATTACATTCTTGTTTATATAAAAACCTCTGTAGCCAGTTTGTTATTCTTTAAGATTGTTTTTTTTTTATTGTTACATGTGTGTTTACCAAAGATAGTAGAACAACATGTAAAGGTATGAAAAAAAATTAGAGATATTCATCTTTTTGTTTTTAACTGCCAGGTGATATTAGACAGTAAAAAACTAGTCTATTCATGACAAATGTAAAATATATAAATGTGAGTACATGCTCTGGACACAAGGTAAAAGAAATGCATACCAAATGCAAATGTTTATAAACAAATAATGGATACACCAAATAAAGAAGATGTATATTTCAAACCATATAACACATCATACACAGAACAAAGTGGAAGTATGTTGGACATAACACTAAACGCAAATGAACATAACTAACAAAGCAAGCTCTGGCCAACAAACATCTTTAACAAGTCATTCTTAACAAACGAAGTTCCGGAATACCAAGCAACCAGAAAAAAATCTGCACACTTGAAGAAGTGAAGACAACTTAGTGAGAAGCTACATTTGCAAAACAGAGGAGAGTGGAAGGGGTTAGCAGAAAATTTTGCAGAATGACATCTATAGCTTAGTGGTAGAACTAAAATTTTTAATGTGTCGTAAAACTCATACTTCATGTAAACACCTAAGTTAATTTTCACATCTACCTGTCAATTTATTCACTGTTTACCAGGCATTCGGAATTTACTTATCAAGTGAATTTTGCAAGATGAACAAACTCAAACATTATGCTGTGATTAATTCTTCGTTAAAAATGGTCTAGCACCAATCAAAATTCACAACAAAATGGTAAGCGTATTAGGAGATGCTGTGCTTTCAAAAACACTGGTTTGTAAGTGGGCACTCAAGTTTAAATATGGTTGTGTGAGTGTTGAAGATAATCCCCGCAGTGGGTGCCACACCTACGTTGCACAAAGTTTTTTTTTTCATTCCAAGTTTTTGAGTTACAATATGATACACATGCTGATGTGAAATGGCTATGGTCTCAGCAATTCATGCACTTTTGATTGCCAGTCTTTCAACACTGTGTATTAAATCTTTCAGATGCTGAAATTTTTGGAGTTGTTGCAAATTTTGACAGCCTACAATGGGGTTTGTCTTCAATATTCATGCGTTTACATTTAACTCGAGTGCCGACTTCAACATCATATTTGAAGACACAGCATCTCTTAACACTTTTACCATTTCAATGTGAATTTCCATGGGTGCTAGACTTTTTTAAACAAAGAATTCCATTACAGCTTGATGCTTGATTTTGTTCATTTTGTCCACTTTTCAAAACATGCATGATAGGCCTATGTAAATTTCGAACAGCTGATAAACAATGAATAAACTGACAGATACATTTGGAAATTAACTGGTGTTTACATGAAATATGAATCTTACAATGCACTACAAATTTTAGTTCTACTGCTACGCTATAGATATCACTCCACAAACTTTTCAACTAACTTTCATAATGATTGTAAGATGACTAAAGTAAACATCTGAACGAATACATTCATTTATTTAGAACATTATATTCTCTGTTAAACTGAGTTATTAAAATGTATATAGATAATTTTTGGTTACTGAAAAAATCTGTAAATGCATGTGATATAAATATACAAATAACAATTGTGAAGATAAAATTTAGAGTTATGAACAAAAACTGACATTTTTAAATTTGCAAAAAATAATGCCACTAATATTTGTTTTTTTAGTTTGTGATAAAATGCAAACAAACAAGTACACAGATACAGATAAAAATCTTTTTGTAGTCATCACATACGTAATAACTATATGCAGATAGCGCTTATCACCTTATGTTACAACAATACTAATACTATGCCAAATCAATGCTGATGAAACGCTGTACATAATTCAAGGTTAAGCAAGTGAAAAAGTTGAGTTTTTTAACATTTTCTCATCTATCAACACAGCTGTAACTGAATCAATATTAAATATTTTGTAGATGCTGATACGATTATATGTTTATTTTCCATGTGATTTCTTGCCTATTCATAAAACTGTTATTTATTATATTTTTGGTTCTTGTGTTTATTTTTTGTCTACTATAATGCCTTGTAACTCGAACTATCTTTATTGTTCTGTCTGATTTTTAAACTGAAGTTATTTCTTTCTTCCTTTTTACTCATCACTTTGGTTTTCCATTTGTTTATTTTCATTCCTTTTTTCCAATACTATATTTCCAAGAGTCTGGGTTCTTTAGTACTTCCTTTTCCATCTAAGTTGCAGAAATATCACCTGATCATGTTGTAACAGGACAGAATTGGGAAATTGTAATCTAAAGTTTTTTCATGACCCAAGTATATTTGGTGAACGGACTATAGCGTCGAGACTGAGGTGACTTGGTACAGGAATGTAAAGTTAGCAACAAGGGTGCGCATTCACACACAAGCGCGCGAACGTCGGCCAACGTTCTCACGATAATGTCACGTCCGTATACATTCTTTCTTGCTTGGCGTGCAGAAAAATAAGTCTGTCGTTCTACAGCTGCGGCTACGGCCAGTTCAGAGTATAAGTTCGCGAGTAAAATTTTAATAAAATGTGATTGAAACTATAACTAAATGGATCTAGAGACAGTGTAACATCAAACAAAAAGTGCAGTGAGTCGACTAACAGCATCAGACCGAGCGGTCATATATAAAACATTGCTCGAGCAAATTAGGGTCGACCAACCAGTAAATCATGTGATTTTAACGTAATACAACAGTAAAACATGTAATAGGGATCCATCAGACGTAATTAACAAACATTAACAGTTTAACTTATTTTCGGAGTGTGTTAAGGAAATCGGAAGTTAACAGTGATGGTGTAACCACGTGGAGAAAGCGATAAAAGGATGAGTACATAGTATAAGCAGTTGAACAGATAAAAACATTTCAATTTTAAATAAATTCAACACCGAAACTAATTATCAAAATTTAGATAGAAAGCGCTTTATAATATAAAATGTATAATGAATGAATGAGAGTATGAGCAAACTGGGTTGCCTTCTAAAGTAGATATAAACTAGTTAAATAAGTAAATATAAGGTTACAGAAATTATTTTAAACTATATTTCAGATTCTGTTTTAAATAATGACCAATAAGGGACCATAATCAATTAGAAAGTAAGAATACAAAATATAGAGAAAGGAGAAATTGTTGATGTGGTGGCTTAGCAAGAATGACACAGTAAAACGAAATAAAATAATGTTTTATGTGAATTTATAACTAGGTATTTGTTATCTGCATTGACCTGTTTTTTTTTTTCTCTGCCGAGTACACTAGACAACACCTTGTTTAACTTGCACACAAACGTCACGATTTAAATAGATTTATATTTGACGTCCAAATAAAGGTAGGTGACACAATTTTAAATACTAATTATTTTTTACTGAGAACCACTTCAAATGACGCCCGAAACAGGGACAGATTTAAATATTTTAATTACTAATCTATGTGTACCACTTCAATGTCCAATCTGAAATATTTACTCTTATTAAACACAATTAATCACCAAATTTCAAAGTTACTTATGTTTATTACATCAACATCATACACTTTGATGTTTTTCAAATAATAGTCTGATATTCAAATAGCAACTTTATTTTTTAAATAAATTTGAAGTTTTCTTGAACAACAACCTGAGACTTGGTTTGCAATATTCTGAAGCTGGTGATCTGATTTAAGGCAATCCTGGTGATCATGCTCTGCTTAAAGCGCTGCCTCTGTAGCCACTTGATCAATCTCATGCAGCCTTTTCTCTACTTTCCTTAGTATATCTATATTGCACTTTTCTCTCTAATACTTTAACCGTGTTTTCATTAACCTTTTTATGTTGGTTCTTCTTAGTGGTGACACATACGAATTATATTCTGTCAAAGTACTAAAATCTCTTAAAGGAAACACAGGTAAGTGAAGCCTTTCAGGCTTTTTAAATATTCTCCACTTCAGTGGCATAAATAGGAGCTTCTTCTGAGGGGGGTATGAGACTAGCTTGAAGTTGGACTCATTTTCATCAGAACAAATGAAATATTTAAGTTTCCAATATATTTATTTAGACAATTATTTATAAAGTCTTATTTTAATACACACAACTGGCTCAGAAATAAGCCTACATCAAGTTTTTATGGTATTTCATTTAAATTTTTAATAGCTCTGGAAGGGAAGTGATCCCTTAACCCCCCCCCCCCATAGTTACACCTCTACTTCACTTGTCAGTTGCTAGTTTTACTATTTTTGAATACAGTGTGCTATATATTATTCACATTTGATAATGTGTTTTGGTTATTACACTACTACTGAACAACAGCAATTTATACAATAATCATAAACAAATATATGAGTAGGCCTACATATTTTATTGAATAAGAGAAGTGAGTGTCCAATTTTAAACTGACCATTTGGCATTTGCCTGTATGCCTATACATGTGAGGGACGTCTTTCTATAACTTTTGAATTCATCATAACTTTCATTTTCATGACATTTACCATGCTTGTCCATACTGTTGTTTTCTTGAGATTGATCCTCCAAAAAGTAGGAGTGGGAGACAAAAATTTTGAAAAAATCTAAAACTCCATGTAAAGAATCAAATTAAGGATAATTTTAACAAAAACTGAATATAGTGTTCAGTTTTGGAAATTATTAAGTTTTAAGGCATTGTAATGAGACATTTTATGTGAATGGACATTTATGTTAAATAAAGTGTAATCTTGGCAAGTGGGACAGAAGCAGTTCAAATACAAAACTGGTGCTTCACGTAGTGAATATGTGATGGATACCATATTTTCCTGTGAGTGTATGCAGGGATTCTATGAATGGACTGCCCATCTGCATGTAGTGAACCAGATTAAATCTAGTTTTTCTCAGTAGTAACAAAGTAAAACAATGTTTTGAACAAAGGGACGCGAAGCAATGGTCTAGCAGTTGCTGCACAAATACCATCTAGAATGTGCATAAGAACAAACAACCCTGTGGGATTGCAGTAAGGTGTTGGCAGGATCTTGGTGTGAAACCTAACCTTACAACGCCATGGTCCACCAAAAAGTATCAACAATCTGAAAGAATCATAAATCCATGGTGAGTCCCAGACTGAAGAGAATTTCAATGCAAATCCAAATGTAGTGTTTACATGGAAATTTCTTTAACCTTGGGGCACTACAAGCCAAAAATTGAAGTCAAAATTTAAAAAAAAATTGGCAAAATCTAAGTGGAGCTTCAAATTAAATGGTGAATATTATTTAAAATCTTAACTCAGTAATCTTTAATAATCTGACAAAACCTCCTTTATCTGTCAACACCCAAGTATACAAAAAATACTTAAAAATAAAGAAAAATACAAGAAACAAAATATGAGAACCAACATATGGTCACTTCCTTGTGATGTTTCTTGGCTAATGCTAAAAATCATACATAAACACTTTACAAAAATTAAAATTTATTAATCTGAATTTATCTAATAATAAATACATTGCATTCAAAGTACTGAGTGTATTCTCCATGCAGCTCAATAAGCTTACTAGTAATACAGTAGGTTGCCAGTAATCTTAAATGATGGGAAATAAAAGTGTCTTGACTTTAAAAATAGATTTTGCAACTGAAAATACATGAAATGAATTATATTAAGTAATGGATGACCTTATGAAAATATAACTGAATTCACCAATCATCTGAAGTTTTGGTTGGGAGAAGTGGGATTAATAGTTCTGTGGATGAGATGGATTTATAGATGAGAATGAGATAACAAGAAGGAAAGCAAGGTAATAGTTTATACTTCAGATAACTGCTAAAGGTAAAAGTATTGGGTGGCAAAGAAACTGGCAATAAATAGAAAGGAGCCTGTAAGCACCAGACAAGGGCATCCAATAATCTTGATTACTGGTGATCTAAGTAGAAAATATATTGTTATTGCAATCTGTGTTTGTTGAACTCACTGTCTAAAAGCTGGAAGATATGAATATGTGGCTGTTGAAACCATATTGTACAGGAAAGACAAATGTTTACTGATGTCGCTGGTCGCCCAGTCACGGAAGTACAAGTTTAGCAAGCCCTGGTCACCACCTGTAACAACAAACATTCATGACAAAATTAATAACTACAGTACCAAATAATTATCATCTAACAGCTGTAAAGCAAATTCAACTAGTCCAAAACCCTATTAATGCAAAATAATTTTTGAAGAAAAAAGGTCTGTAGTCACAAAAAATGATAGGAACAACAAATCTGGCCATCACAAACACTGTAATGCAATACAGTCCAGCATATTTATTCAGATAAGATTTTGTAAATGACAAAACAGAAATTATTAGTTATCTCTATATTAACAGAGGGGTCGAGGGAATTTGGAGAGGTAGCACCTTTGCTTCGGGTTGACTGGGCACTGGTCCTCGCAAGTTCCCAGGGTTGGATGATGTGATGGTAGCTCCCAATGGAGCCATGAGCCTCTCTCCAGCCAAGACCGTACTGCGTGGTGAAGAGCCACATCCTACTAGAGGTGACACCATTGGCGCAGAACAGTACGGATCTAGACCGGAAGGTCAATAAACATTTCTGGTGGAGGGCAGCAGTACCCACCAGTACCAAGGTAGGGCGTATAGGAAATGATCCTGGACAGGCCTATGTCTTGGATTACTGCAGGGGGTAGTCAAAAGTTGACCCATCTGGCTGTGGTACTGGGACTGAGGGGGTAGGTGGGACTCCATAGTTGTAGTGAAAGCAACCTACCTACAGGAGAACCTACCTCGATCACAATTCTGGCCCTCCAGGTTGGAGGTTGGGCTATGGGCCAACACCCATTCCCGGAAAATCTGATGTTACGAAACCATCAAATAAACTTCGGAAAGGACAGTGTTATTGGAAACAACTCAGGCAACGGAATATGGACTTGTCTTTTGGAACATGGAATGTTAGGACTTTGTACAGGCCAGGGGCACAAAGGGATCTATTTGAAGAGCTAAAAAGATATAAAATTGGCGTAGCAGCAGTGCAGGAAACAAGATGGCTGGGAAATGGAGTAAGAGATACTAAAACTCATACAGTATTATACAGTGGAAGAGAGAAGGGGAAAAGAGAACTGGGAGTGGCATTTGTAGTTGACAGAAACTTAAAACACCTCATAGTAGACTTCCACCCAGTCAACGAGAGAATATGTAGATAAGATTGGCAACAAAATTCTTCAATCTGTCAATCATAAATGTACACTGCCTGACTGATGAGAAGGATGAAGACATAAAAGCAGAATTTTACCAACTGCTAGAAAAAAAATATGACACCACCCCTAAGAATGACATTAAACTACTCATGGGGTACATGAATGTGAAAATTGGGAAAGAAGTCACAGTCTACACAATGAATCCAACAGAAATGGGGAACTGCTGATCAACTTCGCTACAAGCAGGAATATGGTTATCAGCTCAACCCAATTCCCACACCGTGGTATCCATAAGGGAACGTGGGTAGCCCCAGATGGGAAAACAG
Source organism: Magicicada septendecula (assembly GCA_034769895.1). Classification (NCBI taxonomy): domain Eukaryota; kingdom Metazoa; phylum Arthropoda; class Insecta; order Hemiptera; family Cicadidae; genus Magicicada; species Magicicada septendecula. The sequence continues at coordinate 344,256,261 of CM068370.1, read as the reverse complement.
CCAACCAGATAGATCATGTGATCATAGATAAAAGAGCAGCTAAAAGTATCATTGATGTCAAAACCCGGAGAGGAGCATCAGTTGGTTCTGTTCACTATATGGTGCAGATAAAGTTTAGATGCAGGGTGGCCATGTATAGGAAGGACATACTTGGAAGACAGGAAAAGGTTAACACAGCGAGTTTAAAGGACCCAGAAAAGGTACAGGAATATGCTGGGAAAGTGAGGAATAAACTGAACGGGTCAGTCGCAGTGACAGTGGAAGAGAAATGGCAGAGCCTTAAGTGTGCACTCCTGGAGACCGCCAGAGAGGTGCTAGGAATAGAGGGGAGACGGAGGCAGGAGGACTGGTTTGATGAGGAATGCAGGGATAGTATTGCATGGAGGAATGAGGCTCACAGGAAGTATTCTCAGTGTAGGACTAGAGAAAGGAAGCAAGAATATGAAGAGAATAGAAGACTGGCAAATAAAGTATGTAGCAAAAAGAAAAGAACTTTGGAAAAGGGCTGCTTCTTAAAATGGAGCGGACTTTGCAGATGGAAGAATAAGGAATGCTTATAAATATCTTAAGCATCTCAGGGAAGGTTATAAACCATCTACAACACTATGTAGAGACAGAGAGAATAGAACTGTCAGTGACCCAGAGAAAATTAAAACTATCTGGCGAGAATACTTCAATGTCCTCCTTGGTGGTGTGATAGAGGGAGGAGAAATTGTTGCTCACACCCCATGGAATGCAAACATTGGGGAGATGGAATTTGACCCACAATCAATTCAGGAAATAGAAGAAGCTATTAGTGCCCTCAAGAACAACAAGGCACCAGATACAGACTTAATTCCTGCAGAATTGCTTAAAGCTTGAGGTACTGATGTTGCATTCCTTAATTGTGGACATATGGGAAACAGAACAAAAGCTCATGGAATGGAATAAATGCATTATATGCCATATTTATAAAAAAGGTGACAAACTTCAATGTAAAAATTACAGGAGGCATTTCGTTGCTGTGCATCTCCTACAAGAACTGTATCAAATATATAAAGAGATACCCGTCTCAAAATTTATAAGAATGCAAATATTGCATTGGGCCAGACAAGTTATGAGAATGGAGGATGGCAGGAACCCCAAAAGGGCTCTGTTGGGTACATGGGAGGAAACGAAACCTAGAGGCAGACCGAGGAAGAGGTGGGAAGATGGCGTTGCAGAGGATGCGAGGGGCATGGGGATAAGAAACTGGAGGAGGGCTGCAATGGATAGAGTAGATTGGAGGCGGCGATTGGTGGAGGCCAGGGCCCGACTTGGGCTGTAGTGCCATAGGAGGAAGAGGGTTATGACAGAATTTTATTTTTATTAGTTATACTTGTTTATGTGGTGTTTAATGCTATAGCATGTTCATTTTCACTTAAAACAATCTTAAAATATAGCTTTGGTTTGTGCATCCTGGTAATCCAAAAGTACCCACTGTGTCTAATCAGTAATGTGCTGTGCTAGCAGATGGTCCATATCGTGGAGATACCAGGAAGGAGGGGTGTCATTTATTGACAGTTTAAATACTAGTTGATATTATTTTTGTTTTGTTTTAGCTGCTGTGACTGTAATTTTAGAGTACAGAGTGATGAATTTACCCTTACCATAACCCCTTGACATGAAACCCCGCCACAATGAACATCCAATGTTCAAATAGAAAGGCTCCCTGTTTTCCTTGTCTAATAAGTGGTGCCAAAGTACTTCATTCATTATATACAATTTCTCATCTACTCAGTGTTTTTATATAAAATAAAAATTCATATTTTTCCCATTCCCTAAGCTTATATTATTTCGTTTATATTGTTCCCAAGTGGCCTATAGGTATCATTCTAGGTGATACTATTATACTAGGATACCACAAGGTTGTAGTATTCACCAACACGTGTTTTTCCATCTAAAACAACACACATTTGTGTGTAATGGTTATCATTACTTGGAACCATACAATAGTTTTAAGATATTTATTAACTGAAAAATATGTACTGACTTCAATATCATACAGGTGAAAAGTAAGTACAGTGAAAATTACTTCTGACTTTCAGCAAGGTTTTTAACACATTGAGCCCTATGAACAAGTGTGACTCATCCACAAATTTAGCAGTGTTTACATTGAACTGGATGGCTGGCTGTTATATGTCCATAGGTTTGTTTGGTATGAACAGTATTATTTTAATTCTGCTACACAAGTGCAGAGGGCAGCACCAGCTTGAAAACGTTACTTTGTAAACACATTCATTTTGTGTTGTTTATACTGCTTTGTGCTGAGTATTTTGTTGTGTTAGTTTTATGGTTCACTGTAACGGATTCATGTAAACATCTTACCAAAGATGAAATTTATGAATGCTTCAATATATTAATGCCAGATACTGATGTGCAAATTGCTGGCTGTGAAAAAAATGTAAGAATGTTTTACGATAAAAGAGGGTGATTTATGCTTTCAAGAGGTATACGTACATTGGAAATACAAAGTTGTTTTTAAAAAATAGGTTAAAATTTACATTAAAAAATCAAGTAAGATTCTAAATTTACATAATTTAGGGCCACACTGTACCCTAGGCAGCCCTCTAAGGTGGTCGGAGTTCAGTGTGTTAAAAAGTATTTGAGGGGAGTGCTAAACCAGGGGCCCACCCCATGTGACAAGTTCACTTAGTATGCTTCTACTATTAATAGGTAACAATTAAATATTTACTATTTTAGAGTACTGGGATTGGTATTGATATTCATGTGTGTTTTCATTAGAATATTCATGAAACTTAGAATATTCATGAAACTACTGCGGTTATTATGTTTTGATGTTTACACCTTTACTGCATACGTATTGCTAACAGATCATAAGAACTACAGAAAGGGGACAGTGTGGAGCAGAAAGGTAGTTGGTCAGCTATGACAATATACCTAAGTGAATTTTTCTGATAACTGAACAGCTAACATAACATATTTTATTTCTGGAAAATTTTCAGAAATAATAGAAAAATAGAAATAACATTTCTATAAATAGGCTCTTTAAATAAAATAGAAATAATATTTCATAAGTAACAGAATAGAAAAATTATTTTACGAGTGCAATTATTTGAAAAAATAAAACAGTGTACATTCTAAAAAGCACAGTATATAAAATAAAATTAGTAGTTACAAAGGTTTATTTAAAATATGGGACAACGAAATCCTACCGATTTTAAAATATGGGATTATAGAGTCTCAATATGGGATTAGTTCAATGTGAGGTTATTAAATTGTTCAATATGTTTTATAATTACCAAATTACTTAAATGTATAAATACAGGTGGTGGTTGGAAGAATGAGTAGCAGAATGGAAACCAAACAGTGAAAAATCATAGAAAACCAAGTGAGAACTTTTTTACGTTTCAGAGACCAATAAGAGAACAATTTACAACATTTCTATAAAACTCAGCAAGTGTCATTTATGGCAAAGACAAGTGTTCACAGAAAAGTATCAGATTACTGACTTTTACTACAACCACACTAATTGTTACAGTAACATATGGCTGGTCTTGTTCATTCATTCAGAAGCTACTAGGACAAAACGAATGTTCTGAGAATAATAATCTCTTACTTAACCTCCAAATGGTGAGCAGGTAGATGGTATCATAATTTGCAATTTAAATCATCCACTACTGAACATAATCATCTCTTGACTCTGTCATCTATTCTGGCATTTTTCAACTTAAAAAAAAAAACAAATTAAATTTGTTTTTGAATTAAACCACCCTGTTGAAGGTTTGCATTTATGAGGGTCAGTTGAAAAGTTTGTGGAGCGACATCTGTAGCTTAGCAGTAAAACTAAAATTTTTTGTGTGCTGCAAAATTTGTATTTTATGTGAACTCCTGTTAATTTCCAAATCTTTCTATCAATTTATTAATTGTTTAAAATTGACGTGTCATGCAGAATATACATCTTGCAGGACAAGAAAGATTTTAGTTCTACCACTGAGCAATAGATGTCGCTCTGTGAACTTTTCAACTGTGTTAACTTATACACTCTTACTCTCATTTTGTACGATATATTTATGTATAACAATATTGTAGGAATAGGTACTTACAGCATGGTTCACTCCACATCCGGTTGAGCACATGGCTCCATAACCAACATTAATTTTACTAAGGGTCCAGAATTCTTTCTCAGCGAGATCAGAGACAGTGTTGGGTCTTGAAATAATGACTCTAACAACAATTGTTTTGACATAAAACTTTGTTTAATTACTCTGACTTTGCATTAATTACACTTACGAAAACCAAAGATGGCGCCTTATACAACCCAAAAACACAAAATGGCGTCTACATATTATTTCCGCCCACTCTAATTACTCACTGCTTTCAATTACTTCTTTCTTATATTTAATTGCATTATACAAAACCATTTTTGTATAAAATCGACTGCAGCTCTTATAAGATTGATCTATTAAGTTTCTGATCATTGTAAGACACAAACCAATGCCTCAAATCTTTGTTCTAAATGCCGGCTCATTCACGCTTACATGCTCTCGCACACTCACACGTTAGCACAGATACATTTTTTAATTTATCATGATTTTTTGAGCTCAGAAAATATTAAAGTATTGATAATTTTGACTTCCCTGAAGGTGTGGGATTGCAGTTGTAGTCAAGGCGCTCCACATTGGCTGGCAGATGTTTGGCCGAAAGTCCCTCGTCGCTTTTCTCTTTTGGCACTGACTCTTAATTTACATATTTGAACTGTTATTTACTGGTGGATGTTTAAAATTTCACTTTGTTACATTTTGGTTACGTTTTATAGCTTCAAACAACACTTTTGCTGGCAAAACCTGCCGGCTAAAATTTTAGCGTGTTAACGCTCTGATGGTATTCTGCAGACTGAGAGCGCCATATTTGCATAATTTCCACAGGTGGAAGGGATTACCTCGTCATCACTCTATTGTCTAAAACGGATGACGGCATTGTTTTGCGTCACAGTTGTTACGTTTTTACATTATTTATGACGTTTCAACATTATTTTCAACTGGCTTCGTCCAAATATGCGTGCCAAAAATCATGTAGGCCATGACCTTGGAGTCGATTTGTACTGACGAACTGCGTCGTATGTAATACATTGGGGGAAAGCTAACCTAACCATTTTAAATATACGAAAATACAATAAAATTATTCTCCCATACCCATGAATTCTAAGACGGACTTTTGTACCGTCACAACTGACCCTCGTACTTCTATATACATCCCCAATTAGGTTTACCCCATTAACAGCCTTTGTAATTTCAATGTTGTTGTGACATGCTGCAGAACTGCCAATTACAAATAACAGCAAGAAGGTTGGTATGTGATATATAGCCTTATTGTTGTTTAGGGCTTGATAATGAATGGTGGATACTTAGTATGCTGAAGGACCTTGTCCAGTGCTTACCAGTTCTGTAACAAGTAATGAGAACACACACACACACACACACACACACACACTGCCCAGGTGTTCATTCATTTATTCACTCTGTTCACCTGTTGTCCATTAATTTTGAAACATCGACTGGTCCAATCCACTTCAACTTAGTTTTCATGATCGTAGATTCGAGTTCTTTGTCTAATGACAGTATTGTATATTCTTTTCGCTAGTGTTAGATGTAGCATCGATCTTTCCATTTCTGTCAATATTGTTGTGACAGTCTAACTGAGTGTCGTATGGTACAGTGGAAAACAAAATACAGACACAAATGAAGTCACTAATTACAAGCTTTAATTAATCACAAATAACAGTTTCTAATCAACTCATACAATAATTCCAATTAAATTTGTCCACACACAATAATAATGTCAAATAATAGCGTTCCATACCAATTATAACACAATAACACTTCGCCACAATACTTCAACCTCCACTCGATCGGTACTAAGGAAAATCGCTCAACAAACTGACTGAACTAAGCCAGATGCTCTTGCTTTTATAGGCTGTGCTTTTATAGTCGATTTGTACTGACAAACTGCGTTGTATATAATACATTGGGGGAAAGCTAACCTAACCATTTTAAATATACGAAAATACAATAAAATTATTCTCCCATACCCATGAATTCTAAGACGGACTTTTGTACCGTCACAAAACCCCCTCAATGAGAGGTTTTATGTCGAAACATAAAAACTCTCATTGACTCATTCACACTTTCTAAAAGGATCAGCCCAGATATGGCGCCACAACCCCCTGTAGTGTTTACACGAAAAAGAAATACAATAACTTACCCTTGGTCTAATGATGAGGACAGTACCTGCATGACCTTACTGGACTTCTCAGGTGAGATCCCAACACCGCAAGGCCATTTAGGCATTCAACGTTCCTGCTCTGACATGCAGGCCAGCTCAGGACCGCCGTCACAGCATCACCAAATGCTGAAACATTGAGTACAAAATTTAAAATAGTGGCCTTGTATAATCCCATATCCATAACTGATATGTCTCCCCTTAGCTACATTGGTTTATGTCCAGAGGCATTGGTTTTCTTAATTATTAAATTTTCAAATAACAAAAAAAAAACAAGATTTAAGACAGAATGTTTTTCTCCTTTTACATTCCTACCTTTACCAGAACTGGACTCCAGTCCACTACTTTACTCTTTCCATCACAAGAAAATATATTCTTACACTAAGATCATAACACGTAAAACAATTTCTTAAATTTTCAAAAGCAACAACAACTATCTATCTCTAATACATGAAATTCAAAACCTAACTTTTATCATGGCAAACCAACTAGCTTTTAAAATTTTATCTATCAGCTTTCCTGATTTCAATATTTCCTTACCACAGAATCAGAACTATTTTTTGTGTTCAATACCATTATCAACATCATTTACTTAATGCTTAACATTTGTTACCGTTGCTACCCCTGTAGCAACCTCCTAACCACACACTCTATTACCATACAACATAATAAAACATAGTAAAACAATGAACATTGTTACATTTGACTGAATAATTCACATTTATATAATTTGCATAAAAATTGATACACCTTACTACTTGAACTTTCTATTTACCCTTAACAATTCTTTTACAGCAACTTTTGATCATCTAACATTTGTTACCATTGAGATTCTCCAAAAAAATTTCAAATTTATTATCCACCTTTATGTTACATCACCTTTCATTTGTTATCACCTTTCCACTATGAATTTTCTCTTTCTAACATTTTCATTTTGATCATTATCTATTAGTTTGGGTGTTTCTCTGTTATTCGCTATAATTTGATTTATTAAATTGGCATCTATATATCTAACCTTACTCACCTTTCTTCCTACTACCAGCCACTAACAGATTTCCTAGGGTGACACCATCTCTCAATAACAACCCCCTTCACTAATTCTACTTATACCATTCTCCTCTTGAAATAAAATATCTATTACCTCTTTGTACCTAGGATGTGTGTTCCCGACCTTGGCAATCCCATTCATAACATCTTGCCCTTCCCATAATCTCGGCAAGCACTATAACCCTTCTCTAATTACGGTAACTGCCCAACGACGCACGTTGATCATACCTTACCACCTCATCACTATCTACAAAATATCATCAGCAACTATTTAATCTCCATATACATTATTCATCTTCTCTTTATATAATCACTCTCCCTACTGTGTCCCTAAAATATCTAACACCCTCTTTGTGTATTACTGGTATTTCAAAATTCTTATTCTCTCCAACTCCCATTAAAATTAACCTGGCTAACTCACATGCCTTATTTATCATTATCACCCAAACCTCCTTACAACATTTCACCTTAATATAACACTAGAAAATTCATCACTTATCTCCTAATAACAATAATTCAATCTAACCATACTATGTGTTTAATTATCTGCTATTCTTTAGATACTCTAAATCTCTTTAAATCATTTATATTCATTATCAACTCTCTCTGTACAACAATAATTAAGCAATTAATCTTCAATTATTTAACTCATGATTTAAAATCTCACAATTAATCTCCTCCTTTATCTAGTCAAAACAAAAAAAATGTTACAATTATTATTAAATCAACTAACCTATAACTTCCTGTTACATACATGTTTTACAGAAAAATACACATAATATACAACATATTGTAATACAAAAATACATTTAACATTGACACACAAAAATATATACAATCCAACTTATTATTCTTTATCATTTACCATAAATCAGTTCATAAAACAATCCATTTTAAAAAACACTGTCCACATCTATAAATGTTCATAACACAATAAAACAATTTATCCACCATCATCAAACAATAATCTTATCTTACGTCTATATACATTATTTATTATTGAATCTCTTATATTAGTATCATAAATGTACTGACTATTAAATTTTTTATAATTTTCCACAATCTCATATGATTTGTCATGATCGGGTATGGTCCTGTCACCTTTAGTATCGTCTGTCACACTCCGGTAATTCATATTATCATCTTTTATAACATCATCTACTGCTCCCATATCAATGCAAGGTAAAATTTCAATATAATCATACACCATTTCTACACCCAACCTTTCCACAAATTCTTCTCTATAATTTCTATTTACTTTAAAAATCTCTATCTCTCTCTTTCTCTCATCACAGTACCTCTCTCTCTCAAAATATCTCTCACAATAACACCAATCTACACTCTCTCTCTCAATACATGCAGGGGACACTAACTCATAATTACTGCACAACCTATGAAGTGCACCAAAAATCCAGGGAAATCTATTTGCAGACCTTTTGTCTTCCAAATACTCACGTAAAGCCATTTCTTCACCCCCAACTACAACAATATGGGAAAATTTACCCCCTGCAACCCCTCTACCTGTATATTCTTTCTCCACTTTCTCTCTCCCTCATCAACACATACTAACATTCCAACATTATATTCTACTCTCTCTAAAATTTCATTATCACTATCAATATTCACACAATTATTTTCTAACACCATATTTCTACTTCTATTATCATAATTCTCACCACTACTTTACCTTGTCGTCTTTATTTTCATTTAATTTATTTGACACTCTACTATTTTCTACTATCTGTTCTTGAATCTTTGTACAAAGTACATCTATTTCATTTATTCGTCTATCAAAATTAACATTGTTTTCTGATTTCATTTTTTATTTCATTGAACTTCTCATCCAACTGGTTAAATTTATCATTAAAATTATTTTCGATTTCTCTAATCTCACTTTTTTGTTCATTGTTCTGATCTTTCAATTCGTTAAATTTCTCATCAAATTTATTATTCTGTATATTAAAAAGCATTTGTATCATTCTCATCATTTCATTATCTTCAGTCCTTTTACTCGTGACTGGTGTTGAGTGAACTCCTTCACTCATTATTTTTGATTCAGTCATACTCGTTTGGCTTTCATTTACAGTGAGGCTGATATTTTCATTACTGTTTGCCATTGTAAGGGGAGAAAAAAAATTCTATTTCTTTTACTGTTACTTTATATCTCCTTAACCTAATAACAACATAACCTAACACTCGTAATGTACTATTTACGTGTTATGCTATACCCTTTCGACACCCACTCCGTCTCTGATTCTGGACGGAATATATATATATATTTTTTTATTTTATATAAAGTCCCTGTTCGGGCGCCCTTTGTTAACTTATACACTCTTACTCTCATTTTGTACGATATATTTATGTATAACAATATTTTAGAAATAGGTACTTACAGCATGGTTCGCTCCACATCCGGTTGAGCACATGGCTCTATAACCAACATTAATTTTACTACGGGTCCAGAATTCTTTCTCAGCGAGATCAGAGACAGTGTTGGGTCTTGAAATAATGACTCTAACAACAATTGTTTTGACATAAAACTTTGTTTAATTACTCTGACTTTGCATTAATTATACTTACAAAACCAAAGATGGCGCCTTATACAACCCAAAAACACAAAATGGCGTCTACATATACTTCCATCCACTCTAATTACTCATTGCTTTCAATTACTTCTTTCTTATATTTAACTGCATTATACAAAACCATTTTTGTATAAAATCGGCTGCAGCTCTTATAAGATTGATCTATTAAGTTTCTGATCACTGTAAGACACAAACCAATGCCTCAAATCTTTGTTCTAAATGCCGGCTCATTCATCTTACATGCTCTCGCACACTCACACGTTAGCACAGATACATTTTTTAATTTATCATGATTTTTTGAGCTCAGAAAATATTAAAGTATTGATAATTTTGACTTCCCTGAAGGTGTGGGATTGCAGTTGTAGTCAAGGCGCTCCACATTGGCTGGCAGATGTTTGGCCGAAAGTCCCTCGTCGCTTTTCTCTTTTGGCACTGACTCTTAATTTACATATTTGAACTGTTATTTACTGGTGGATGTTTAAAATTTCACTTTGTTACATTTTGGTTACGTTTTATAGCTTCAAACAACACTTTTGCTGGCAAAACCTGCCGGCTAAAATTTTAGCGTGTTAACGCTCTGATGGTATTCTGCAGACTGAGAGCGCCATATTTGCATAATTTCCACAGGTGGAAGGGATTACCTCGTCATCACTCTATTGTCTAAAACGGATGACGGCATTGTTTTGCGTCACAGTTGTTACGTTTTTACATTATTTATGACGTTTCAACATTATTTTCAACTGGCTTCGTCCAAATATGCGTGCCAAAAATCATGTAGGCCATGACCTTGGAGTCGATTTGTACTGACGAACTGCGTCGTATGTAATACATTGGGGGAAAGCTAACCTAACCATTTTAAATATACGAAAATACAATAAAATTATTCTCCCATACCCATGAATTCTAAGACGGACTTTTGTACCGTCACAACTGACCCTCGTACTTCTATATACATCCCCAATTAGGTTTATCCCATTAACAGCCTTTGTAATTTCAATGTTGTTGTGACATGCTGCAGAACTGCCAATTACAAATAACAGCAAGAAGGTTGGTATGTGATATATAGCCTTATTGTTGTTTAGGGCTTGATAATGAATGGTGGATACTTAGTATGCTGAAGGACCTTGTCCAGTGCTTACCAGTTCTGTAACAAGTAATGAGAACACACACACACACACACACACACACACTGCCCAGGTGTTCATTCATTTATTCACTCTGTTCACCTGTTGTCCATTAATTTTGAAACATCGACTGGTCCAATCCACTTCAACTTAGTTTTCATGATCGTAGATTCGAGTTCTTTGTCTAATGACAGTATTGTATATTCTTTTCGCTAGTGTTAGATGTAGCATCGATCTTTCCATTTCTGTCAATATTGTTGTGACAGTCTAACTGAGTGTCGTATGGTACAGTGGAAAACAAAATACAGACACAAATGAAGTCACTAATTACCAGCTTTAATTAATCACAAATAACAGTTTCTAATCAACTCATACAATAATTCCAATTAAATTTGTCCACACACAATAATAATGTCAAATAATAGCGTTCCATACCAATTATAACACAATAACACTTCGCCACAATACTTCAACCTCCACTCGATCGGTACTAAGGAAAATCGCTCAACAAACTGACTGAACTAAGCCAGATGCTCTTGCTTTTATAGGCTGTGCAGAGGTCCAGAATAGCTTTCCATACTTACCACACCAGCCAGCTGAATGGTATCTCAAGTGTCCTTGAACACACTGGAATGTACTTGAGTGCATTCTTGGCTGAGGCTACACCTGCTCGACTAGGAGGGGGGGACGTGGAGGACACCTTCAGCTGTTTGAGAGGCTTCTATCATTTCAATATATTATTTTTATTCTCAACTTTTTAATTAGTGTTTAGTACAATGTGTAAGTACCAAAAGTGGACACTTAATATATAGGCCTCTTCTTCTACACAAATAACAATAGTTGGCTTACAAATTCAAGAATATGGAATGGGCTGTTCCATGATAGTTTACAGGACATCCATGTTATATATATATATATATATATATTAGCATGACAGATAATCCACTAAATCATAATTCCAATCTGATCATAATTCAATATAAATTACATTAAATAAAAAGAAAATTCAAATGAAAATAATTAAATGTCGAAGTAAAATACCACCATAAAAGGAAAAAATAAAATTTAATGCATACATAATGCAACAAAAATGTATCAAGAAAAATAAATCCTACAAAACTAAAATAAAATCAGGATAATACCCAGGTAGGATAGGAGCAAGTAAAGAAGATACCCCGAACAAACCAACGAACCATAAAATCAGATTACCTTGGAGAACCCAAGATGGAAGAATTATGAAGAGAAGAAAATGTAGAATGGGAAGAACTGCAAGCTATACCCAAGGAAAACCTATTACAAGGAATAACAAACCCCAAAAAAGATTAAATGTCACCCAAGAAAGTATAACATCCCAAAACTCATATAAAAATGTAAAATAGTTATAAACAAAAGTATTTAGGGTACTAAATAGAAGTGCACCCACTAAAGTTATTGAGTAATGAAATAAACATATCTTCATTGTCCCTTATCTTTAAGATTTTGGTCTTGGAGTATTGTAAAACTCAAGTGTAAATAAGAACCAAAATATAAGTGAATCAGTGCAAGTTATTTCAAAATACTGAATAAACTTCAAGTATAAGTGTAACTGATATTTCAACTATGTACAATTAAACAACTTTAATGTTTGCTATAAATACAAATATAAAATGTTAGGAAGTATTCATATGAAAGCATTACAAATGTTTCAAAGAAGATGCCACTTTTTATCAAAAAACATTCTTTAAAATGTGAATGATAAAGACAGCAGGTGGGGAATAAATACAGTGACAAGGGGATTAAAATGTAATAATAAAAAATAAACAGAAAGGACTGTAAACAAATTAAATTCAAGTAAAATAAAATTAAATGGCTCTTTATGTTTGTGTTAAAGCCTATGAACACCATATTTCAAGGTGGTGTATAGAATAAGAATTATTATTATTATATTTATGTTTATTATGTCTTACAGTGTTTATACAGACTAAAATGTATTAGTATGAATACCATACTATTTTATAAAATGTTTATTATGTGTTATTAGTAATAGTTCAAACTAAAATGTCTGACTTTAAAGACCAATAGTTAATTTTAAATATTGTGTTCGTATTATAAGCATGAATACCATGCTACATGTTCCAATAGTTATTTAAGGAGATTGTATTTAATATTATATTAACTTCAGAAAGTCAGAAGGGGTATAGACATAGTATTATTCAAAAAACAGTATATGTAAAACCATAAAATCTAGGCCAAATAGGAAATTTCAATAACATTATATTTGAGTAATTAAGTTAAAATAAACCCAGTAAACTGATGAGATTTATATAAGGTGAATCAATCACCAAATACTATAACTAAAGGTATACTTTAAAGGAATAATATAAAAAGATGTATAAAATTATTTAAAAATTTGCAAATGTAATACCTAACAATTTCAGAGGGGAAATCAGAAATTCATTAATTATATTTAAAAGGATGATCAATTGATAAATTTACAAGAAACTGATGAAAGATAAACATTTATATCAATCAGATTTATTATAATCATAATTATAACACATAAAATGGCTAAATTTTGGACAAGGACACGAAACAGAATGTTGAGCCTACTTTTCCAAAATGACAGAAATATAGCAATTTTGATAAAAAACTTTATAAAGATGGATTAGTGTATATCAAATTAAGCAGGAGGAGTTAAAGAAACCGATTATGTATTTGCTATTACATGAAATTGATTAATAACCAAAATATATTCTATGATATAATGTACTTTAATTGAATGCATCGGAAGTGAATAAAACTTAAACAATACTTGTCTAATGTTAAATCGGCTAAGAGATTTCAGAAACGAAGGAAGTAAAACAGTTCTTAATTAACATTCGAAGAGTACGGGTGAATTAAGCTCGTGCTAATAATGTAACAGTACATAATGACCCAATACCATAATTATGGGATTTAAAGGTATTTTTTCAATGTTTTATTGTTTAATCATTAAAATACAGAATGGTTAGGTCCATTGCCCCTATATACGAAGGAGCAAAGCAGATTCAGCAAGAGTACATGCCAAGGTCACCGTTGGATGTGCGGGAGTCGGTAAAAGCAATGGCGGTTTTTGTGACGAATGACTTTAAATATGCATTGTGATTGGATAATAACACTGTTCCGTCATAACCAAAAACAATGACGCACTGACTACAACGCATGCAACGAGGCGTTGTCCTGTATGACAAAGCTTGATGACGTAAAATACACACACACAAGCGCAAATTTACATTTGCCTCTGTCTCAATTCAACGTAGTTCTTCAAAGGATCAACAGCGATGTATCGCTGTCTGATCAGTTGCAAATTAAAAGCTTAAAACAACTAACTCCTCAAGTAAATTTTTATGGTGGAGCGACAGATGCTTAAGTGTAATAACAGTTAGAACATAACATGTAGAATCAGTGTAAACATCGTTAAGTAAAAAACAACAAAACATGAGCCGAACACCGGCCATACACCTTGGAACCGACAAACACCAGCGAGGGAGCAGCGCAGACCACAACTAAGAGAAGTCCACTTTTATCATTTCTTTATTATTTTAATGAGCTCATTAATCAAAAATAAAACTGAACAAATGTATTTGTAATAGGGCGAATGTGTGTGAGAGTGTGTGAGTGAGCACATGGTCATGAACATATATGCCGAGGGCATTGGTTTGTGTGTGTAAATGAGATTTAAGCATAATAAGTAATTAGAGCTGCAGCTAAAGATAAGAGTACATAATAACCTTGATTGGAGATAAAATGAGAATCGTAAGAATTAACAGATTTTAAGTTTTAAAATAGCCGCCATTTTGTTTTTATAACATTGTATGACGCCATTTTGACCACATGGTTGTATATGCAAAATCTATTTGGGAAATTAAAAATTTGATAGTTACTTTCAGTATAAAACAGTGTTATCATTTGTGTCACCTTCTTTGTATCAAAAATCTCGCTGTTAATGAATCCTGGCCCCTTAGGTAAAAAGCATATTAAAAAGAAGAGTACGAGCCCGGCAGTGATTGAAATCGGTAAGTACCATATTATGGTAACATTTATACATATAAATATAAATATATGTGGGTAGTAATTAAGAATAAAGTCGGTAGTTTGACAAATGGCGCCTGAACTGTGGACATTATATAAAATTACTTTATATAAAACAGGCCAGATTTAGAAACAGAGAAGGTGATATAAGACGGAACATAACCTAGTACACAAGAAGTTATGTTGACGAAGTAAAGTAACTAGTAATTGCATAGTAAGGTACAAATAAAAAATAAATAGTCATTTAAATAATTAAATTAACGATGGCAGAAAATAATAATAGTCTGGAAATGGACAATACAGACACGGAATCCATTTTATTAGAAAAACATGTTAGCTCAACACCTAGAGTGTCGAAAATAAAATCTCGTTAGAAGATTTATTCACGTTAATCAGTGACAAATTTGAACAACAGAATAGTAAATTTGAAGACAAATTCAATCAAATGAATAGTACATTTAATGTAAAATTAGATAGTTTTGAGAATGAGCTCAAGAAACAAAACGATTTGAAAAACGTAAAATTAGATCAAGTAGAGGAGAAATTAGACAAGAGAATTAATGAGATACAGTTAGAAAATAAGAGTAGAGAAATAGACAAATTAGAGAGAAACAAAGATGACAAGGTAAGTGGGGTAGAAAATTATGATAATATAAATAAAAGTATGATATTGGAAAATGATTGTGTAAACAGGAATAGTGATAATGAAATTTTATGGGGAATAGAATATAATAATGATGGAATGATAGTGTGTCTTGAAGGGTTGAAGAGAGTGTGTAGAGAGAGGATAATTGTAAAAGAATTGCAGGGGTTAGATTTTTCCCTTAATGGTGTATTTGGGGGTGATGTACATGTTTTTAGGAAGGACGAGGGTGCCTTCGATGTAGATTTTGGAGACAAAAGGTCTGTGAATAGTTGTCCCTGGATTTTTTGTGCACCTGATAGGTGGTGCGAGAATAAAGTTGTAGTGCCCTATGCAAATGTAGAGAGAGAAAATGTAGTTTGGTGTGATAGTGAGAGATATTGTGAGAGAAAAAGAGAAGTAGAGATTGTTAAGATATGTAGAGATTATGAAGAGTTTATTGAAAGGTTAGGTGGAGAGAGAAGTGATAAAAATAATAAAAACTTACCTTGTATTGAAACTAAAGTAGTAGGAGGTGATGTTGATAACAATAATGACTTGATAAAATACCTGATTATGACTAATTACACTAAGGGTGACTGGACCATACCGAATGTTGACAAGTTTTATGATATAGTAATGTGGAGTAATCCTGCAGAGTATTACTATGGTATAATGGACAAAATAAATTTAAATAGTTATTATATTACAAAAGATGATATAATGTACTTAATTAAAAATGAGTTATGTATACGTACGATAAGACTATTATTTGACGATGTAGGCTAATTATTATAATTGTGTTTATGAACATTTAATTATGTGGACAGTGTTTTAAGATGGACTGCCTATAGACTGATTATGGTAAATGATTAATTGGTAATGTGGATTGTATATTTTTGTGTATATTAATGTCAATGTATTTGTGTATTTTTGTAGTTGTGTATTTTATGTATTTTTTTTATGTAAACATGTATTGTAGAATTTTAAATAACTGAAGAAAGTTCAAATGATATTATGAGATTCAGAGTCTAATGGTTAGTGAATGATTATATATTTGGATATTGAGTTGTTTTAGGATTGTAAGATAAGTGATGAATTTTCTAGTGGTATATTAAGGTGAAATGTTGTAAAAGAGTTTGTTAAGGACAAATAAGGGCATTGGAGTTAGTTAAATAAAGTTAATGGGAGTTAGTGAAAATAAAGTGTTGAGATACTGATAATATATAAAGAGGTGTTAGATATTTTAGGGACACAGTGGTTAGTGATTATATGTGGAGGTGAGTAATGTGAATGGTAATTATATTTGTTGATGGTGATATTTTGTAATAAGGGTATTGGTGTAGGGAGTCTGCAACGAAAGGTGTTGGGACAGGAAAGGACCGTTGTGTGCCGGAAAGGGTTATCTGAAAGGGTCAGGAACCAATGAGGGAATGAGCACAGATAGGGAACACACATACTAGTACAAAAAATGAGCGGTGCCAGAGGTTTTAAATGGGATTTGTGAAGGGGGTTATTATAGAGATATTGGTGTCATATTATATTAATGGTTAGAAGCGGTTGTTAGTAGTAAAAAAGAGGTGAGTAAGGTTAGGTTGACAAATGCCAAAATAAGATAGAGAAAATAGTGAATAATAGAGAGTCACCCAAACTAGTAAGAATAAAAGGGTTAGAAAAGGAAAATTCATAGCAGGAAGGTGATGTAACTGGAAAGGTAAGGATATATTTGAAATTGTTGTATAGAATCTAATGAATGTTAAATAATAAAAGTTAATCGAGAATTGATGATAAAAATGTTATAAACTTTGATACCAGTTATTTAAATGTAAAATGTTTAATGTAAATGTAACAATGTTAATGTGTAATGTCTAATGTTTTATGATGTTTTATTGTTACAGTAGAACCTCGTTAACCCAGATCAACTGGGGCCGGGGCCGATCCGAGTTAACGAAAATCCGGGTTATCCAGAGAATGAGGGAAAAACGATAAAAAAGAACATGTACTTACCAAAAATATTTTTAATGGAGTTTAAAAATTATTATCGGCACACTTTCACCTAAAAACACATAATATGTATTTACACTGTACACAATATAGGTACAAACTAGTCGGTAGTAAAAAAGGCAGTGAGCTTTTGCTGCCTCAGTTTTGTGTATCGCTTACGAGCAGCGCGATCTCGCACCCGCTTTAGCATTAGAAGTTCGTTTGGCGATGTTTCGGCTTGACTCTCGAAATAAACCATCAATTTATCTATGTTTGCTACTGCTTCTGCATGGGTCATAACCACAGCTGGTTCATCAACACTGTCTGAATTTTCTTCATTTTCATTTTCTGTAACGCTGCATGATGCAATAATTTCTTCCTCTGTGATCGCTTTATAACCTCCGTCATTGTCAATTTGCAACCAATTGTCAATGTCTTCTTCATCAACATCGGAACAGCCATCGATATTTTTAAAAATGTCTATAAAGTCTTCTTCCACACTTATTTTTTCTTCTTCTTCAATTGTATTGTTTTCTGGCAAGTCACACACACCAGGCCACAACTTTTTCTATGACTTTATCAAAGTTTCTCTTCCAACCTGGTCCCAAGCTTCCGCAATCATATAAATAACAGTCTTTACGTTAAAAGATTTCAGCACCTCTACCACACCATGCTCTCCTTCGTCCTCTACCAGTTGACTTAGCATTTGCCTTTTGTACACTTTTTTTATTTTTTCTAGAACTCCTTGGTCCATCGGTTGAACGAGAGAAGTTGCATTAGGTGGTAAAAACTTCACTGAAATGTCATCTTTGACTAGTTCATTGACAGACGGATGCGAAGGCGCATTGTCAATCAGCAAAACCGCCTTGTTGGGAAGGCCACAGTTCTTCAAATATTTTTTTACTGACGGCACAAAATTCTCGAAAAACCATTGTTTGAAAATGTCACTAACCATCCAAGCACTTTTTTGTGAGCTGTAAACGACAGGCAATGAGCCTCGTTTCACATTTTTCAATGCACGGGGGTTTTTAGACTTCCCTATTATAAGGAGAGGAATTTTGTGCTTTCCTGACGCATTACTGCAAGCCATTATGGTGAGGCGGTCTTTCCCTTTTTTATACCCTTTCGCTGAATCTCCTAATTTTGAGGCTAGCGTTTTACTTAAAAAAAAATAATTATTTGTGACCACACGACTAGTTACAAATTGGCGTCCAACTGAAGGGCTTCAATTAGCGATTGAAAGGCCACAGTAATTTGCCCAATTACTAATTAAGCTTGGCACCGGTTATACAGTCAAGAAGGTAGCAACATGCAGCATCGTGCGACTTCAAAAAAAAGGGCGGCAGAGGCCAAAAGGTAAATCGATATGGGAGACAAGGAGGCAACACCCGTAGAAGATATAGAAATGTTATTAACCCCAGTGGAAACTAAACAACCCGCACCACTAGAAAAACAAACGGAAATACCAACACAACCAGGGGAGTCAATCTCCAGGAAAAGGAGGTAGAGAGAGTCCAAAAAACAGAAAATACAAAGTTGGACCAAATGATGGAAATGTTCCTACAAGAATTCCAATCCACGAAGGAAGAATTAAGCAAGAAAATGGATGACAGCAACCGGTCAACCAAGGAAGAATTAAGCAAGAAAATGGATGACAACAACCAGTCCACCAAGGAAGAATTGAATGAAATGAATAAGAACATAGAATCCAAGATGGAAGAAAACAGTAAAAAGATGGAAGAAGAAATGGGAAAAAGGTTAGGAGAATTGAAGGAAGACAACCAGTTGTTAAAGGAAGAATTCAAAACAACCAAGGAAGAATTGAGTAATAAAATTGAGGATACGAATAAGAGGATTGAAGAAAATAACAAGAAAATGGAAGAGAAGATGGGGGAGAAGTTGGAAGAATTGAGAGAGGATAACCAACTACTAAGAGAAGAATTAAGGGAAGTCAACCAGCATGAACAATGTAGACGGGAGAATAGAGTTGGCGAAGGAAGAGTTGAGTAGGAAAATCAACGACAATAAGAGATCTATGAATAAAAAGTTGGAAGAAGAAACAATTATAATAAACCAACAAATCAGGGAAGTTGACGAAAGATGTCGCCAAACTGAGTGCGAAGTACAGGAAGTCACCAAGATGAAGAACAACATCAAAAGAAATTGGAAGAAAACCGGAAGGAAACACAGGAGGAACTAAGTAAGGTGCGTAACCAAGTTACGGAGAGGTGTGATGGAATGGAGGTAGCCATGACGAATATCACCGGTCAAGTGCGGCAGAGCCAGGAAGAGATGGAAGTGATCCGAAACCGACCAAATAACTTCACACATTTCCCCATAAATGAGAATCGAGAGTGGTTAAACTTTCGGCAGTATAAAAGAAAGCCCATGGAGTTCTTGGCCCGAATAGAGGAGTATATTGCCAAACATAGGGGCAACAGATGGGTCAACAACCGGGAGCTGTTAGATGAATCATTCCGGGAAATGACAGACCATTGGTGGATGGCCAACCGGAGCGAAATCGAGGATTACCAGCAGTTCAAAAGCTTGTTTAAAGCAAAATACTGGTCTGAAACTACCCAGAATTTAATACGTGACAACATATGTCATGGCCGATACAAACCACAGATCGGTAGCTCAATGACTGCATACTTCCTCGGCAAGATATGTATGGCTAAACATTTGAAACCAGCCATACCTGAAGAATGCCTCATCAACAAATTATCGTATCATTATGATGAAGAGGTAATCCGAGCCAGGAGAGGCAGCCAAATCAAGACGATACAGGCTATGACCGAACTGCTCGAAAATTACGAGAATGAGGAATATTACAGACAAAGCCGGAGGAGGAATGATCGGCCAGAACTCAGGAACCAGCAGTACACCAACAACGGGAATAACAACAACAATAATGGCTACCAGGGAAACCGTACCAATCCACCGAATAATACCAACAACAATAATAATAACAACAGTCCTACTAACCAAAATAACAATCGAACAAATAACGGTTACCAGGGTAATAGAAACCAGTATTACCCAAACCCCAACGTTAATAGTCAGAGAAACCCCAATTATAATAACACGGAACGTTATTATAACAATAGGTTTTTCTGACCGCGGGTGAACTTCATACAAGCTGAAGACGGTCGCCAATGAAGATACTACCATCAGCGACGTAACAGCTAACACGAGTATGAGGATCGGCGGAGGAGCCGAGAACGTGACGACCCAAGGTATAGTCAACTAGACGGAGTACCAGTCTAGACAATACAGAATGGCTAACAAACCGAGATCAACCGTTGGATCATCGCACAGAGCGGCAAGGACCCCCTTAAGGTCTCCCGACTGATGCATCAGTCAGTGCGACTAATACAAATAATGAAATAGAACATTTAAACGGGAGGAGGCAGTAATAAATCACCTTGACCCTTTACTGCTCCTATCTCCTGGGTATCTAAACGAGTTGCCAAGAGCAACTGATACAAATAGTATAACAATAATAGGTTGCAACTACTTGAAAAACATTCGACACGAGCTATTGGAGGAGGACGACACTAGCCTCAATAAAATAAACAATGAAATTATACATATCAATGCGGAAGTAGAAGGAGTCCCCGCAAAATTAATGATCGATACTGGTTCGAATGTGTCAATAATAAATACAACAGAATTGGAAAGAATCCAGAGGGAATGTGGAAGGGTATTGGCGACATTGCCGTTAAATAATATTGTTTTACTAGGTGCCACCGGCCGCCAAAACAAGACGATAAGAAGACAAGTTTCGACCAACGTGATTAGCTATGGTATAGCAATTGACATGGAATTCTTAGTCGCGACCGGATTGCCTTTTAACATATTAGTGGGGTGCGATGTGCTCAGGCGGAACTCCGCCATAATTGATTTACGCACGGAGAAAATATCACTATTTACAAACGGACAAACCTGGATGGCTGACTTGGTCGGTAGCGATACAATAATTCCCAGCGATATCCACCAACAAATCCGTAAAATAAATCATATCACCAAATACTTCTATGGTTACACAAATAACATACGATAATTCGAATGAGGATTTCCCAAAAGATCCAGGAAATCAGGGATTTCCGGGGCGGAATTAATAAAGAAAGGTTGCCGATACGCCAAGCGGATCAATTGATAAATATATATGAACGATACCGCTCAGTATTTTCTGACGAACCTGATAAGGTAAAAAACTACCAGTGTACGCTGCAATTTAGAGATACGGTGGATTTTAACCGGAAGTCATACCCCATCGCACATTCACGAAAGGAAGCTGTAAGTGCTGAAATAAATAAAATGATTAACCGTGACATAATAGAGAGTAGCGCCAATCCCCATACACCAGTCCTATCGTGGCTACTCCTAAGAAAAACGGACAAGTCTGTCTTTGCCTAGATGCGTGAGAAATAAATAAGATGATCGTTAATGACAGGACATCGCCCGGTGAGATAGAAGAGATTTTAGAACGTTTCCACGGTACCAAGTACTTTAGTACCTGGGACACGGTGTGCCCAGGTGGAATTATACCCACAGAGTCGCCAGTATCTGGCATTCATATTCGAAGGGCATAATTACCAGTTTAAGAGACTGCCCTTCGGACTTGTGAATTCGGTCGCCGTCTTTGTGCACTGCATGGACCAGATACTTGGCCAGGAAGTACTACAATTCACCACCGTGTATGTAGATGATTTGCTTGTGACCTCAGAAACATGGGAGGAACACTGCTACCGTGTGGAACATGTACTGGAGAAATTGGCTGCGAATAACATCACGCTCAAACTGGAAAAATCTCATTTCATTGCCAAGGAAATTCAGTTCTTGGGTTTTAACTTAAACGACCAAGGAATCTCACCGTTGGCCGAAAAGGTAGAAGCGATCCAGAAATTTCTGGCACCAAAGAATAGAAGGCAATTACAGTCATTCCTGGGACTCTGTAATTATTATCGCAAGTTCCAGGAAAGGTATTCTGAATTGACCGCCAGATTTCAACCGCAACTGTCATCTAAAAATAAATGGATCTGGGGTAAAGAGCAGAACGAGACCTTACAACTAATTAAGGACAAGTTTTTGGAACCCATAAGACTTCGCCACCCAGATTTTAAAAAACCTTTCTTCTTAAATTGCGATGCCAGCGACATTAGCCTTGGAACGACGCTATATCAAGAAGATGAGGAGGGCGAACATCTAGTGATTTGCTTCGCAAGTAGAGCTTTAAACCAGTGCGAAAAGAACTACCACGTCACTGAG
The DNA here is from genome assembly GCA_034769895.1 of Magicicada septendecula. NCBI lineage: Eukaryota > Metazoa > Arthropoda > Insecta > Hemiptera > Cicadidae > Magicicada > Magicicada septendecula. The sequence goes on along the minus strand of CM068370.1, from coordinate 344,233,318 downwards.
AAGGAAATGTTAAGTGTGGTATTCGCGTGTGGCAAATTCCGCACCTACATCCTAGGTTACCCCGTTACCGTCCGGACAGACCATAAATCCATATCGTTCCAGAGGAGGTGCAAATTGAGTCACGGAAGGCTGACCAGGTGGATACTTGTACTTCAAGAATACAACCTTAACCCTCCAGTGGGCGCACAAAATTCGCACTCAATAGTGGGCGCACTGCGGCTTTTTTACCGCAATTGTAAATTGCACTTTTTTACTCTAAGACAAGGTAGTATGAGAAGTAAATAGACTGGTTAAGGTGTTTTAAATTTTATTTATTATTATTAAACACAAAAACATAATGCTTAGGCATCGACGTCCATATCTTGGCCCTGGTCGCCGTCGCACCTGACACATGTTGTCTCTTGACGCGAATGCCTCTTACAGACATTATTTCTGCATCTCTGGCACACAATTTTTGATCTGTTATTCTTATGCCGTCCGCAAATATGACAGATTCCTGGTTTTGGTGCTTCTTGAACCTCCTCCTCTTTTTTATATTTAGCTAAAAATGCTGTGATATCTTTTGGCAGGTTACGTAGTCTACATCTTTCTTCCAGATGAGTTCCATAAGGCTAAGTGCCAGATTCTTCAAAAACAGTCTTCTTCTTTCTCGGTTATCAGGATTGTTGTATTTGAAAATTATGTTGGCGTTGATTCCCGTGATATCAAGATGCTGATAAAACAGCGCGAGAGGCTATCTTCTACTTATTCTAGAAGTTGTGTAGGATGCGCACATCTGGTCAACCGTATCAACTCCTCCCTTTGTGGCATTGTAATCCAGGTTTATTGTGGATTTGCTGGTTGCTTCGTCTATCTCATTTGTATCATGCATCGATGAGAGAAATATCACCGCCTTATTTTTTTTAGGCGCCGAAGAAGACAAACAGAAATCATACTGAAAACCAGAGAGCGTCGACTTGATTTCTCTGGCTTGGAATTCTGGTGGTATTTCTCTTTTATTTTTTTTGTTCATAGTTCCGAGTAAGGTCAGCCCCTTCTCAAGAAGATCTTTAGCCAGAGTGTAGCTTGTATAGTAGTTGTCAGTTGTGATATTTCGTTTGGAACCCTTTATTGGTTCAACCAGTCTTTTCACAATGTCATCTGGTTTGTTCGATTTGAGATAGGGACCAGGCATCTGCTTGCCACAATATATTTCTAAGTTGAGAGTATAAAAAGTTTTTGCGTCACAGAGTGCATATATTTTCAGCCCATACTTGGCTGGCTTGTTTGGTATATATTGTATGAAGCCACATCGCCCCCTAAAAGCATGTAGCATCTCGTCAATAGTCACAAACTCGCTGGCATTGTAGGAGTCAAACAGTTATTCACAAAATTTTGGTGAAAATCACGAATAGGTGCAAGTTTGTCCATAGCTCTTCGCTCGTTCCGTGTATCTAAATTGTCGAACCTAAGGGCTCGAAGCAGAAATCGGAAACGCTTATAACTGAAGAGCCCGCGTAAAATTATCATTCCTGTGCCATCGGAATTCCACACTTCAGCACAATTTGTATGTGATCCCTTTTTTATGCCTATCAAGTATAACGCACCAAAGAGAGCCTTGACCTCCACTTTTGTAGTTTCTCTACAGTCTCTATCTCTACCATAATTGACATCATTTCTTTTTTTCTGAATGTATCTGTTAGTGTGAGTTACAATATCATTTATCATGGCATCAGTAATGAACAGGTGAAACGTGTCTACTTCTTTCTGCACAGTTGTAGCATTCATTTTTGGACCTGGCATTATTTTCAAAATGTTTTTGGCCTTCTGTTTAGTTGAAGATAGAGGGTTACTCATCCAAAGCATATCTCCATCTTTCCCGATGTAAAATGGTAATCATCTTCAGCGACTTCTGGCACAGTTAGCTGATCGGCATCCGCTTCATCCGCTGATTGCTCTGAGTCACTGCTGTGGTTGTCAGCTTGTATCATTTCATCCTCCATATCTGGGTCATCTGACTCATCCTCTTCATTTTCTCCTTCCGACAATTCTGATAATTCCATGAGTACTTTCTCAAAGTCTTCAGGGCGCACAAATCGACAAGACCTGAACGTAAACACAAACTCAGATAACATAGGAAAAACAGGCACCGGTATATATAATAGGCGAAAACCAAAAGATTCAAAACAAAACCTAACCAAGCTCTAAGAAGACATTTGATTCTATGGTAATGGTCAAAATATGCATGAAAAATTAAAAAAAAAATCACAAAACTAAAAAAAATTAACACTTACATGACTGGGCGCGCAGGCGGCAAAATAGCCGCAGACACGTCACTCTGTTTTCAAAGCACAACAGCTACTGAAGCGTTATGCACATGATTTATCCGCATGTCGGAAATACTGCCATCTGTCATGAAAATTGCATACTAGGCAGAACAGACAATAAACACTACTGGTACCTAGGGGACAGTTCAGAAACTAAAATTTGCGGCTTTCTGCCGCGGGCGCGCCCACCGGAGGGTTAAGTGGGTGTACATCCCAGGAAAGAAGAATGTTGTTGCAGATGTCTTATCACGTATTGACGTGGAAAAGCAAACATTCGAGGGGGAGAAAGAAAGTGTACTCAAAATATACCACATTCTTAGCACCAGAGCCGATCTAGCCACATTACTAACAAACCTGAGCACCCACCAACAAGCAGACCCGAAATTAAGAAATATTAAGACTCGGTTAGAAGCAGGTGACGTAACTATCGCCCAATGTTATCAGCTAAATAAAGATATATTGTTCGTTAAACCATCTTTAAGGAAGGAGACATGGAAGGTAATCATTCCAACCCATATCGAAAAGGAGATAATAATTAATTATCATACACCATATGGGCATATGGGCGCCTTAAAGGTGATAAAGGCTCTGGAGGAGAGCTGCCACATGAAAAACGTCAACCGGAAGGTCCGGATATATATCAGAGGTTGTCACATTTGCCAACTAGTTAAATCCAATAATGAGAAAAACGAAGGCCAAATGATTCCTATAACATCACAGGCAAAGTTGGAAAAGGTATTCTTGGACATCTGCGGACCATTTCCTCGCAGTGGCGGTCGTCACAGATATAAGTACCTGATCATCGTGATGGACCATTTCACTAAGTTTATTAAGCTATACCCAGCTAATCGGGCAACTACTGATAAAGTTCTGGGAATATTAACCGACCAGTACTTCCCAAACGTCGGAAAACCAGTTTCGATCATTACAGATCATGGAACCCAGTTTAAAGGAAAAAAATGGCGAGATACCCTACTATCTATGGGTGTTCGTACTTACAAAACCTCGGTCTACCACCCGAGCAGTAATCCGGCAGAGAGGGTGTTACGAGAAGTGGGGAGGATATTACGCACCTATTGTCACAATCAACAGAGGAGGTGGCAAGACTATCTAGAGGCCACAGAAGAATTCCTCAACTTGGCATACCACCCAGCCATAGGAATTACCCCATACTCCGCCATGTACGAGAAACAACCCCCACGAGAGATCACAGAAATACTAGAGTTCCCAAGAGATAATGTTTATACTTTTGACAAGATTAAATTTTACAACAAGGTGGCTGAAGACCAGGAGAAACAGCGAAACAAATATCAAAAGAATAGTAGTAAAATAATAACCTATACAAGTGGAGAAAAAATATTATTAAAAATCGGGAATTACCCAGCACACTGGAAGGAATAATAAAGAAGTTGTTACTACTATACACTGGACCCTATATAGTCTCCAAAGACAAAAACAATAATACTTATGAAATAAAGGAGATGGGTTCTGGTAGAATCAAAGGTGTATATAACCAGGCTTCCATGAAGAAATATTATGAGTAGAAATTTAAAAAATTAAAAACCACTAAATTCAAAAAATATAGTAAGCACACATTACTACCAGTATTTATGAAAACAATTTATGGAATATATAAAAAAGGAGAATTCTGAAAATTAGAATAACCCCTAAATTCAAAAAATAAAGTAAGATCACCTTACTACAAGATTTATGAAACCATTATAAAAACACAAGAGAGAATTTTGAATATAAAATCATCAAAATTATAAAATATCGTAAGATCACATTACAAACATTATTTATGAAAATAAAAAGGAAAAGGAATTTAGAATAACCCCTAAATTCTAAAATAAAGTAAGAGCACCTTACTACAAGATATTTATATATAAAAACAACTAAATTCAAAAAAAAAATATAGTAAGCACACATTACTACCAGTATTTATGAAAACAATTTATGGGATATATAAAAAAGAAGAATTTAGAATAAACCAAATAAATTCTAAAATATATAGTAATATCAAATTACAACCAATTATTTATAAAAACATTCTATGGAATTAAAGAAAAGGAAGTAAGAACCACGGATACAATTAATGAAAAACTTGTACGGAAATAAAAATAATAAAACTTTGAAGTAATACAAGGAGAAACAATGACCACATTAATATGATAATTAATAATTCATTTGAATAAAAAATCAGAGCGAAGTAATTTGTGAAAAAAAAACAAAATATATAAATGTAATTAAATAAATCACAAATGAGTATGATCGTAAAATAAATGTCGTGTGTAATAAAGACAATTAGAAGAAAGTGCTAGAACATGGAACTAGTGGAATTAATGAGAACTGAGAAACAAACAAAAAATATCATAAAATATATGCTGCCAATGACCAGAAACAGGTTGCAATAACAACCAAAGAAGAATAGAGAAGTAATACCAAAAACGGTATATTTGATAAATAATGATAATTATATGAATAAAAGAGCTTCCACCATAATAAGAAATGAGATAACAATAAAGCTAACAAGTCAGAAGAATAATTAAGATAGGAATATTAACAGACCTGAGCAATATACGAAGTCAAGTATCCGAAGATATTTTTTTTAGTAGTCATAAAATGGACTATTCTTAAATAATTTTTATTAATAACTGTCTGCAGATAAGTCCAGCAGTATTAATATGTTTTTTGAGCAGAGATGATTTGCCTCTGTACTCAAATAAAAGTGAAGTATGGCCAGCAGAGTATGTAGCCTACAGTGCCTCTCTGAACTGCCCCAGCTCATGTGTTAGGGAATGATGGGGAATAAATACCCCAGGGATAAAACACCAAGTTAAGAAAATGAAAATAAAATAATAAATATGAAACTCAGATGACTATTACTATCAAAGAAGATCAATTAAGAATAAAATATATGTAAGCTCGAATATGTAGAAGAAAAAATTAGAAATGGAAGGAAGTCAAGAATAAAATAAAAATATAATAATTATCATAAACAATTATTTCAGACAAACCAAGTATAGTCTGAACTAATCACTTCTGGAGGAGGGCAATCTGTAGCATGACAGATAATCCACTAAATCATAATTCCAATCTGATCATAATTCAATACAAATTACATTAAATAAAAAGAAAATTCAAATGAAAATAATTAAATGTCGAAGTAAAATACCACCATAAAAGGAAAAAATAAAATTTAATCAACATAATGCAACAAAAATGTATCAAGAAAAATAAATCCTACAAAACTAAAATAAAATCAGGATAATACCCAGGTAGGATAGGAGCAAGTAAAGAAGATACCCCGAACAAACCAATGAACCATAAAATCAGAATACCTTGGAGAATCCAAGATGGAAGAATTATGAAGAGAAGAAAATGTAGAATGGGAAGAACTGCAAGCTATACCCAAGGAAAACCTATTACAAGGAATAACAAACCCCAAAAAAGATTAAATGTCGCCCAAGAAAGTATAACACCCCAAAACTCATATAAAAATGTAAAATAGTTATAAACAAAAGTATTTAGGGTACTAAATAGAAGTGCACCCACTAAAGCTATTGAGTAATGAAATAAACATATCTTCATTGTCCCTTATCTTTAAGATTTTGGTCTTGGAGTATTGTAAAACTCAAGTGTAAATAAGAACCAAAAGTATAAGTGAATCAGTGCAAGTTATTTCAAAATACTGAATAAACTTCAAGTATAAGTGTAACTGATATTTCAACTATGTACAATTAAACAACTTTAATGTTTGCTATAAATACAAATATAAAATGTTAGGAAGTATTCATATGAAAGCATTACAAATGTTTCAAAGAAGATGCCACTTTTTATCAAAAAACATTCTTTAAAATGTGAATGATAAAGACAGCAGGTGGGGAATAAATACAGTGACAAGGGGATTAAAATGTAATAATAAAAAATAAACAGAAAGGACTGTAAACAAATTAAATTCAAGTAAAATAAAATTAAATGGCTCTTTATGTTTGTGTTAAAGCCTATGAACACCATATTTCAAGGTGGTGTATAGAATAAGAATTATTATTATTATATTTATGTTTATTATGTCTTACAGTGTTTATACAGACTAAAATGTATTAGTATGAATACCATACTATTTTATAAAATGTTTATTATGTGTTATTAGTAATAGTTCAAACTAAAATGTCTGACTTTAAAGACCAATAGTTAATTTTAAATATTGTGTTCGTATTATAAGCATGAATACCATGCTACATGTTCCAATAGTTATTTAAGGAGATTGTATTTAATATTATATTAACTTCAGAAAGTCAGAAGGGGTATAGACATAGTATTATTCAAAAAACAGTATATGTAAAACCATAAAATCTAGGCCAAATAGGAAATTTCAATAACATTATATTTGAGTAATTAAGTTAAAATAAACCCAGTAAACTGATGAGATTTATATAAGGTGAATCAATCACCAAATACTATAACTAAAGGTATACTTTAAAGGAATAATATAAAAAGATGTATAAAATTATTTAAAAATTTGCAAATGTAATACCTAACAATTTCAGAGGGGAAATCAGAAATTCATTAATTATATTTAAAAGGATGATCAATTGATGAATTTACAAGAAATTGATGAAAGATAAACATTTATATCAATCTGAGATTTATTATAATCATAATTATAACACATAAAATGGCTAAATTTTGGACAAGGACAGGAAACAGAATGTTGAGCCTCCTTTCCAAAATGACAGAAATATAGCAATTTTGATAAAAAACTTTACAAAGATGGATTAGTGTATATCAAATTAAGCAGGAGGAGTTAAAGAAACCGATTATGTATTTGCTATTACATGAAATTGATTAATAACCAAAATATATTCTATGATATAATGTACTTTAATTGAATGCATCGGAAGTGAATAAAACTTAAACAATACTTGTCTAATATTAAATCGGCTAAGAGATTTCAGAAACGAAGGAAGTAAAACAGTTCTTAATTAACATTCGAAGAGTACGGGTGAATTAAGCTCGTACTAATAACAGTATACCGGAACGATTAATGGCGGATAACAGTTAAAACATCGCCTACTATAAATTTTGAGATTTTGGACAGAACACTTTTAAACGATAAATGCATTGAAAAATAACAACTACACAAATAGAAACAAGTGAATACACCACACAAACTAGTGAACTAACAATTCGAACCACTAACACTAATAATTTCCAGACAACTGAAACGAACTTTTACAACACCATATCTTAAAAATAAAATGCACATTTTCTCGAGTGAACAACAGAACAGTGAACGAGTGATAATCCAACAACACCAGAAACATTATTCAATATTGCGGAGACGAGGAAGCAGCTGTGAAGGCATCTTTATTTAAAGAAAATCCTGCAACACCATTCTCATTTTACTTCGTCAATGTGGCAAGCGGCCATGATGGTTCCCAGCATGCAAAGCGCCTACAAGGAATAAGATTCGTCGCCACAGTCAATTGATCTGATTTTTTACTTATTAAACATTATATATCATAACTAAATTTGTAATTATTAACTATTAAGATTTTTTATTGTAATGTTATACTTTCGAGCCTTGCCCCTTCTCTGACTATATAACATAACCGTTTAAAGAACCTTGAAAATATTATATCAAATAACACATGTATCAATAATCGATTACCCCTGTGAAAGAGTCGAACAATATAACCTAATCGATTTTTAATCCATCTTTTTTCAATAATTGTTAATAAAATATAGTTATTCAACATTTTTGGTATTAAATTTATTTCTAAACTATCAATAGAGTTTAGTGAACAACATCAGCTGCAAGAAAGGCAGACATTACTCTAGTGAAGGTAATATATTGGAGAAAGAAGAACAATCACAAATCGATTAATGAACGAGACAATCCAATTAACACTGAATTTACTTACAGCAAACCACAAGTGATATAATTGCCAAAAATAACTTAAAGGAATTTAAACTTACAACACGATCACATTACCAGAATTATTTATTAAATATTTAAACAATAAAACAAACACAAAAATTTTTTTTGGAAAATTTTAAAATTAAATTAAATTTTTTTTTTATTTTTATACCCGAACAAAAATAATTATTTGTAACCACACGACTAGTTACTATATATATATATATATATATATATATATATCTTCTTTCAAATTCATGGAATTTGTTACCTCTATCATCTCTTCACTCATAGTATAAGGAACTACATTTGTTTTATATCTCCACCAGCACTGTTAAAGTTAGATTGTTTGGTGCAGACTACTAATTCTGAGTTCAAAAATCATAAATGGGCCTTCGTCTCTTATAGGTGAAACTCACTGTTAAGCCAGTAACCTTATTTCTGATGTCTGCTAGGACACACTGTTCCATTCCATCATGCAGCATTCATATAATACTGGATGGGCACAGATGCACACTTCTAATAGGCAAGTACATTATGGAAAAACATTACAGTGATAAAATACTTCACTTTAAGTACTCAAAATAATTAACACAGTAAAAATTAGTTTTACCTCCCTTGACGAATTTATGAATAATACAGGTCATATGATATTAATTGTCACATTGTATACCTGGACCAGACAACTTTAATTTACCTAACTGATAAGGTCCAAAGCCTGATAGGATCAAATAAACTTAAGAGTATGGCTGTTCAAAATAAGAAACAGCATAATGGGTCTGGTCCTATGACGTACTGGTATAGAATCACTAGAACATCTGAACTTCTAACATGTTAACATGTATCTTAAACAGTTGATAAGATTTTTTATATCCTACCAATTTTATAAGTCTTTAAATAGGATCATTAATATCATTTTAGGCATAATGTGTACAATTTATGTTAGATCCCTAATGAAGGCTAGCATTTTTTTCTTTCCAATTAAAGGTGTTTGAATTATACAAAAAAAAAGCATAAAATAAGCATATACATTCATGCTATTAGAGATATTCATATAAGATAAGAAAAAATTAAAAGAAAATCTTTTTTTTTCCTTTTTGTTATACACATACTATTAAAAGATAAAAATGAAGTCAAGTTGAAAAAAATGTCAGTCAAGTCATGCATAATGTCAGTCATGCACAATGGGTAATAAATGAGAACAAGCAGGTGACAATCAGTGGCGGCTGGTGGTTGAAAAATTTGGGGGTTGCAGTTGGGTTGGATGGTATTAAATTGTTTTAATCTCTGAATAGAAAATGTCCACGTCTCCTTGCCTCCAAACAATACACAAGGAAAGCAAATAATGCAATTTTAGTGTCACACCCACATAACCACGAATATTATTTATTGTATGAACCTTTTTTTAAATTTACGATTACATATTCTGTTACCTGACTTTACACTTTGATTCAAATTTGAAAGGTCTGGTGTAGGCCTACCTACTCTCTTTAATTTCAATTTTTTCTTTAATAGGACGTAAACTGAACAGCGTTTTTGTTAAGTTTACAACAGAATTAATTGCGTCCTACCAGTTAAATATAATAAATATCTTACACTATGACACCTTAATTCTTTATATGTACTATTATTTACATTTAACGGTGAACTGGACTGACACTAACAATGAACTTCCAACCCGGCACACCACGTGTTATTTCAACTTGACTCTGCAGACTGACGATTGTGAAACCGCTCGGACAACTTCAGCTACCTTCATTCTCACCAAACAGACTGGTGGCGCCGTGAGGTACAAGCGGGGTTTGCAGTCCCTAATCACACCAAGCGAGCCTATACTGCTCCATTAGGAACAACCGTATCTAGCCAGCCAGAGCACTACTCCATTGTATTTCCCCATATTTGTTTGTGTTCCACATACTTGATTGGTGCACATTTGCCTTGTACTCTGCGGCAAGAGCGTGTACGGTTTTTAGTAATTACTCTGTGCTTTTCAATCGGCAAATGATTAATTACGATGATTTAGCTTGAAAACACTATTATTACTTATTGTCTTCTTCATAATTCTATAATTTAAAATACAAATCAGAATTTAATGGGGGTTGTGCAACCGTGACACGGGCCGCCACTGGTGACAATTATGTGTATAACCTTACATATGTTTATTTTTAGATGACAAAATTTATATGTGTGATGCAGAGAAATACAAACATGGTATATGCTGGACCATCTTGCTGTAACAGGGGTTTTTGTTTTTTTATTTAGTACACTGCACTTGACTTAGTTTAGAGTATTTAAATGGCACCGCGCCAGGTCTGTAAACCCCTCTAAAGCACGCACGCACACGCACACACACACACACACACACACACACACACACACACACACACACACACACACACACACACACACACGCGCGCGAATAACAATAGGGTTCAATAATGTAGGCCCACATTGATTGTGGTGTTGTGAGGATATTTTTTTATTTTGGTAAATATTTTGTATGGACCTTTCTTAATTAATTGGTTGTTTTTATAATATGCCGGGTTTAATTTATAATAGTGTCTTTGTATAGTATACATTTTACTAAGATCTTAAAATTTTCTAGGAACATGTTTTGTGCTAAATTTGATTTCCTGGCTTTGATATACCTGGGTTTCATATGTATTTCAGTGATCAAATAGGTTTTTTTAAATTTTCTCAATATGCAATATGACTTAACTACGCAATCCATTTTACTACAGAGTATTTTAAAATTATAATATGATTTGAACAGTGCATGACCAAATATAGTTTGTTATTGCAGAATACCAAATATATTCTACAACAAGGATTCAGTAATTATAAAATAATGTTTTTAGGCTGAAGGGAATATGGACTAATAAGCAATGCCCCCCCCCCCCGTTGAAAAGAACTGTTAAAACATCATCTATAGAACCAAAAGTACTGTAAGAATAAATCATGCATATGTAATATATGGCCAAGTACTTTTGATCTGAAAAGTGATACAAATTAGTGTTTGTACATCAGTATATGTCAGATTTTTTATTTACTTTTTTTTTTAATTCACTTGAAACAAAAATTATTAATGGATTCTCCAGTTAAAAGAATACAAAATTTTTCCAAATAGTTTATAATTTAATTTATGGTTTAGTTTTAAAACTTCAGAGATTTTTATAAAATACGAAAATAATTGTGTTTGAAATTTTCTAATTGAATATAACTTTTCTAATTTTTCTAAATAAATTGTCATAGTTTTGATTAATTTAATTTCATATGTGTAGAAGATAGATAAAAAATACAGTATTATTTTATTTTGATTAATTATTTGACTTCTCTTGCATATTTCTATAAATTCTTTGGTTTATTATAAATGTTTTTTTACGTTTATATTTATTTATTTTATTTGCTAATGTAAATTTCATTAACACCTTTACTAGTCAACACCAAAGTAAAAAAAATATATTTTAATTTTTTTACATATATTTTACACAAAATTTATAAAATCTTATAGGAAAATGTACACATCATATTTTATTGCATCGATGTTGTCTTTTACTACAAGTCATTTCTTTAGTTGGTAGAACCACAAACATGTCCCAAATCCATTATAAGAGAATGGTTTGACTTAAATCATGAAACAAAATACTTTCCCATGAAATTCCATACAGGGAATTGCAGAGAAATATTATATAAGTACAGTGTTTCAGAAACATGATTTCCATAATTTGGATCTTAATGTTTTGCTTACTACTAACATGAGTACATTTTTTGAAGCACTTTGAAAACTACACATTTTGATGAAGAACTTATGTCACTATCTCTTGCAGTTTAAAACTGGCAGCCAAAAACAATTAAAAATAATATAATGATTCTTTATTTTCCCTATAATGACTATAAAAATTCACATCAAAATGACAAAATAAAAAGAATAATCATTATACTGATTGGGACACATTATCGAAGTCACCCTTCATAATACTAGGAATCAAGTTACACCTTAAATCTCCTTTACTAATGTAATGAAGGGGGTTGTTTGGTGTAGCAGTACACCTCCCAGAAAAATCCCAGATCATATGGTGCTAACAAATATATAAGTAAATTACCTTAAAACTGTTTCCATCTTTGTACAGTTAAACTACAAAGTTGTATAAGAATTAAATAATGACGTAGTTACCATCAAAACTGCCATGGACTACAGCGAACTGCATCAGTGAATTGAAGGTCTCCAGGGATGGTTTGTACACAAACACTCCCGAGTTGAAGCAGTCCGGCCAACCAGGGTCAGGTGCTGCTGAAAGCTCTTCTCGCTCAAACAGTTCATCACAGTTTTGTATCACCTGCAAGTACATGTGGATGTTACAAGTTACACATTTTATAGATATGTAAATATTAAACACATTTATTATCAAATTTATTAAATTTATTTAAAAATATGTCAAATTATAATGCATACGTTTGTTGCAATTTTTAAATAAGAATATAAAAATACAAAAATATAAGAATTAATTTTTATGAAGTATTGAGTTTTACTTTTTTAATATTATATTTTATAATCTATTTTATTTACTTACCCATAATATGTGGATACAAATTAATTTAATGAAACAGGCACATAGGCAGGTGTTCAATTATCAAACAGGCTTGATTAAACATTCTATTGATTAATTTTAATAATCTGCTCTCAAAGAGTGTAGTTACACAGTGATGGGATTGTTTAAAATTGAATTTTGACGTATACAACTACAGTTTTATCAGTGAGTCACCTATATACACAGGTTGGCACAGATATACAAATAGGGTGATGTCTATCATAGTCTAGTGGTTAACATTTTTGTCTACTGTGAGATACAATGCTCCTGTGTATGGCAGGTGTAATAAGTGCTTGTGACTGAACAATGCCTCCACCCTTACAAAAAGACCGTTTGACAAGCATAAAGTTCAAGAGATTATTATTATTAATATTGTTATTATAAATAAACATTACATTAAATATTATTTTGTAAACATCTAAAAAAAGAGTATACTGAAGTGCCTAGTATGGGACTGATCAACCATTCTGTAGACCAGAAACCAATAAGAGACACAGTAGACTTAATACATTTCTATAATCAACCATCTTCACTTTTTGCTATCCCATAATAGTAGGCTATATTTTAAAGCAATGAGCAGCTTCAGTCCCTGGTTTGCAGTGACTACGGTAGTTTTTTCTTCATATATAAAAATGAGAGTCTCAAGCTTTTCCCAATCCAATTCTGCCTATAGTAACCCACAGGCGAACCTTTTTATATGTGAGCAATTTATAAAGAATAATTACATAGCTGGTTTCTTACCAGGTCATTTTAATAACATACAAAAATAAAATCTTACTTATTACAGAATTTATTGAGACATGTTTAAAAATAACTACACAATTTCTAAAAGGATATATTAAAATATGGTTAAAATGTATTTACATGTTAAAAATAAAATTATATATTAGAGTTTCTTCCGAAATGTTTGGTCAAACAATGGAGCACAACAACATAATCTATAATTGGGACAGTGGAAGAATAAAAGTTTTAACAACTTACATTACTTGTAAACCGTTCACCAGCCTGCAAGTGAGAGTTTTGAACGTACCACCTCTGTCACAATTTTGCTTATATTTACAATAACATGTTCCATTTTTATTTGTTTAGTCATCTTTATTTAGTCCTTAATACCATAGCATGTTAATCTCCTTAAGATAGTTCCAACATATAGTATTGATACATGTATCCAGTAATATACAAATCTGATAATAAATAAATCTGTGTTAGTAGTATGCTGCACTGTTTATAGTATGTGACACGCACACACGCACGCACGCACACACACACACACACACACACACACACACACACACACACACACACACAGTGGAAGTCATTAACAACACCAAATCTGTGTAGGAGTACAGAAGGGCACATGAAACCAAAGAGAGAGAGAGAGAGAGAGAGAGAGAGAGAGAGAGAGAGGAATGCCAGCAATAAATCCCCATTTACTCGTCACAGTCACGGTTACATTTTAGCATCAACAATACACACGGCAGTAACAGTGGTGGCAGTTAACAGTCCAATGGCCACCACTGGCCACTTACCAACTGCGTATGCTATCTGACCACCTTTCTTTTCACTAAAAATAACTCAACACTTCAAGGAATTCTAGAATCGTTTGAAACTCTCACAAGTGTGCACATGCTGACGTATTCTGATCTCAGTTTAACACAAGAGAAACACACACATACAAAATAAAAAATGTTCGTCAACTATATGTTTAATATATGAACAGACTTGCAAAGAGTGTAGGGATTATGATGAAAGTATGTATGTTTATAAAAATAAGTTTAGAAATTTGATTTTTTTTCAGTCCTTTCAGTTACTAATCTAAGAGGTAACAGGTAATCTGGATTACCAAAAAATCAGAGCATATTTTCAATCCCTAAGGTGATTCAGCCTATAAATATAAGCAACTAGGATAGTTAAAACATAACAGATGGGTGAAACATAGTACTGTAAGCAATGTGAAATTTCTCATGTATTGATATCCTGTAGCTTTCTGTCAACTACACTATTTTAATAAATAAAAAGGAGCTATTATTGTTGTTATTTATTATCATATTACAGTATTAACATATACTAAGTGCTTGGCCACTCAGTGTATAGAATATTTCAAAATATATTACATATTACACAAACATATGCTTACAAGTAAAATAATTGAATTCATAATAATTAAAAGTTACAGTATTTTACTCGAGCCCTGTTGTAAATTCATGAATTGCTGTGATTAGCGAATTATTTACTTTCTTACTTATAAAGTCTCTGTTGTTCAATGGTGGTTGTATGGTCTCTAAGGTTTTCCAAATTTGTCAATGATATTTTTTGGCTAACCAGTTCTGTACTATCCTTGTTTAAACTTTGTACTGGTTTATCAGCTGTAAGCAGTCTACTACCATTACACGGCACGCACGGATGACGTCACGCGTTTATCAAACGCGGCAGCTGGCAATCACCGCCGGCTGCAAGCAAGTTTAGTTCAGTTTATAACACGACTCCGAGCGCAACTCTCGTAAAACACTTCTCTTACAGCCGCGGCTTCTGGCTATTTTTTAGCATGCATTTATAATATTTCATTTCATTCAACTACCTGCGTCCATCTACAATGGACCACGATTTTATTCAAAATTAATTTCGGGCGTTATTGCCTCAAATGCATCCGCACGTGCCGATCGTAATTAACAATCAGATTTTTTCAATAAACGAATGTTCAACATCTTTAATACAGTCCACTTCTTTCTAACAAACAATCCAGCCTTCCTCATTAGCGTCTTTGGAATAACTCACGATTATTCAAGAGCTTCCAAACCGCAACATTTTTGGTCCCACCGGACCGGATCTCATATTTTCGGGCCAAAAACGACATCATTTTTGGTCCCACCGGACCGGATTTCATATTTTCGGGCCAAAAACGACATCATTTTTGGTCCAACCAGGCAGGATTTCATATTTTCGGGCCCAAAAAACGACATCATTTTTGGTCCCCACGGCACAGATTTCTCATATCTGAGTACACAAGCGACAGCATTTATTTATACACATCATTTCTGGAAAACCAATCTGAAGTTAATCACGCCCTACGGGCATCATTTTCGTCCTGAGCGACACCATTATTGTGAATCACGTCGCAGTCATCTCGACAAGATTCAGCCAAGCAGTAGACCAGAGACGACGGGACGAAACAGGACAACATTTTCGAGATTCCACAGCTTTAATTGATGAAGGGTATGACATGAGGCATCGGCTGACCGGCAGAGACAGGAGGTGTAGCAGCTCCAAACGGGATCGAAGCCAGCTTCATCACGAATGGATCGACGGCCACGTGACTATAAACTTTACTTATATTTGATTTTTAATAATATTTCACTCAGTGGGTATTTTTTGACACATTTATATAAACAAACACCTTATTACACAATACAAATTAATAAATGGTTGGCAGCTCATTATCAGTTAGAACTTTAAAGATGAAGATATACTTTGTAACCATTTAGATTCATAATTTCAATAATTTAACTGCCAACAAGTTTGATTAGTTAGAGAGAGTAAGTTTATGTTCAAAACAACGATCGCTAGCTACCGAAACGTATTTAAACTCATTCAAAATCAAGTTTGTGGTTCACATGCTCTATGCTCAATTGCTTTCTAAATATTTTTCCCTTTTTATCTTAAACTATAATAATGGCCGATGTAAGGGCTCTAATAAAAAAACAAGGCACAATTAAGGCCTCAATATCCCGAGTAAATACCTTCGCGGATAACTTCGATTTGTTAAACAGCGATCCTCATGCGCTCAAAATAAAACTGCGTCATTTGATGGAATTATCCACCAAATATGATGAGATACAGTCACAAATCGAAGCTGAGGAAGCAGACGTTGCTTCAACGAGTGACAGAGTACAAACGGAGGACGATCTCTGTACTATAGAATGTAAATTGCAACACCTGCTAGAGCAAGCTGAGCATATGAACCAAAAACCAGTAATTAATGCTGAAGGTAAACAGCCTAAAACACCCCCCATTCAATTGGAACCAATAAAATTACCACGGTTTGAGGGTAGTATTGTGGAATGGCAACATTATTACCATATTTTTATGGAACTAATTCATGTCAGAGCAGATCTGACAGATATACAGAAACTTCATTATTTGCACTCGTCATTACATGGCGAGGCGCTTAACGTAATAAAATCGTTGCCCATAACACATGAGAATTACGCGGTGGCTATCGATCTGTTGAGGAATAGATATGATAGTAAGCTGATTGTTTCCGCTCACCACGTGTGGAATGTCCTAGACGTACCATTAGTTCAGCAGGAATCCCAAAATAGCATATCGCAATTTATTGATCAAATCTCTGCAAATATAAACGCTTTAAATAATCTCAAACTGCCAGTCAACACGTTTGAAATTATTGTCGTAAATTATTCAGCCAAAAAACTTGACAATTACACTTTACGTTTGTGGAAAGAGAGTTTATCGGAGCATAAATTCCCTGATTTTAATAATTTTATAAATTTTCTAAATTCACGTAGGAAATTACTGCAAAATCTCAATAACGCGACTAGCCCAACGAGCAGGTTGAACAAAAGCGATAAGTCTCCTTATCGCAAGGCAGTTAAACAGATAAGCACTCCAAAGGGCGCATTCCACTCACATATTAGAAACAATTTATGCAGGCTGTGTAACGGTGTACATAGACTTAGCGATTGCCCACAATTTACATCGCTGTCTATCCCTGATAGAAAAAACGCGTTAATAAAAAACAAACTTTGCTTAAACTGCCTCCGTTCGGGACACGAGGGTTCAAAATGTCCCTCAAAATTCTCATGTAAAAAATGTTCTAGGCGTCACCACACAACGATTCATGTCCCCAACAGGGACGTAACTTCTGTTAACAACCAGTGTTCACTGAAATCACAGACCAATAAATCGGTATTGTTATCTACCGCCGTCTGTATGACATACAATAAAGTCGGCAAAAAATTTCCCGTTAGGATATTACTGGATTCCGGTTCTCAAGCGAACTTTTGCACAATGGATTTCGCCCGCAGGATGGGCCTCCAATTGGTTAAATCGCAACTGCCCATCACGGGTATCAACAACTCGCTTTCCCAGGCTGACTTCAGTACTAATGTAAGGCTACATTCGCGCTATAAACCCTTCACGTTAAACGTACATTGTGCCGTATTACCCAGTATAACTAATAATTTACCGGCGGAGTCGTTCAATCTTGCCTCTTTAAATTTACCCAAGCGCATATTCTTGGCGGATCCTCACCTACATTGCTCGTCGCAAGTCGATATATTAATCGGCGCTCAATATTTTCTCCAATTAATTGAACCTGTGAAATATACGCGCGGACCACACTTTCCTATAATTCAGGAAACCAAGTTAGGATTTATTTTGGCCGGTGACTTACCATTCAACGTCGATATAACTAAAACGGTTTCTTCCTTTATGGTCTGTAGGGACGATAATCAGATTTCCTCGCAACTAAAGGAATTTTGGAAGCTGGAGGAGATCTCTAGTCGCGAAGCCCGATCTGAGGACTCGCCGTGTGAAAGGCATTTCGTGGAAAACACTAGCCGCAATCGCGACGGGAGATTCGTGGTAGCCCTGCCCCGCAGATCTGATAAATCTTATTTGGGAGATTCTCTCCGCGGAGCCATACGCAGATTCCAATCGTTAGAATTCAAATTCAAGCAGAACCCTACCCTTTATAAGGATTATAGTGAGTTCACGAGTGACTACTTAAGACTTGGCCACATGTCGCCGCTTAATGAATACGATCTGTCGCTTGACAGGTCAGAGATCTTTTATCTGCCCCATCACGCAGTCTTCAAAGACTCTAGCTTAACCACTAAATTGCGCGTGGTATTTGACGCATCCGCTAAAACCACCAATAATTTGTCCCTTAACGATACTTTAATGGTCGGTCCTACGATCCAGCAGGATCTGTTTTCGATAATGGTTCGGTTCCGCACCCACCGATACGTACTTATTGCGGACATTGAAAAGATGTATCGCCAGATCATTGTTAATCCTAAGGATTCAAACTTGCAACGCATTGTTTGGCGTGATGCACCGCATAAGGAATTGCGACATTACGCGTTAAGGACGGTTACATATGGCACTGCTAGTGCCTCCTTCCTTGCTACGCGTTGTCTGGCTCAAATAGCATATGAAAATAAATCCGACTACCCTACAGCTGCTAAGGCCATAGCAAATGACTTTTACGTAGACGATCTCATAACGGGTTCGGATGATCCGAACGGCTTAGCTGAAATGAAATGCGAGATCGTGAAGTTGTTGAGGAGGTATGGTTTTTCGTTACATAAATGGTTCTCTAACCACCATAAGATTATGACTCTTCGCGCCCAAGTAACCCGTGACTTCAGCAAGGGTCAAAACGTGCGTACCTTGGGCATACAATGGAATGTTGAGGGGGATAACTTTTTATACACCGTTAGGGGTGATGACAATTTAACCGTTTTCAACAAGAGAAGCGTGTTGGCAATCATCGCCGGGATCTATGATCCACTAGGTTTAATCGCTCCCATCACATTTTGCTGCAAGCATTTCGTGCAGCAGTTGTGGTTGGCGGGCACTGATTGGGACGAACCCTTGTCCGGATCATTAGCCAATCAATGGTTGGAATTATACGCCCAATTAGTCTCCGACACTCATTTTGAGATTACGAGGTCGGTTAAGAGTTTGAACAGTTACCCAGTTAGTTCATTGCAGCTACACGGATTCGCCGACGCTTCGGCTAAAGGTTACGCGTGTTGCATTTATGTGCGGGCGGTCTATTCGAACGGCGCCATATCATCAAACTTGTTGTGTGCTAAATCTAGGGTCGCTCCGCTGAAACAGATAACGCTTCCTAGACTTGAACTTTGTGCTTGTTTATTGTTGGCTCAATTAACGTCCAAGGTTTTAAATGCCGTCGATTACAATTTTGACGGACTATATCTTTATTCGGATTCGATGATAGCGTTGTACTGGATATATCAGCAATCTTCCCGCTGGAAGGTATTTGTGGCCAACCGTGTCGCGGAAATACAGCGTCTTGTTAGCAGCAGGGGAATTTGGCGTCATGTAGTATCAAATGACAACCCTGCTGACGTTTTATCGCGCGGTCGCCTCCCTCGTAGTTTGCACTGTCATACTCAATGGTGGCATGGTCCCTCCTGGTTGGCTCGTGATGCGGCTTCATGGCCGGTCAGCGCGTTCGACATTAATACTCCCTGTACTTTTCCCGACATTGAAGAGGAACGTCGCAAGCAGGCTCAAACCTCACTAATTGTCGCGTCCTCAACACAGTTACATTGAAAATTATTCATCTCTTACGAGGCTTATTCGCGTCTTCGCATATTGTCGTCGATTTTTTCACAATTCTAGGCTCGCGGTGGTTGATAGAGACACGTCCTTTTTGTCGGCTCAAGAATTGTCTGACACGCTCTTGATTTTTGTCCGGCAATCACAGAAGTTGCATTTCGACGTGGAGGTTAGGGAACCTGAGGCACACCGGTGCCTTCCACGCAGTAGTAAAATTCTTGCTTTCAACCCATTCCTGGATAAATCAGGCATTTTAAGAGTGGGTGGACGCTTGCAATTCTCCCCACTTAGCTACGAGACTAAACACCAAATAATTTTGCACCCGCACTCTCATCTCACGAGATTAATAATTGAATACGAACACATCCGTTTGTTGCACGCTGGAGTGCAATCAACTCAAGCTTCGCTTAGGCGTAAGTATTGGATCATACACGATAAGTCCTATATCCGCTCAGTGATACATAAGTGTGTCACTTGTTTTCGTTTCCGGGCTAAAGGCGCGAATCAATTACTCGGTCAATTACCCTCTTCTAGGGTCACGCCTTCAAGGCCATTCTCACAGTCAGCCGTGGACTACGCCGGTCCCGTACTTTTGCGCCATGGCGGGCAGCGCTCTAAGTCCACGACCAAGGCATACATCACGTTATTCACATGCATGTGTGTGTGTGTGTGTGTGTGTCCATGTGTGTGTGTGTCCGTGTGTGTGTGTGTGTGTGTGTGTGTGTGTGTGTGTGTGTGTGTGTGTGTGTGTGTGTGTGTGTGTGTGTGTGTGTGTGTAGGGATTATCTGCAGCAGCGCAATAAATGGCGCACCCCATTAAAGAATTTGAACGTCGGACAACTTGTCCTCATTTTGGATGACAATTCCCCCCCTCTAGAATGGAAGCGTGGGGTAATTACCAATGTTTTTCCGGGTCAAGATTCCTTAGTACGCGTCGCAGAAGTTCGCACCGCGCTAGGTATCTTACGCCGACCCATCCACAAATTATGCCCCCTTCCGTGGCTACAAACTAATCGTATGCGTGCCATACGAGGTGTGTGTGTGTGTGTGTGTGTGAGTGTGTGCGTGTCACATTACATGGACCACGCCCGGGACATTCCCCGGGGCGAGCATACAAGTCAATTGTATCATAAGCATTGTAATATTGTTTACGTGCCGCTAGCTATTATAGCAATAGTGACTGTGTCTCATATGTACTATCAATCATTATGGATGTTGTGTATTGTTAATATGTTTGTGTGATTCAAATTCTGAGAACCACAAGTGTCATTTATAGTGTCAATTATTCTATATATGTATTGTATTTTCTAAGGGTCAAACATTATGAAATTCATTGGGGTTGTTATGTCAATATCATGGGGAAATTATTGTATTTTTTATGGTGTTATCACTTGTTATTGTAATGCTTGGCAAATATCAAGGGGTATTATTTGGGAAAGATCAATATCTACTTAATTATTGTATTATTGTGCGTATTGTATTACTATTATGTTTTGAGTAATTTTAACGTCAGTAAGCCCTTGCTATTGGCGTAAGGGTCAATTTATTGTATGCTTGGTGATTGTTAATTGAATTCATATTATGTTTATTATGTCATTGCTCTCTGGCCAGTGCGCCAATTATTGTATCGCTTACGACATGTAAGTCTAATTATTATATTGTTCAATTTAACCTTTAATGTACAAAATCGGCCCGATTTTGGCGGGCAGTATGTTTAAACTTTGTACTGGTTTATCAGCTGTAAGCAGTCTACTACCATTACACGGCACGCACGGATGACGTCACGCGTTTATCAAACGCGGCAGCTGGCAATCACCGCCGGCTGCAAGCAAGTTTAGTTCAGTTTATAACACGACTCCGAGCGCAACTCTCGTAAAACACTTCTCTTACAGCTGCGGCTTCTGGCTATTTTTTAGCATGCATTTATAATATTTCATTTCATTCAACTACCTGCGTCCATCTACAATGGACCACGATTTTATTCAAAATTAATTTCGGGCGTTATTGCCTCAAATGCATCCGCACGTGCCGATCGTAATTAACAATCAGATTTTTTCAATAAACGAATGTTCAACATCTTTAATACAGTCCACTTCTTTCTAACAAACAATCCAGCCTTCCTCATTAGCGTCTTTGGAATAACTCACGGTTATTCAAGAGCTTCCAAACCGCAACAATCCTATTTAAGTCACCCGCCCATTGGGTTTGTGGTAGGTACTGTACTAAGGACAATATGTGGGTGGGAGGTTGCTTGATAGTTTGCCTCACCCACCCTATCAATTTGGAATTCCCATCAGCTTTTAATATAATATGTAATAAGAGTGTCCTAAACAGCGCCTAATGGAAGCCCACTGAAGGATCTGCACACAAAAACATGACTCAACTATTATAACTTATTGTAAACTCATGGGGTTGTAATAATTTTTAGTGGAGAGTACTGTATAAACAGGCGCACAGTCAGGCATTCTATTCTGTCTTAATCAAACCACTAAAAGTAACTAAAAGTGTTTAGTAATCAAATCAAAACTAACTAAAAGTACGGTAATGAAATTTCAATTTGTTTACTCTCAAATTTTACACATTTTGTAAACCTTATTTTAATACCTGCCTCACTTTTTTGCTCTCTCTCTCTCTCTCTCTCTCTCTCTCTCTCTCTCTCTCTCTCTCTCTCTCTCTCTCTCTCGACAGTTTTACTTTACACAACAAATGAAGACTAACACAGCCATAGACTGTGAGTGTCTACAAACATTGATGACATTCAACTCTGGCTGATATCCAAAACTATCAGTGTAAATGTGTGTGTTACTAAGAACCAGTCAACGTTTCCTGCCAAACTGATATTACGCATACATGTGTAACTTTTAATAGTGCATATAAAACATCTTGCAGTGTGTGTGTGGTTATTTACTTTTGATAAACCAATAAAAGTAGCACACTTTTCATGAATATGAAGAATCAGTTTTTTAAAATCAGTACCCAAACTGTTTTATATGGAGTAAATAAAATTTCCAATTCTCCCATGTGTAAACTTGTCTTTGTATGCTTTTATTTAAGTGTTTTAAGACATACGTTTCATCACCAGAAACTTATTACTCTCCCAGAAGTCACACTCTGTATATTTATTTTATTTTACTGTTTTAAAATCTATTATAATGTGTTACTAATATTTTACTGTAAGAGTTTGATGATGAAATATGTACCTCATACCATGAATACAACCAAGACACAACAAAAAGTCTATAATGTTATTTTATTTCAAGACTGTATCAAAATACAGTCAGTAATTTGCACTGAACTCAGATGTGCATGATTTTTCCTGAAAATTGTTCCTTGACAATGAGTGTAATCAAAGCTGAGTTAAAAAAAAAACGAAAGGCGTAGTCAAGGTCCGTGCCGTAGATTTTCCGTGAAAACGTCGGGATAAAATCATAACAAGTGTTTCGTATTAATATGTAATTTAATTATCAATCTCTTTAATACAATGGTTATACAGAGTAGTATGGTTACAGAATAGATAAATTACAAGTTTATTGCATGTAGCAAGGGTCTGTGGTAGCTAAAGTAACACACGTACACCTCACACTGTATCGAATTCAAGTGTCTAGTGAAAGTCATATCGATGTTGGTGTTGCCGAGTGTTGTAGGGGCAGGAATCGTCATGGGCATCATACCAAATTGCGCGAGCATGAAGTCATTCAGCACTGTCTTATCGCTGTCGGCATTAATATTAAAGTCTCCTGTGAGAATGAGGGGTACATGCGTCAAGTCTTCCAATGTCGGTATAATATTATGAATACTGACCGAGTATCGAGCCAGCGACGAAAGGGTTAGCATCTGTATATCTTGTATTCGCGTGCCAGGGTAGATCGATGCAAGCAGGAATTTCAGTTCTCCGCCCAGGGTCACGTTGATCATGCAGATATCGCCGACATGTGGCTCTATCAGTCGAACGCCCAATGCGAGTGCTGACCTGGCACATCTATGCACGATTGGACTGTCGGTCACAGATTCGGCATTTCTATAGATAGCAACGCCACCAGCAGATCATTTGCCACCACCGCGCTGATTGACCGATGTGCTGTCGCCAACCAGGAATTCGAAGCCTAAAATCGGCACAGCGTTGCATTTATCATCCATCCAGGTCTCCGAGAGCGCGAGATAGTCCGAATGGCGCATTATTTGGTCCGTAGCTATATCTGTCGAATGAGCAACTAAACTCTGACAGTTGTGAGCGGCCACTATTATACGTACACGTGCGTCACTCACCTCACAATTGTTGCTCGGCGACGCACTGAGAAATTTGCGCAGCTGTAAAGTTATTGTTGGCAGACGATGTCGATCTAAACGAGTATATTCTTGTCGAATTTCGCGAGATATTTGACTGCCATCCTCCTTTAAGCCATGATAGAACCGATGATCGCCACGCTTGTTCAGTAAGTATAACCCTTCTATTGAGGTAACACGACTCAGCGCTACGTACACTAGTTGAGTTTCTTGCTTTGAATCGTACTCTACCACTACTTGATCAAATGTCGCGCCTTGAGATTTATGAATAGTGAGAGCACAGGCTGGAGAAACTGGAAACTGCGTTCACTTACACTTCGGTTTGCCGCGCCCAATAGATATGTTTGCGGTGCGTTTTTCAATGGGAGTCCAGCAGAGCTGTAGCACATCGAGCCTTGATTGCACGTACGGTTTCGCTTTCAGACGCACCAGTCGTCCTATATTTTTGTTATCGAATTCGAACCAGAGCCAACCTATTCCTTGCTGTGCAGCACTGTCGTCTCTCTGCATGCTGGTGCCCTCACTTAAGTCCTGTTCTATGTACCGAAGTATTCCGATGGCGCCGTTTACTAGTCCATCTTCAACGTTTAGATTGATTGTAATCATGTAAGGATGACCAACCACTAATCGCAGCATATACGGCATACCTCCGCTCGCCGTTGTGTTCATCTTGTGCATAGCGAGGCGTGCGTTGGACAATTCCGTGGTATTGCGGTAGCCGCTGTACACATCCACAGCCGTACTCTCGATATCCGTCTGTATAGCCTGACTGTTGAACGTGTCCACAGATGAATTTCTGTGGAACAGCCTTATGACGCCCGTTAAGTTGGCATCGCACCACTCAGCCGTTCGGAATCGACCCTCAATAATGGCCCTTTCTTCAGCAGTTAGACGCACGCCATCGCCGATTTTTGTGAGTATTCCAGAAAACACTATGTCTGCCTGCCGCATAACTTGATCAATGCCGAAGAACTCAAGCGACTGCCACAAACAGGGTCCTCCTATCGTGTTACGGCTGGACTTGAAGATAGGTGTTGCACACACAGGCGGTAGCTGACGCAGATCACCGCACAGTATTATTATATCGAGCCCACCGAAACTCGTGTCATGTACGCCCGTGATTTGTTTCAGGCGGTTGTCTATTTTATGAAAGATGCTACTGCTGATCATGCTAACCTCATCGATAATGATACTACGCACACCGTTAAACATCCCTCGATACACTTGTTCGACCTCATGAGCCATGGGTTTGTCAGGTTGATTGTTGCTCATCGCTGCGATTTTAAAGGCTGAATGGACGGTGATACCACCGAGGTTTACAGCCGCCTTCCCAGTGCTGGCACATACCACGTACGTGTTGCGCATGGAGTTATGGTGTTGAGTGAAGCGGTTGTATGTTTCCATGAGCAAACGTAGCACATACGTCTTGCCACTGCCAGCGGGCCCAGTGAAGAAGATCTGTATTGGTTGTCTATCCTGGGTTACATGAAGTCGATGTATGACTTCGAGCAACAGTTCGCGCTGTGCATCGTTCGTCAATCGCATGCGCTCGCAGTATTCCTGTTTGCTGAGTACTCCCGTTCTCCGCCCGACTACAGACAGTCCATGTAGCGGCTCCAGTACGTCGATATCATCGGTGTTGTCGTTAACGTCCATCAGTTGAACCAAGTCGTTTTGTTCTTCCGTCGGCAGTTCGGCTTCTTCATTTTCGAACGTGCACAGCTCTCGCAACTCATTCATTAGTTTGTCGATGTCAATGTTGGCCTCGTATTCCCGACGCTTTTCCATGATTTCCTTCTCGCGTTGCTCGTATGTCTCTAGATAGCGATCACGATCCAACACATCGACAGACTCAATTCTGAACGGCACATAAAGCGTTACTAATTCACGCTTATAATTATGCATGTCTTCTATATCGTAGCAATGGCTGTGCACGACTCGTGAGCGAGCGCGTTGCATATATTCCGTTGCGTCATCGAACTCCGCCTCCAATGCATTCTCACAGTCAACATCAGCCGCTTCGTCATCGTCGTCCTCGCTTCGTCTCGTCCTCCTCTTCTTAGGCGTGTACTTGGCCACGAAGTCGATCAGACATAGTGATTCCATGTGCTCGGGTCGCTCCTCATACTTCTGTATGATGTTCTTGGTCCACACGTCTGTGGAGTCTCGATCGAGCTGAGCGCGTCGTTTGCGAAACTTGTGGCGCTCATGTGGCCACACGGTGGGTATGTAAACGACTTCGCAGCTACTCACTCATATGTTGGTTAAGCAGATACCAGGCAGCCTCCTGAGACGACATCTCAACTGAGTTGAGCAGCTTGAGGCAAACGCTCTTCAACAGCTCCTGTTCACTTAATTCGGGTCGATCCTCCGTAAGCTGAAGCAGTTGTCTGTGTAGATCGCTGATGCCCCTCGCCGATTTGTGTACATACTCGACAACGTACGCTGCGCAACTGTACTCTTCAAGTATAAACTGAATGTCCATGTTTGATACGAGCACATCAGAGATAAAAGGATTAAAGGTGTTGGTCATAATTTGTGTCATGTCTCGTTTAAAGATGAGCGTTGGCCAGCGCAAGCTAGCTCTGATGATATCCAGATATGCACGCATATTCAACTTGTTGTCGACCAAGAACTGACCGAGAGAGTCGTACACTTGTGTCTCCAGCTTCTGGCGCAACTTCTTGGCGCGAGTCTGCAGAGCCGAACGACGGCCGTCACTCGATGCCATGAGAAGCAGCACACGCGTCGTATCCATGGGCCAATATGGTATGTTAAAACGGCACGATGTTTCGCCACGTTTGGTGCAGGTAAATGTGTGCCGATGAGTCTGTAGAGTGTAGTTGTTTGGCTCCGACATGTCTTCCTTCGCTACGGTAAACAGATCGGTAACGAGTTGTACAGTAAGCGGCATGTTTTCACTTATTGACTCGTGTGGATCGTTCTCTAGCCAGAGTAGAATGTGAGTGTGCGGGCTGCCGCGATGTTGAAATTCTATGCGGAGGAAATGATCGAGCACACGGTAGCGGCCGAAGGGGTTTCGTGACGCGACGGTCGTTTGTAGTAGCTGCATCACAACACCAACGAGGGAAGTAGATACAACACGTCACAGGATCTTCGTTCACTAACTCGCATCTTGTAGATCGACTCATGCCTGCGAAGACGTCTGCTACTGCTGCTACGGCAGGATTATCGCCGTCATGTTTTGGATTTAGTCGATTCAATATCTCGAGCAACTTCGGCCAGCGTATTTCATTGGCGCTCATCGTAAGAAACACAGTCGGCTTACCGAGTGGTCGTAGCATGGCGAAGAGATCCTTCTTACGATTCGACCAATATTGGACGCTGTTCGGTATGGTTTTGAGAAAGGCCAGATTTCTCTCTATACACGATTCGAGATATTGTTTGTCCTCTATCATGCGACGTGTGACTTTTCTGTATTACTAACGCTTTTGAACGAGGAGTATATGCCTTGTGTGACTCGCAATCGTAGTATCTTCATCGCCATGTAGAGGATGTGATCGGGTGTCACACCTCGACGGTCTCAACGGCGCACCTCGCTGTTCTTTATATTCACGTTAATTGAGTAATCATCGTCCAGGTGGCGAGGCAACTGTCGGACCGTCTCGTCTACATTGTAACTAAACTCTGTTACTCTCAGATGATGAATGGTGTTTAATAATAATTGGTGTGGCTCTAGAGTCTTCCTGGTCTTACTTTATTTTTAGTTTCCCAGTTGATCGAGTCCCAAATGTAGCAAGACCTGTCAAATAGTGTTATGCTACTGAAGAGATGTATGTATAGTATCACAAAACGTTTGAATATAAAAATGTTGCTTGTTGAAGAAATAAAAAAAAATTGTGTTAAAAAAAAATTTTATAATTTAAAAAAAAATTTTCTTTTTATCAATTAATTAATTAGAATCAATTAATTAATAGTGTTTTGTGAAGTTTTAAAACGTGTATCACTTCTCTATGAAATGTTATTGATGTTCTTGTATTTTCCAAATAAACTACAACCACTCAGAAGATTGTCTCCAGGACAATCGATATTTGTTTACTTTTCCGTTTTGGAGGTTATCTTCCTTTGTATGTGGTAAAATTCTGGTAGTTTGCTACTAAGATTATATTAATTATAATTTATTATATTAATGAAAGAAAGAACTAATTTGAAGTGAAAAGTATAAAAGTTTTATTAAATAATTGAAAATTAGACTCTTTTCGATTATAAAATCGACTCTCAGGGTATCGAAACAGTTACAAGGTTTGATATATATAAAAAATTCAGAAAGGTTCTTTGAACAGCTAATTATGATCAAAGTCAGAGAAATCGGGCCAATATTTAAAAAGTATAACGTTACAACAAGTTAATTACTAATACTAGATACACACATTGAATAATAAATTGAAATAAAATAATTTGTCGTCACCATCACAGCTGACGGGAACAAGAAGGCGTTGTTAACGACGAATGCAAATGGCTGCCGTCAAGTCGGTCAAAATGTCCTGCGTATATGCGACGTTCCAAATAAGATATTTTCTGGTAGTATTCACGTCCTGGCGTCTGCAAATCTTCCTTCTGATGTTGTGTAGTGTCTTTAGTGAAGTTTCCGTGTTGTATTTTGCATATCTGTGTATGTATAAGTTCGTTCACTTTTTATGATTCAGGCACTAATGTATGGTTATGTGGTATACTGTTTTCTTGTATTTAATAGTGTTTTTCGGTGTAGTTATGTGTTGTCCAGTGTTATTTAATCTTTGATAATAGTCTCTGTCACTATGTCGACGTTCCGAAATTGTTTTATTCGCCACTCACGATTTTACAAAAACGTCTCGTTCACTGACTCGCCATTACCGTTTTTAGTTAGGTTAGCTCGGTTATAATCCGCTTGTCAAGTTCAACGTACAATTACCAATAATCAACTATCTTATTTCCTCCAGTTTCGACTAAACTCTTAGCCAATATAATATTATTCTTAACATTGTTCAAATATAATTTTGCATCCTGTGCATATTTCCAAATACACAATATAACTGCCTAAACTTTCGTTATTAATCAATTTTATTTGCTAGATGTAATTTAAATTAATCCTTCAGTTCATTCGGCTTATTTTAAGATTGAATAATGCCGTTTTATAATGTTTTCTGTCCAAAATTAGTAATTTTACTTTCATTTTGTATTGATAAAAAATTAAAAATTAACTTCCTGTCATTATGCAAATTCAGCCATTTTTCAGTTATATTTAATATTAATAATCTCATATTGTATTAAAAGGTTTATATTCCCTTATTTTCTTGTAATTAATTGAATTGGTTAAATTCTAAAATATTATTTTGGAATATACGACTCCCCTCTCCAAATTTCTGAGTTTTGTTATTTTCATTTTTATTTATAATTCTGAATATAATTTTATAAAATCTTTCTAAGTGGTATGTATAATTATATGGCTTCATCTCAGGTTTATTTTATCTAAAACCCTTTTGTTTAATTGCATTTAAATGATTAATTTCTCTGTTTTGATGAAGTTTGGTTTTCATTCTTTGGCCTAGATTTTTTTAACAAGTTTTTTCTTACAAAATATTTTTGCAAACAATAAATGATGTGTGATACCCTCTCTGACTTTTAAATATGGTATTATAAACTAAACATTTTTTCAAATAACACAACAATAATTAGTATTGGTTACAATACAATGAACAGTTAAACAAATAAGGAATATTTTCAAATAAATGGTTGTCTTCAACATTCAGACATTTTTTACAATCAAATACTTATTACTAATATAGGATTATTATTCACAAAAGAGGTTCTTTACCAACTAACATCTTAATTACTTATTACTATTAACACAAGTAATAATTATATTTACAGTTCTGATGTTAGTTGTTGTAAATTTAAATAAATGACCTTATATCTAATACATTTTAAAAATCCTTATCCTATATTTACAAAAACCTTATATCTATATTCTTATTTGCTAACTACTATACTAAGTTGGATTATGCAGTTTTACAAACCGTCCTTTAAACATTGTATTTGGGGAACTGCACCCCGTCATAGTATAATTAAATCTGTTTTTTTTTTCTCATTATATAACACAAAATGTCACTTTAAACAGATTTATATCTTGTTATTATTCAAAGTAACATATTCACATAGTACACATTTTAAGTCACTGAAAGTTGCATGTTTCATTGTATTCAATGTTTGTGATTGCCAAGAATGAAACACAAAGTTTATTTTCTATAATACCCAAAACTAGCACTGGTTCACTTTACACTTTTATTTTGTTATTTCTAAATGGTCGTGTAGTCTTATTAACATAATAAATTGGTTAGTATTTTACAATGGAGATTTGTTCCTTGGGTACTATATTATTGTTTCATCTTGGTTCACTGGCAACTCTTACTTTACACACTTTTCTCTCTTAATTTTATGTACATGTTGTTACTGTCCATTACTATTTCGTTATACTTTTATTGGTATTTTACTATTTATTTTGGGATATGGGGATTTGGGTGTCTTTTATAAGAGCATGATATCTTCCTCAGGATGCTGCCTTCTTCTTCTTTCTTCTGTCTTCTGGGACTGGTATCTTCTCCATCTTCTTCTTGATGCCATCGGGTTTCTTGGGATTTCTTCATCTTCTTCGGGTTTCTTGGGATTTCTTCATCTTCTTCGGAATCTTAGAAATACATCACCTGTATTGGTTGATCTTGCCTTATTCAGGGTTTCTTTTTAATTTAGTTACCCTCGTTGTGGGTTTAGTCATATGTTGTTTTGCTTTGTTATTTACTTCTTACCTTCCTGGGTTATAATTTGAAAACCTTGGGTTATTAGACTGGTTTTGGATGACTCATCACTAGTAACTTAGTTTATTTGAACTTATATTTTTTCAATAATAATGATTGTTTTGCACAGTCGCTATGAATTAATTTTTTATATTAAACTTAATGCTTTCTTTCAGATTTAAATGTTATAATTTTATTATTCTAATGATCAACTGCCATTCATTATTTTGCATATATCTGTCACGTTACAGATTGCTCTCCTCCAGAAGTAATTATTTCAGACATTTTTATGGATGAAATAATTTCTTATGATAATTTCATCATTTCTTATAATTCATTTTCTTCCCCATTTTTATATCGACCTGTTATATTAGAGTTTAATTAATTTTATATATATAGTTACTTATTTTACTACTGATCCTTTTCGGATAGTTAGTGCCTTCTGAGATATTATTATTATTGTAATACATTTTCTTTCTTTATAAACTTCGTGTTGCATCCTTGGGATATTAATTCCCTAACATTCCCTATCACGTGGGCTGGGGCAGATCAGAGGGGCACTGTAAGCTACACAATCTCTGCTGGCCATACACCACTTCTACAATTTGAGTCCAGAGGCATATTCATCTCTGCTCAAAAAACATAATGCTGCTGGAATTATCTTCAGTCAGTCATCGAATAAATAAATAAAAAGTAGTCTCATTTTCGACTAATAAAAATATCTTTGGATTCTTCACTTCGTAGTTTCTCAGATTATCTCACATTTTCTATCTTAATAAACCTTCATAATTATTATTATACTCATTATACATATGTTTTTCTAAACTCTTATCTTGTCTGATATATTTATTTTAATTATGGTTGAAAACCTTTCTTAATAATTCTTGTTACTGGTTACAGTGTAACCCTTTTTCTTATCCATCTGAATTCTCTTTATACTTCCTTCTGGTTACTTACAGTGTTAGCATGATCTTTACATATAGCATTTTCTTATTCATTATTTGAATGGTCTTATTATATTATATTTAATTTTTAAATTTGTATCTTTATATTAGATATACAGGTTGTTATATTGATCATTTTGTTTAAACATCTTGGTTCTTTCCTTTCTCTTAGAAAGTTATTAATCCGCCTTCGCATTCATTAACATTAATTCATTTATATTATATTTCATGTGGTATTTCTTCTCTTTGCATTTCATATAGGTATTATTATTATCATTGGTTCAAAATCATCCTCTCCATATGTTTGGTATGAGTTGTTCTTCTTTGCTCTTAATTAACTGTTTTCAACATCGTTTCATAAGTAATTAGTCTCTTTGCTTCCCAAATTTTTTCCTTCTCTTGCATATTACACTCTTTTTGTTTTTCTTCTCTACTCCTTCAAATGCTAATGTGAATATCTAGCATTTATTCTGGATTAAAGTTAATTCTCTTTTCTGAATTAATCATTTTATTTTCTTCTAAATTCATTTATAAATGGAACACATTTATTTTTGGAACTTTGTTAGTTTTATGCAAAATTCAAACTCTTCTTGTTATTTAAAGGCAAAACACTTCTCATAAATCATTGTAATAAGTTGATCTCATCTTGTATCAAAGTTTTGACGGTCTATCAACATTCAAATTCTGTTTAATTCATTTATTCCCAGAACTGTTTCATTCAAAATTGTTTATAGTAAGGTGATCTTACATTATTTCTGAATATTTTGGTACTTCTCTAAATTCAAATTCTTCTTAATTATTTACCATTAAGTTTTCTCACAAACTTAGTTATAGTAAGTTAGTCTTACTTCATTTTAAAATTTTTTGTATATTAACTTCAAAATTCCTTTCTTCTATTTTTCCATAAAGTTTCTTCTTAAATATTTGGTAGTAAGACGTGCTTACATTTATTTTTAAATTTTGTTGGTTAATAAACTCTTTCTTTTCATTTCCATAAAGTTTCTTCTAAATCATAGGTAGTAAGATGTACTTGCTATTATTTTAGAATTTTTTAGTTTTAGTAAATTCTTTCTTTTTAATTCTGCCAAAAAGTTTTTCTCATAACTCATAGGTAGTAAGTTGTACTTACTTTTGTTTTTGAATTTTTCTGGTTATAAATTCAAAATTCTTTCTCTTTCAAATTGCCATTAAGTTGGTTCAAAAATATCAGGTAGTAAGATGTACTTACAATTGTTTTTGAATTTTTTATGTGTTTAATTAAATTCAAAATTCTCTTCTATTTTAATTCTCCATAATGTGTTTTTTCTCAAAAATATATAGTTGTAAGATGTACTTACTTAATTTTAAATTTTTATGTTTTAAATTCAAAATTCTCTCTTTCTCTTTCTTCCATAAAGTTTTTCTCCAAAATATTAGGTTGTAAGTTGTGCTTACATAATTTTAAATTTTTATATTATAAATTCAAAATTCTCTCTTTCTCTTTCTTCCATAAAGTTTTTCTCCAAAATATTAGGTTGTAAGTTGTGCTTACATATGTTTTTAAATTTTGTTGGTTAATAAAAAAAAAATTCTTCCTTTTAAATTGCCAAAAAGTTTTTTCTCATAAATCCGTGGTAGTAAGATGTACTTACAATTATTTTTAAATTTATTGGTATAAATACAAAATTCCTTTCTTTTTAATTCTTCCAAAAGGTTGTTTCTCATAATATTTGGTAGTAAGTTGTACTTACTTAATTTTAAATTTTTATGTTTTTAATACAAAATTCCTTTCTTCTATTTTCTTCCATAAAGTTTTTCTCAAAAATATTAGGTTGTAAGTTGTGCTTACATAATTTAAAATTTTTATAGTTTAAATACAAAATTCCTTTCTTTTTAATTCTTCCAAAAAGTTGTTTCCCATAAATCAGTGGTAGTAAGATGTGCTTACTTACTTTTAAATGTTTATGTTTATTTAAATTCAAAAATTCTTTCTCTTTCTTCAGCCAAAAAGTTGTTTCTTATAAATCATTGGTAGTAAGTGGTACTTACTTATTTTAGAATTTTTCTGTTCAAATACAAAATTCCTTTCTTCTATTTTCTTCCATAAAGTTGTTTCTCAAAATATATAGTAGTAAGATGTACTTACTTCATTTTAGGATTTTTATGTATAAATAAATTCAAAATTCCCAACTCATTCTTCATAATACTTTTTCATAGATGCTTGATTGTACACACCTTTGATTTTTCCTGAAACGATTTCCCTCAACTCATAGGTATTGTTATGCTTATCATTTACCACAACATATGGTCCGGTATAAAGTAATAATAATTTTTTGGTTATGCCTTCTAAGGTGCTGGGCAGCTCTCGATTTTTTAAGAGGACTTTCTCACCCTCTTTGTATGTGATTATACGCCCTATTGCCTTTCGGTATTTGGCTTGCCGTTTTTCTTGGTCTTCTGCTACCTTGTTGTAAAACCTCAACTGGTTGAATTTCCGATTATTGTTTGGTGGAAATTCAATGATTTGTTCAATTTCTCGGGGAGTCGGCTTCTCATACATGGCTGAGTATGGTGTAATTCCTATAGCTGGATGGTGGGCGAAATTTAGGAATGTCTCAGTTGCGGCTAGGTACTCTTGCCACTTTTTCTGTTGGTTGTGACAGTACGTGCACAAGATCCTACCCACTTCTCTTAGTACTCTCTCAGCCGGATTGCTACTTGGGTGGTAGACTGACGTCTTATAAGTTTTGATCCCAAGTGCTAATAATGTATCTCGCCACCTCCTCCCCTTAAATTGTGTACCATGGTCGGTAATAATGGAAGATGGTCTACCGATCTCTGGCACATACAAATCGATGATCACCGCCAGAACTTTTGTTGTTGTTGCCCGATTAACCGGATATAGCTTTATATACTTGGTGTAGTGGTCCATTATGATTACCAGGTATTTATACCTGTGTCGACCACCGCTACGGGGAAATGGCCCGCAGATATCCAAAAATACTTTTTCCAGTTTTGCGTTTGAGGTAATCGGTATCATTATACCCTGTGTCTTCTCATTGTTTATTTTAACGCACTGGCAGATGTTACAGGACTTGATGTACGTTCTTACCTTGCGGTTCATATTCTTTATCTTACAGTTTTCCTCTAGAGCCTGTATCACTTTTAACGCTCCCATGTGACCATACCTGACATGGTAATCGATGATGACCTCTTTTTCGATTTGGTGTGGGATTATCACCTTCCATGTTTCTTCCTCCAATGCCGTTTTTATGAATAAGATCCCTTTGTTAAGATGGTAATATTTAGAAATAGTATCATCATTGGCTTCCAAACGACTCATGATGTTTTTCAGCTTTGGATCGGACTGCTGGTGGATTCGAATATTTATTAGTAGAGTTTGTAGATCGGCTCTGGTCTTAAAGATGTTATAAATTTTGACCAAGCTCTCCTTCTCTCCCTCGAAAGTCTGATCTTCCAGATTTATTCGTGATAACACATCCGCTACCACGTTCTTTTTTCCTGGAATATATTCCCATTTCAGATCATATTCTTGTAGGGCGAGTACCCACCTAGCCAATCGGCAGTGACTCAACTTGCACCTACGAAGGAACGAGATGGATTTATGATCAGTTCGTACCGTGACTTGATATCCGAGAATGTACGTCCGGAACTTGCTGCATGCGAACACCACGCTAAGCAATTCCTTTTCTGTCACGCTGTAGTTCTTTTCGCACTGATTCAATGTGCGACTAGCGAAGCTTATTACCAGATGTTGTCCCTCCTCATCTTCCTGGTATAAAGTCGTTCCTAAGCTCAGGTCGCTAGCGTCACAGTTTAAAAAGAATGGTTTCTTAAAATCTGGGTGATGAAGTATAACACTCTCCAGAAACTTCTCTTTTATCAAGCGGAAAGTAAGATCTTGATCTTCACCCCAAGTCCATTTGTTCTTAGCAGATAACTGTGGTTGAAACTTGGTGGTCAACTCGGAATATCGGCTCTGAAACTTCCTGTAATAGTTACAGAGTCCGAGGAAAGATTGTAATTGTTTCCTGTTTCTTGGTTGCGGGAACCTCTGAATTGCCTCCACTTTCTCTGCAGATGGGGTAATACCTCTATCGTCTAGGTTGAAACCCAAGAATTGTACTTCGCGCGCTATGAACTTGGATTTCTCCAGCTTCAGAGTTATGTTGTTCTGCGCTAACTTGCTTAGTACATATTCTACTCTATAGCAGTGCTCCTCCCAGGTTTCAGATGTAATGAGTAAGTCGTCAACATAGACGGTGGTAAATTGGAGCGCTTCTTGTCCAAGAATCTGGTCCATGCAGGCCACAAAGATGGCGACAGAATTGACAAGTCCGAAGGGCAGTCTCTTGAACTGGTAATTGCGCCCTTCGAAAATGAACGCCACGTACTGACGGCTTCGTGGATGCAGCTCTACTTGCCAATAACCACAAACAGTGTCCCAGGTGCTGATAAACTTCGTGCCATGAAAACGTTTTAAGATCTCCTCTATTTCACCGGGTGAGGTTCTGTCATTCACGATCGTCTTGTTCAATTCGCGCGCATCTAAACAGAGCCGGACTTGTCCGTCTTTCTTTGGAACAGCAATAATTGGACTAGTGTAAGGTGATTGACTAATCTCAATTATATCATTTTCTATCATCTTGTTTATCTCTGTTCTCACGGCTTCTTTGAGCGACTGCGCGATTGGATATGACCTCCAGTTAAACTCTACGTTTTCTTTGAATCGAAGTTGGCACTGGTAGTTTTTTACCTTCCCTGGTTCATCTGAAAACACTGCCTTGTACTTCTCATATATTGTGATTAGACGATCAGCTAGATGTATCGGTATTTTATGGTTATTGCTTCCGCACTGGAAGTCCCGTATTTCTTGGATTTTTTCTGACCATAAATCCTCTCCTCCATGGTTGTATATAATGGGTTTATTAAGAGGGCTGTTTCTAATAATATTAATTTTACGAAGTTGTTGATGTATAGGGCTGGGAAGTATAGTTGTGCCTCCTACCAGATTTGCGGTCCATGTTACTCCGTCTGGGAAAAGTGATACTTTATCCAAATTAAGACTGATAACTGCAGAATATCTTCTAAGAATATCGCAACCGACTAATATGTCAAATGGTAATCCGGTGGCGATCAAAAATTCCATGTCTAAAGCTATATCGCGGCTAACGACACTTAAGGAAACTTGCTTCCTGATGGTTTTATTCTGGCGGCCAGTTGCACCTATTAACACAATGTTGTTTACTGGTAACATTGGCAAAGTTTTTCCACATTCGCTTTGTATCCTCTCCAATTCATTTGCGTTTATGATTGAAATATTGGCACCTGTGTCTATCATTATTTTAGCGGGAACTCCTTCCACCTCCGCTGTTATATAGAGTATTTCATTATTATTGTTGTTGAGACTCTTCTCGTTCTCTTCCAAAAGTTCCGTTCGAATATCTTTTAGATAGTGGTTACTTATGATAGTGATGTTTTTTCGATTGTTTGCTTGTTGCAATTCATCCTTGTCTAACCCAGGAAGTATAAGCAGTAACGGGTTGTTGTTGTTAATTACTGCCTCCTCCCGTTTAAAGCATTTTGGTCATTGTTCGTATTAGTATTGACCGAGGCATCGTTCGGGAAACTCTGATTCGTTTCCTGACGCTCTGTACCCTGTGCGAGGTTTAGTGCCCTGTTCTGTTGTCGGCCAAGATCCTCCAGGCTTGTACTTCTTCCCTGTTCGTGTCGTGGACCGTCCCGTTCCGCACTCCTCCATCTTCGGTCAGCGCCGTGGAAGCTGTTCCTCCGTGGTTGATAATTTCTCCTGGGTCCGCGATCTTCCGCTCTTATAAAATTAACCCTAGGGCGCGACACTCGGTTATTATTATTATTACTATAATTATTATTATAGTAATTTCGGTTGGGTGGGTATGGTCTGTCACCGTTATTGCTGGGGTATGGATTTCTCTGACTTGTATGGGATACTATTAGGCTGATAATAATTATTCCTATTATTAGGATATGGGTTGTTATTCCTAATACCGTTATTATTGCTGTTAAAATTGTTATTACGCGGCGGGTTATTAGGGCCGTCGTAATTACCGGGCTGGTTTCGGTTACCGGGATGGTTATTGCCGTTATTGGGGTATGGATTTGGCCTTGCCTCTGGTCTTTCATTTCTCCTCCTGCTCTGCCGATAATATTCCTCGTTTTCATATCCCTCTAACAACTCGGTCATCGCCTGGATCGTCTTGATCTGGCTACCTCTCCGGGCCCTGACAATGTCTTCATCATAGTGATATGATATTTTATTCACTAGACACTCTTCTGGTATAGCCGGCTCGAGGTGTTTCGCCATGCACACCTTCCCCAAGAAATATGCTGTCATACTACTGCCTAGCTGTGCCCTGTATCGTCCGTTACATATATTGTCACGGATCAAGTTTTGGGT
The DNA here is from genome assembly GCA_034769895.1 of Magicicada septendecula. NCBI lineage: Eukaryota > Metazoa > Arthropoda > Insecta > Hemiptera > Cicadidae > Magicicada > Magicicada septendecula. Next base: position 344,194,716 of record CM068370.1, on the reverse strand, counting down.
AGTCTCAGACCAGTACTTCGACTTAAACATTTTCCGGAACTGCTGGTAGTCGGGAATTTCACTCCGGTTGGCCATCCACCAATTATCCATTATTTCTCGGAAGGACTCATCTAAGATTTCCCTGCTATGGCTCCATTGTGTGATTTTATGCTTAGCGAAGTATTCCTCTATCCTAGCCAGGAACTCCATCGGCTTACGCTTATACTGTCGGAAGTTAAGCCACTCTCGGCTTTCGTTGATGGGCAATCCGGTGAAATGAATCGGCCTATTTCTTATGGCTTCCATCTCTTCTCGGCTTTGTCGCACCTGACCTGTGATATTGGTCATCGTCTCTTGCATATCATTGCACCGTTCCGCGACTTGGTTCCTTACTCTTCCGAATTCTTCTTGAGTTTCCTTTCTCTGTTCTTCTACTTTTCTACGGCTATGTTCTTCTATATTAGTAAACTTAATGTTCACTACTTCTTTAAACTCTTGTACCTCCTTTTCGGTCTGGTTGCACTTCCCATCAATCTCTCGAATCTGTCGATTTACCATTATGTTTTCCTCTTCCATCTTTTTATTCATCGCTTTCTTGTTAACATTGATTTCCTTATTCAGTTCTCCTCGCAACAATTCCATTCTTTCGTCCAGTTTGTCCAAATTCTCCTGATTTACCTCTCTTAATTCTTCTCTTAAAATTTGATTGTCCTCTCTCAATTCTTCCAACTTCTCCCCCATCTTCTCTTCCAACTTCTTGTTATCTTCTTTCAACTCTTCCTTCAACTGTCGGTTGTTCTTTTCTATCTTCTTCCTGGTTTCATCGATTTTCTGATTGGTGTTTTCAATTTTATTAATCAATTCTTCTTTAGTCGACTTGAATTCTTCCTTGAACGATTGGTTGTCTTCTTTCAATTCTTCTAACTTCTTCCCCATCTCTTCTTCCATCTTCCTGTTGTCTTCCTTCAAATCTTCCATGTTCTTGTTCATCCCACTCAACTCTTCTTTTGTGGATTGGTTATCCTTCTTTAATTCTTCTAACTTTTCTCCCATCCTCTCTTTCATCTTCCTGCTGTTTTCTTCTATCTTCTCTTCCATCTTCTTATTTGTTTCATCAATCTTCTTACCCAGGGACTGGTTATCACTTCCCATTTTCTTACTCAAGTCTTCCTTTGTAGAATCCAATTTTTTATTATTTTCGTCCATTTTCTTGTCCATTCCTTCCTTCATTTGCATGAACATTTCCATTAATCTGTCCATTTTTGTTTCTTCAGTGGTCTTGGATTTCTCTACATGTCTTTCCTGGACATTAACCTCCCCTGTCTTTGTGGGCAACTCAGATTGTTCTTCTGGTGGTTCAGGTTGTTTGGACAACACCGGTGGCAAGGAACTTTCCACATCTACTGGCGTCGCCTCTTTGTTCTCCATGTCTATCTCTATTGCTTTTTCGGCCTCCGCCGCCCGTTTCTTGGAAGTTGCACGTCGTTGCATTTTCCCTTCAATTTCTCTGGCTTTGTAGCTGTTGCCTAGCTCCAACTAGTGATTGGGCAGATTGTAGTGGCCTTTCAATCGACTAATTAAAGCCCCACGTTGGGCGCCAACTTGTAACTAAACTCTGTTACTCTCAGATGATGAATGGTGTTTAATAATAATTGGTGTGGCTCTCGAGTCTTCCTGGTCTTACTTTATTTTTAGTTTCCCAGTTGATCGAGTCCCAAATGTAGCAAGACCTGTCAAATAGTGTTATGCTACTGAAGAGATGTATGTGTAGTATCACAAAACGTTTGAATATAAAAATGTTGCTTGTTGAAGAAATAAAAAAAAATTGTGTTAAAAATTTTATAATTTAAAAAAAATTTTCTTTTTATCAATTAATTAATTAGAATCAATTAATTAATAGTGTTTTGTGAAGTTTCAAAACGTGTATCACTTCTCTATGAAATGTTATTGATGTTCTTGTATTTTCCAAATAAACTACAACCACTCAGAAGATTGTCTCCAGGACAATCGATATTTGTTTACTTTTCCGTTTTGGAGGTTATCTTCCTTTGTATGTGGTAAAATTCTGGTAGTTTGCTACTAAGATTATATTAATTATAATTTATTATATTAATGAAAGAAAGAACTAATTTGAAGTGAAAAGTATAAAAGTTTTATTAAATAATTGAAAATTAGACTCTTTTCGATTATAAAATCGACTCTCAGGGTATCGAAACAGTTACAAGGTTTGATATATATAAAAAATTCAGAAAGGTTCTTTGAACAGCTAATTATGATCAAAGTCAGAGAAATCGGGCCAATATTTAAAAAGTATAACGTTACAACAAGTTAATTACTAATACTAGATACACACATTGAATAATAAATTGAAATAAAATAATTTGTCGTCACCATCACAGCTGACGGGAACAAGAAGGCGTTGTTAACGACGAATGCAAATGGCTGCCGTCAAGTCGGTCAAAATGTCCTGCGTATATGCGACGTTCCAAATAAGATATTTTCTGGTAGTATTCACATCCTGGCGTCTGCAAATCTTCCTTCTGATGTTGTGTAGTGTCTTTAGTGAAGTTTCCGTGTTGTATTTTGCATATCTGTGTATGTATAAGTTCGTTCACTTTTTACGATTCAGGCACTAATGTATGGTTATGTGGTATACTGTTTTCTTGTATTTAATAGTGTTTTTCGGTGTAGTTATGTGCTGTCCAGTGTTATTTAATCTTTGATAATAGTCTCTGTCACTATGTCGACGTTCCGAAATTGTTTTATTCGCCACTTGCGATTTTACAAAAACGTCTCGTTCATTGACTCGCCATTACCGTTTTTAGTTAGGTTAGCTCGGTTATAATCCGCTTGTCAAGTTCACCGTACAATTACCAATAATCAACTATCTTATTTCCTCCAGTTTCGACTAAACTCTTAGCCAATATAATATTATTCTTAACATTGTTCAAATATAATTTTGCATCCTGTACATATTTCCAAATACACTATATAACTGCCTAAACTTTGGTTATTAATCAATTTTATTTGCTAGATGTAATTTAAATTAATCCTTCAGTTCATTCGGCTTATTTTAAGATTGAATAATGCCGTTTTATAATGTTTTCTGTCCAAAATTAGTAATTTTACTTTCATTTTGTATTGATAAAAAATTAAAAATTAACTTCCTGTCATTATGCAAATTCAGCCATTTTTCAGTTATATTTAATATTAATAATCTCATATTGTATTAAAAGGTTTATATTCCCTTATTTTCTTGTAATTAATTGAATTTGTTAAATTCTAAAATATTATTTTGGAATATATGACTCCCCTCTCCAAATTTCTGAGTTTTGTCATTTTCATTTTTATTTATAATTCTGAATATAATTTTATAAACTCTTTCTAAGTGGTATGTATAATTATATGGCTTCATCTCAGGTTTATTTTATCTAAAACCCTTTTGTTTAATTGCATTTAAATGATTAATTTCTCTGTTTTGATGAAGTTTTGTTTTCATTCTTTGGCCTAGATTTTTTTAACAAGTTTTTTCTTACAAAATATTTTTACAAACAATAAATGATGTGTGATACCCTCTCTGACTTTTAAATATGGTATTATAAACTAAACATTTTTTCAAATAACACAACAATAATTAGTATTGGTTACAATACAATGAACAGTTAAACAAATAAGGAATATTTTCAAATAAATGGTTGTCTTCAACATTCAGACATTTTTTACAATCAAATACTTATTACTAATATAGGATTATTATTCACAAAAGAGGTTCTTTACCAACTAACATCTTAATTACTTATTACTATTAACACAAGTAAATTATATTTACAGTTCTGATGTTAGTTGTTGTAAATTTAAATAAATGACCTTATATCTAATACATTTTAAAAATCCTTATCCTATATTTACAAAAACCTTATATCTATATTCTTATTTGCTAACTACTATACTAAGTTGGATTATGCAGTTTTACAAACCGTCCTTTAAACATTGTATTTGGGGAACTGCACCCCGTCATAGTATAATTAAATCTGTTTTTTTTTTCTCATTATATAACACAAAATGTCACTTTAAACAGATTTATATCTTGTTATTATTCAAAGTAACATATTCACATAGTACACATTTTAAGTCACTGAAAGTTGCATGTTTCATTGTATTCAATGTTTGTGATTGCCAAGAATGAAACACAAGGTTTATTTTCTATAATACCCAAAACTAGCACTGGTTCATTTTATACTTTTAACTTTTATTTTGTTATTTCTAAATGGTCGTGTAATCTTATTAACATAATAAATTGGTTAGTGTTTTACAATGGAGATTTGTTCCTTGGGTACTATATTATTGTTTCATCTTGGTTCACTGGCAACTCTTACTTTACACACTTTTCTCTCTTAATTTTATGTACATGTTGTTACTGTCCATTACTATTTCGTTATACTTTTATTGATATTTTACTATTTATTTTGGGATATGGGGATTTGGGTGTCTTTTATAAGAGCATGACATCTTCCTCAGGATGCTGCCTTCTTCTTCTTTCTTCTGTCTTCTTTTCTTCTGTCTTCTGGGACTGGTATCTTCTCCATCTTCTTCTTGATGCCATCGGGTTTCTTGGGATTTCTTCATCTTCTTCGGGTTTCTTGGGATTTCTTCATCTTCTTCGGAATCTTAGAAATACATCACCTGTATTGGTTGATCTTGCCTTATTCAGGGTTTCTTTTTAATTTAGTTACCCTCGTTGTGGGTTTAGTCATATGTTGTTTTGCTTTGTTATTTACTTCTTACCTTCCTGGGTTATAATTTGAAAACCTTGGGTTATCAGACTGGTTTTGGATGACTCATCACTAGTAACTTAGTTTATTTGAACTTATATTTTTTCAATAATAATGATTGTTTTGCACAGTTGCTATGAATTAATTTTTTATATTAAACTTAATGCTTTCTTCCAGATTTAAATGTTATAATCTTATTATTCTAATGATCAACTGCCATTCATTATTTTGCATATATCTGTCACGTTACAACATCAATGGGTATGTTGATGACTTGACCGACGATTCCCAATGCACCTTCATGCCGCAAGCGCCTCAGTTGCATAAATGGCAATCTGGGCGAAATCAGCCTAGTAGTGACAGTGTCTAACGGTGGTAGGTTATTTGGTCTCGGTGGGTACAAGAAGCCATTTGATCTACTTAGTATGGGAACCGCCCGCTATCGAGACTCTTAGTACAATTGCTACATGTTACAAATTCCGAGATCGTATCATCAGGGAATGCTTCTTCCAGTACAGTGCGATGTTTAGCCTTAACTTTCTTCAAATCGCGTTGAAACCATAAGCGATCGCACACACTGCACGCATAGCCAAACTCGTTTGCGCTGAAAGTCTTGGCGAAATGAGCACGTGCCGTTCTCCAACGATTATCCATTTGAGGATCTCTGGTGGGTTGTTCAATAACATCACAGTCTACCATAGCACCCGCCATCGACGCACGCGCATTGATGCCCGACGTTGAGAACACGACGATATTTGGTGATCGCAATACATACTCGTCTGGCGCTGTCACGTTGCCATTGATCTCTATATTATCACTGTTTTCTGTATTGCCTTCCAACGACGTCTGCACATGATCTGTGGACGTTTGGACTGTCGGTGGCCGCTGTACGCCCGATGGGCCACCTACGTTATTGCTTTGCGCCGTTTTTTGATTTTCTTTTCGATGCTGCCGTAGCTCTCGCATTTGCTCGGCACTGGACTTTTTAGGTTTTTTAAATTCCTTTGATGCGAGCTTTCCTCTGATTTGCGTTTTCTATAATTCCGCGCGTATTTACGACTCATATGAGACGACATCTTTAATTTTTTTGCAATTTTCAATTTAATACCGACTTTTACATATATTTCGGCGAATATTTTTATTGTTTCACTTTGAGTCCTAGTAGTGCTTCTCAAGCTCTTTACAATGACACCCGAATCAACGTCCTAGCTAAACGCGTTCTCACGCTACACTAATTTATAATTTTACACAACGCTAATTCACAACAATCACGCGCAGGCGCCTACACTAGCCCAACGACGTCACAGGCAAAACAAACACTGCACAACAAAAACACGTACAGACATGCTCTATCCATTGTGACCTCAACCGTTGTTATCCCATTATTAGTCTCGTAGTTATTAGTGATTGAAATCTGACGGTATTTTGTAACACAAGAAAGTTTGACCAGCTATCACTGTGCTTAACGAGCGAACAGATGTTTTCACATCAAAATGGTCATTGTTCACTTGTACCTTGTCTGTAAATATTACAGACTGTCTGTCTAGCCATTATATGGTATAATGAACAGCACTCTACCTATATTTTCAGCACCACGTTTTAAATATTTTTGTATCCACAGTCTTTAGTTTTGCAGCATACTATATGCTTTCAAAGCTTTACACTGGATATTCTTTACCCAGGCACGTGTAGAAAATACCATATACGTATAACATAATGACTAAGACTCAGGCTTTGGATTCAAAATGTTAATTCTCCTACCAAAGGCATTCCACATGACTGTTAAATTTCTCTTTCATTTTGACCTTTGGTATCTATACTGTCTTCTCAAGACTTTACTGTATAACAGCAGAAGTGTAGCCAATGATAATACAGTTTACAACCAGACCGTTTACCTATGAACTCTGTTATCTTGTGGGATACACTACTGTCAGATGTGAATCCATTTGTAATTCTACTTTAGATTTAAACACAACTGAACTGTCAAGAAAAGTATGACAACAGTGGTAAATGTTCACGATATGAAAATTGCTGGAGCCAGTAGTTACACATTTTAAGGGAAGTAAAAATTATGCTTCACACATTTAACTGTCTCAATTACCCTTAATTTAAAAAATTTTAACACCTAACTAAGTAGCATGCTTTATTTTATACTCTATCTCTCATTTTACTGAAAATGTTCAAAACAAATCTCTTTAATGCCACTAGCAAGTATAATTTTATAGTCTTCCATGCACATGGGTAGATGCATAACACAAAATAAGTTTTAATTTCAAGTTTTAAACTAAAAAATGGAAAGTATTGAAATACTTTTCAACATTACAATATATGAAGTTTGTTTTAGTATGATTTGATTTAATTTTTATTTATTTATTTCTGAAATTTTAAAATCAAGTCCTTCAAAGACGGTCAAAGGTTGTTCATTTTTTAATAAATAAATGTTTTTACTCAAATGTGAGTGAACCAAATGGATTCACCTTCAGTTGCAGAAAAACAGTCTGTTTGGTCATAATTTAAAACACTTAGTACTTCCAAATCAAAAACAATAAATTGTTTTGTAAACCACAGACATAATATGTGACACTATTATCTAAACTTTGCGCTATATGAAGGCAAAAGAAACACACCAAACTTAGCCAAGATTTGCTTAAGCCAACAAGAGTAACCCCATATATTTTTTGCCACTGTGTGTGTGTGTGTGTGTGTGTGTGTGTGTGTGTGTGTGTGTGTGTGTGTGTGTGTGTGTGTGTGTGTGTGTGTGTGTGTGTGTGTGTGTGTGTGTGTGAGAGAGAGAGAGAGAGAGAGAGAGAGAGAGAGAGAGAGAGAGAGAGAGAGAGAGAGAGAGAGAGAGAGAGAGAGAGAGAGAGAGAGAGAGAGAGAGAGAGAGAGAGAGACAGGTAGAAAGTCACAGGGGGAGATGAGTGTTCAAATAGTAGTGGTAAAATCAACAAATTCGTTATTCTTTTAATTTTATGTTTAGCTATTTACTACACTTTTTCACAGAATTCAAGAAGATTTTTTCAATTACTTTGGTCTAAATATAACACACTAAAATTTAGAGTTCCTTTATTTGCTCAAAAGGAAATGCTGACTATCCTGATGATATTGTCACTGACCTGACATAAGCATCGTCATAAAGCTATTCAATAGCTTTATAGGTATATTCAATTTGATCACTGGATATCTGTTTGTAAATATATTCTGTAAACACATATTGTTTTGCACAAATTCAATGTCTACAGTTTAACATTACCTCCACAGAACTAAACAGTACCACAGAAGTACCAGTACAGTGTGACTGGTCAGAATACAAAAGTACCATTCACACATTTGCTACTACCTTTTAAGCAGAAGTGTCCCAGAATATTATTTTTTTTTTTTTAATAGAAAATGTACTTATTTTTTGAAAATGTACCTATCTTAAAAAAATGAAATATTAAAATTTCAACTTTTTTCGTTTCTGTCGACAAAGTTTTTTTGTTGTTGTATACGTTAAGTTGGTAAATGTCTACAGAACATGCCATGGGAGTCCACACTGTCTGATAAAACTGAATGCTTTTTGGCATACTGCCTTATGTTTCCAAAGATACGGGAGTGATAATAACTGACAAGTCATATTCTAATATCGTCAAGACTTGTTACACTTCCAACAAGGTAATACAGTAAAGTACTGCTTAACTGGAATACCAACTACCCAACAGATTTCACAGAGAGATTGAAAGAAGTTTTACCATGAAGTTCTATATACCACACGAAAAGGAATTCAGTTCCCACAACATTAATCCTGTGTGCCACAAGAGCTTATTCAATTGGGTGATTCTCTCTCAAATTTAGAAAATTTCTCTTCAGTATACTGTACTTAAAAATTTAAGGAATCTGGGTGTTAGCAAAAAGCAGCTGAAAACTAAAATTAAGCAATCTGAGCATTTCAATGTTTATACTTATTTTAAATCATTTTTTGTTAAATCCATTGACTCTTTTACTTCCATGTTCCTTAAGGAAATGGAAGTATGGTGATGGCAAAAAAAACGTGTTCGAGATTATTGCAGATTCTGATTGTACTACATTCAAAACATGAAAAATATCGGTATCGAGAACCATACATGACTTCCATGTTCTAAGATTTATATTTAAAATCATTTTTGAAATGAAATATTTCATAGAAACTACTTCTTTCTACTTACTGCTTCAGCCTTAACCACAGTACTGTGGTCACTAATGATACCACCTCACGTTATCGCACTCGATTTTCACTGATGATGGAAGTCGATGGCACTGCCGAAACGTCTGGTTTTGCAGAAAACTTTGGTCTACGGCCAAACAGGACGGGAAGGAATTTTAACTACAAACTACTTCTTTGTTGACGATAACATAGTACATATATAAAACATTATCCCTCCCTCTTCAACTATAATTTTCATTTATAGAAAATTACTCGCACCCCGATCAACTAGCCTCTTCATTTATAGATATTTCATCTACGTTCCTACAGTGCATATTAAGATCTTCTTATCAGGATACTTTATTTATCAAAATTAAGTACTTTACTCTTGTTACAACAAAAAATGTTTCAGGTAAACTACCCATTCCCCCTAACCGATGTTCACCAAAATCAATAGGCCTTGAGTCCTCTACAACACAGGCACATATGTAAAAAGTGGCAGGTAAACTACCCCTTTCCCTTAACCGATCTTCACCAAAATCAACAGGCGTTCACTTCTTTACAATTCAGGACCACATGTAAAAAGTATTTGATTTTCTATGAATTTACGGCAGTTATCGTTCATCATAGAAAAAATTACCCTTGTTAAAACATAAAATGTTGCAGGTAAACCACCCCTTTCCCTTAACCAATCTTCACCAATACCAACAGGTCTTGAGAACTCTACAATTCAGTGCTATATGGAAAACATTATATGATTCTGTTTGAATTTGCGGCTGTTATCGTTCGCCATAGAAAAAAAAAACGTTGCAGGTACACTACCCCTTTCCTTTAACCGATTGTCACCAAAAACAATAGGTCTTTAGTACTCTACAAACCAGAGCTGTATGCAAATAATTATTTGATTCTGTTTGAATTTGCGGCTGTTATCGATTGCCATACAAAATACACTTGTTAAAACATAAAACGTTGCAGGAAAACTACCCCTTTCCCTTAACCGATCTTCAACAAAAACAATAAGCCTTTAGAACTCTATAATTCAGAGCTGTATGCGAAACATTATTTGATTCTGTTTGAATTTGCGGCTGTTATCGTTTGCCATAGAAAATTATCGGTATGGAGAACCATACATGACTTCCATGTTCAAAGATTTATATTTAAAATCATATTCGAAATGAAATATTACCATAGAAACTACTTCTTTCTACTTATTGCTTCAGCCTTAACCACGGTACTGTGGTCACTAACGTATACCACCTGACGTTTTCGCACTCGATTTTCACTGATGATGGCAGTCGATGGACTGCCGAAAAGTCTGGTTTTGCAGAAAACATTGGACTACGGCTAAACAGCCCGGGAAGGAATTTTACCAAAGAACTATTAACAAAGAACTACTTCTTTGGTGCCGATAACGTAGTACACATATAAAAAATTCTCCCCTCCACAATCAACTATAATTTTCATTAACAGAAAATTACCCCCACCCCGTTCGCCTAACCTCTTCATTTATAGATATTTCATCTACGTTTCTACAGTGGATTATTATGAGCTTCTTATTAGGATACACTATTTATCAAAATTAAGTACTTTACTCTTGTTAAAACATAAAACGTTGCAGGTAAACTACCCCTTTCTCTTAACCGATCTTCACCAAAATCAATAGACCTTCAGTCCTCTACAATTCAGGGATGCATGCAAAAAAATATTTGATTCTGTTTGAATGTGCGACAGTTATCGTTCGTCATACAAACAATTACCCTTGTTAAAACCTAAAACGTTGCAGGTAAACTACCCCTCTCCCTTAACCGATCTTCACCAAAAACAACAGATCTTGCAAACTCTACAATTCAGGGGTGCATGCAGAACATTATTTGATTCTCTTTGAATCTGTGGCAGTTATCTTTCGTAAAAAAAAATTACCCTTCTTAAAACATAAAATGTTGCTGGTAAACTACCCCTTTCCCTTAACCGATCTTCAAAAAAATCAACAGACCTAGAGTTCTCTTTAATTCAAAAAGGTATGCAAAAACGTAGTAGATTCTGTTTGAATTTGCGGCAGTTATCGTTCGTCATATAAAAAATTACCCTTGTTAAAACAAAATGTTGCAGGTAAACTACCCCTTTCCCTTAACCGAACTTCACCGACACCAATAGGACTTGAGAACTCCTACAATTCAGGGCTGTATGCAAAACATTATTTGATTTTGTTTGAATTTGCGGCTGTTATCGTTTGCCATAGAAAAATATCGGTATGGAGAACCATACATGACTTCCATATTCTAAGATTTATATTTAAAATAATTTTCGAAAGGAAATATTACTATAGAAACTACTTCTTTCTACTTACTGCTTCAGCCTTAACCACAGTACTGTGGTCACTAACGTATACCACCTCACGTTATCGCACTCGATTTTCACTGATGATGGAAGTCGATGGCATTGCCGAAACGTCTGGTTTTGTAGAAAACATTGGACTACGGCCAAATATCCCAGGAAGGAATTTTAACAAAAATTACTTCTTTGTTGCCGATAACGTTGTACACATATATATAAAAAATATGCATAAAATTAATGGCTTGTATAAGTTAATGATTGATCTCCATTAAGTAGTGCTCAAGTTTCCAAAGTTTTAATATTATGATGTCCGTAATTAAAAGATCAGAGCAGGTTTAGTGTGAATGAGGGTACACCATGGACTAAAATTGTCAACATTTCCTATTGAGCGTTGCTTAGAGTAAAGCTGCGAATCTACAGTGTATGTTTCACAGAACAAACACGCGAAAAAGAAGGAGCGCTCCGAAGTCACCCATGGACCCTCAGCATCTTGCAGAGGGTTCATTCCCTAAAGACGAAAAGTCTGTCTATGAATCGTTCCTCTGTAAACACGTGCAGTTACACTGCCCAGCGATCCACAGGAAGCAAATTGATGTCCATTTTTTCGGCTTGCGCACGTTATGTTGGTGTGGGTTTCGGCACTTTCCATATAAAAATCGTGCAAATGTAAGAAAAAACATGAGTGAGGCAAGAAATAACGCGAATTTTGTGTGTGTGTGTGTGTGTGTGTGTGTGTGTGTGTGTGTGTGTGTGTGTGTGTGTGTGTGTGTGTGTGTGTGTGTGTGTGTGTGTGTGTGTGTGTGTGTGTGTGTGTGTGTGTGTGTGTGTGTGTGTGTGTGTGTTTCCTGCCTTTTTATTGCTGTAGTCATAATAATAAAGTGGAAACGTAAACATTACATAACTGAGATATGCTTACCTGCCACGAACGATATATTATTTTATACATGTATATTAATTAACTCATACATAATTTACATTAAAATGAAAAAATTATAATTTTATTGCCTGGCAACAAAATTATTTTATTTTTAACAATTACCATTGTTTGAAAAAGTTTAAATAAATTTTCTTTACTGTTGTTTAAATAAATAATTCAAGTACTTTACTGTTGTTAAAACGTCAAAAGGTTGCAGGTAAACTACCCCTTCCCCTTAACTGATCTTCACCAAAATCGAAAGTCCTTGAGATCTCTATAAATCAGGGCTGTATGCAAAAAATTATTTGATTCTGTTTGAATTTGTGGCTGTTATCATTTGCCATAGAAAATACCCTTGTTAAAAAAACGTTGCAGGTAAACTACCCCTTTCCCTTAACCGATCTTCACCAAAAACAATAGGTCTTGAGAACTCTACAATTTAGGGCTGTATGTAAATAATCTTTTGATTCTGTTTGAATTTGCGGCTGTTATCGTTTGCCATAGAAAATACCCTTGTTAAAACATAAAACGTTGCAGGTAAACTACCCCTTTCCCTTAACCGATCTTCAGCAAAAACAACAGGTCTTGAGAACTCTGCAATTCAGGGCTGTATGCGAAACATTATTTGATTCTGTTTGAATTTGCGGCTGTTATAGTTTGCCAAAAAAAAATGTCCCTTGATAAAAAAAAACCGTTGCAGGTAAACTACTCCTTTCCCTCAACCGATCTTCACCAAAAACAATAGGTCGTGAGTACTCTACAAATCAGGGCTGTATGCAAAAAATTTTTTGATTCTGTTTGAATTTGCGGCTGGTATCGTTTGCCATAGAAAAAAAATCTACAGACAGACAGACACACACACAGACACTTTTCGAAAAACGACTTTTTTTCATGTTTTGAGTGTAGTACAATCAGAATCTGCAATAATCGCGAACACGATTTTTTTTTGCCACCACCATACTTCCATTTCCTTAAGGAATATGGAAGTAAAATTACCCCCCGATAAAAAAACGTTGCAGGTAAACTACCCCTTCCCCTTAACCGATCTTCACCAAAAACAATAGGTCTTGAGTACTCTACAAATCAGGGCTGTATGCAAAACATTATTTGATTCTGTTTGAATTTGCAGCTGTTATCGTTTGCCATAGAAAATACCCTTGTTAAAAAAACGTTGCAGGTAAACTACCCCTTTCCCTTAACCGAACTTCACCAAAAACAATAGGTCTTGAGAACTCTACAATTTAGGGCTGTATGCAAATAATCTTTTGATTCTGTTTGAATTTGCGGCTGTTATAGTTTGCCATAGGAAATACCCTTGTTAAAACATAAAACGTTACAGGTAAACTACCCCTTTCCCTTAACCGATCTTCACCAAAATCAACAGATCTTGAGAACTCTACAATTCAGGGCTGTATGCGAAACATTATTTGATTCTGTTTGAATTTGCGGCTGTTATCGTTTGCCAAACAAACAAAATTACCCTTGCTAAAAAAAACCGTTGCAGGTAAACTACCCCTTTCCCTCAACCGATCTTCACCAAAAACAATAGGTCGCGAGTACTCTGCAAATCAGGGCTGCATGCAAAAAATTATTTGATTCTGTTTGAATTTGCGGCAGTTATCGTTTGCCATAGAAAAAAAATCTACAGACACACACACAGACAGACAGACTCACACACAGACACTTTTCGGAAAACGACTTTTTTTCATGTTTTGAGTGTAGTAGAATCAGAATCTGCAATAATCTCGAACACGATTTTTTTTGCCATCACCATACTTCCATTCCTTAAGGAATATGGAAGTAAAAATTACCCTTGTTTAAAAAAAACCGTTGCAGGTAAACTACCCCTTTCCCTTAACCGATCTTCACCAAAATCAATAGGTCTTGAGTACTCTACAAATCAGGGGTACATGCAAAAAAGTATTTGATTCTGTTTGAATTTGCGACTCTTATCGTTTGCCAGAAAAAATACTATTTTAAAACATAAAACGTTGCTGGTAAACTACCCCTTTCCCTTAACCGATCTTCACCAAACACAATACGTCTTGAGAACTCTACAATTCAGGGCTGTATGCAAAAGAGTAGTTGATTCTGTTTGAAATTGCGGCTGTTATCGTTTGCCATAGTAAACAATTACCCTTGATTAAAAAAAAAACCGTTGCTGGTAAACTACCCCTTCCCCTTAACCGATCTTCACCAAAACCAATAGGTCTTGACAACTCTATAATTCAGGGCTGTATGCACAAGAGTAGTTGATTCTGTTTGAATTTACGGTTGTTATCGTTTGTCATAGAAAAAAATTACTCTTGTTTAAAAAAAACCGTTGCAGGTAAACTACCCCTTTCCCTTAACCGATCTTCACCAAAATCAATAGGTCTTGAGTACTCTACAAATCAGGGGTACATGCAAAAAAGTATTTGATTCTGTTTGAATTTGCGACTCTTATCGTTTGCCATAAAAAATACTATTTTTAAACATAAAACGTTGCTGGTAAACTACCCCTTTCCCATAACCGATCTTCACCAAAAACAATACGTCTTGAGAACTCTACAATTCAGGGCTGTATGCAAAAGAGTAGTTGATTCTGTTTGAAATTGCGGCTGTTATCGTTTGCCATAGTAAACAATTACCCTTGATTAAAAAAAAACCCGTTGCTGGTAAACTACCCCTTCCCCTTAACCGATCTTCACCAAAATCAATAGGTCTTGAGTACTCTACAAATCAGGGGTACATGCAAAAAAGTATTTGATTCTGTTTGAATTTGCGGCTGTTATCGTTTGCCATAGAAAACAATTACCCTTGATTTAAAAAAAACTGTTGCAGGTAAACTACCCCTTTCCCTCAACCGATCTTCACAAAGACAATAAGTCGTGAGTACTCTACAAATCAGGGCTGTATGCAAAAAATGATTTGATTCAGTTTGAATTTGCGACTGTAATCGTTTGCCATAGAAAAATATCGGTATGGAGAACCATACATGACTTCCATGTTCTAAGATTTATATTTAAAAGCATATTCGAAACGAAATATTTCCATAGAAACTACTTCTTTCTGTTGCTTCAGCCTTAACCACAGTACTTTGGTCATTAACGTATACCACTTCACTTTTTCGCACTAGATTTTCACTGATGATGGAAGTCGATGGCACGGCCGAAACGTATGGTTTTGCAGAAAACATTGGACTACGGCTAAACAGCCCGGGAAGGAATTTTAACAAAAACTACTTCTTTGTTGCCGATAACGTAGTACACATATAAAATTTTCGCCCCTCCCTCTTCAACTAAAATTTTCATTAATTGAAAATTACCCCCACCCCGTTCAATTAGCCTCTTCATGTATAGATATTTCATCTAAGTTTCTGCAGTGGATTATTATGAGCTTCTTATCAGGATACTTTGTTTATCAAAATTATGTATTTTACTCTTGTTAAAACATAAAACGTTGCAGGTAAAATACCCCTTTATCTTCACCGATCTTCACCAAAATCAACAGGCCTTCAGTACTCTACAATTCAGGGATGCATGCAAAAAAATATTTGATTCTGTTTGAATGTGCGGCAGTTATCGTTCATCATGTAAACATTTCTCTTGGTTCAACATAAAATGTTGCAGGTAAACTACCCCTTTCCCTTAACCGATCTTCACCAAAATCAACAGTCCTTGAGCACTCTACAACTCAGGAAAGTGTGCAAAAAATTATTAGATTCTCTTTGAATTTTCGGCAGTTATCGTTCGTCATAAAAGAAAATTACCTTTTTTAAAACATAAAACGTTGCTGATAAACTACCCCTTTCCCTTAACCGATCTTCAACAAAATCAACAAACCTTGAGCTCACTTTAGTTCAAAAAGGTATGCAAAAACGTAGTTGATTCTGTTTGAATTTACGGCAGTTATCGTTCGTCATATAAAAAATTACCCTTGGTAAAACATAAAATGTTGCAGGTAAACTACCCCTTTCCCTTAACCGACCTTCACCAACACCAATAGGTATTGAGAACTCTACAAAACAGGGCTGTATGCAAAACATCATTTGATTCTGTTTGAATTTGCGGCTGTTATCGTATGCCATAGAAAAAAAATACACTTGATAAAAAACCGTTACAGGTAAACTACCCCTTTCCCTTAACCGATCTTCACCAAAAACAATAGGTCTTGAGTACTCTACAAATCAGGACTGTATGCAAAACATTATTTGATTCTGTTTGAATTTGCGGCTGTTATCGTTTGCCATAGAAAATACCCTTGTTAACACAAAATGTTGCAGGTAAACTACCCCTTTCCCTTAACCGATCTTCACCAAAACAAACAGGTCTTGAGAACTCTACAATTCAGGGCTTCTTCTTCCTACAGGCGTCCAGCTTCAACTGTAGCCGATAGCCCCATGTCCATGGTAGATCATAGAAGCGATAGCCCAGTACTTCTTATTGCTCATGATTTCTTGCCATCCCGACACTTGCATCCTTAAGATATCCCTTGCGGCAATCGGGTAATGACATTTTATAAGTATATGTTCAAGGTTCTCCTCTCCGTCTTCACACAATAAGCATTGTGGCGTATCCGTGAGATTGAACCTAAAGAGATATTCTTGGGTAACGATATGGCCAGTACGTGCCCTCGCAGCAAAAGCAGCTATCGGACGCGCTACTCCCTTGTAGATGTCTTCCTTGGCCGGCACAGGTTGTATTTGGTATAAGCTGCAACCTGTGGTTGCTGATTTCCAACTGTCCTCCCAAGAGCTCCTGAAGTGTTGGTCACCCGAGCTTCTGCACTGCAGCAGGGAGAACTTCTTTAGGTTAGTTGGATACATTGTGCACGCTT
The DNA here is from genome assembly GCA_034769895.1 of Magicicada septendecula. Lineage (NCBI taxonomy): Eukaryota > Metazoa > Arthropoda > Insecta > Hemiptera > Cicadidae > Magicicada > Magicicada septendecula. The sequence continues at coordinate 344,177,735 of CM068370.1, read as the reverse complement.
GCCTTGCGATCCCATCTGCTATTTCATTTCCGGGGACTCCACAGTGGGATGGAACCCATTGAAGGGTGATCATTTCTCCTTCGTTGTGTAGCTGGAGGAATAGTTTCCTTATTTCATTAATACGAAAGAAGTACGCACTCTTGCCAGATTTTGATAGCGCTTCTAATGATGATTTGGAGTCAGTCAAGATACAGATAAGCTTTTGCTCAATGGAAAGACAGCAGGTTAATGCCGCATTTATAGCCAATAATTCGGCGCCCATACTGGACTGTGCGTTAGCTGGAATATAGTACCGTTCGCCATTACTCTGGTTGAAATACCCTGCACCTGACTTCCCGCTTTCGATGTCCACCGATCCATCTGTGAAGATCTTCATATGATTTTTATACTGCTCGTCAATCATCTCTAGTGTTTCTGCTCTAAGTATATCTGGATGACTCATTTTGCCGAATTTGTGTGGAAGATCTACAATCGCTTTTATTCCCGGCCAGCTACGTGGTGGTTCATCGTACACAGGTGGAATTTGCTCCGGCACATTATACGATAACGTTGTCGACAGTATGTTCGTTTGATAGTTGAACGAATTTTTAATGCTTATCTGATTGGCACACAAGTTGTATAATGGGTGAGTTATTAGTAATGTATTGACTTTCAAAAGTTTAGTCCACATTTGTCTTCTAATGTACATTTCGATCGGCTCAACACCTAAGTCAACTTGTATAGCAGCTATCGCAGTGGTTTTTGTACAACCGAGGCAAAGACGTAGTGCCGCTGATTGGATCGCCTGAATTTTGTTTATGTGGGTTTTTGCAGCTGAACCCCAAACTTCACAACAGTAAACAGCCTTCGACCTCACGAATGCAAGATAAAACATTTTCAGCGTTGAAGTGTCAGTGCCCCAGTTGCGACTGGCTACCGCTTTCAATGCGTTCAATCTTGGGGTACATGCCTTTATTACATATTCCACGTGTGCTGACCACCGAAGTTTTGGATCAAGAACCAACCCCAACAGTTTTGGATTTCTGTTATGCTGAAGTATTTCGTCTTGAAGGGTAAGGAGAGGCACATAGTTTGCGAGCTTTATTACGTCTGGTGAAAAATGCGCATTCAGTTTTCTGGGTTGAAATCTTTAAAGACCACTTTTGACACCACCTGCTTATAACATTGAGGGCTAGCTGAATGGATTCCGTTGCTTTCTCGTGGTTGGTATCCGTCACCCAAATGGTTTTATCATCCGCAACTACAATTCAGGGCTGTATGCAAAATATTATTTGATTATGTTTGAATTTCCGGCTGTTATCATTTGCCATAAAAAATACCCTTGTTAAAACAAAAAACGTGGCAGGTAATCTACCCCTTTCCCTTATCCAATCTTCACCAAAGACAACAGGTCTTGAGTACTCTACAAATCAGGCCTGTATGCAAAACATTATTTGATTGTGTTTGAATTTGCGGCTGTTATTGTTTGCCACAGAAACAAATTAACCTTGATTAAAAAAAAAGTTGCAGGTAAACTACCCTTTTCCCTTAACCAATCTTCACCAAAAACAATAGGTCTTGAGTACTCTAAAAATCAGGGCTGTATGCAAAAAATTATTTGATTCTCTTTGAATTTGCGACTCTTATCGTTTGCCATAAAAAATACCCTTTTAAAACATAAAACGTTGCAGGTAAACTACCCCTTTCCCTTAACCGATCTTCACCAAAATCAATAGGTCTTGAGAAATCCACAATTTAGGGTTGTATGCAAATAATCATTTGATTCTGTTAGAATTTGCGGCTGTTATCGTTTGTCATATAAAATACCCTTGTTAAAACAAAAAACGTTGCAGGTAAACTACCCCTTTCCCTTAACAGATCTTCACCAAAAACAATAGGTCTTGAGAACGCTACAATTCAGGGCTGTATGCAAAAGAGTAGTTGATTCTGTTTGAATTTGCGGCTGTTATCGTTTGCCACAGAAAACAATTACCCTTGAATAAAAAAAACCCGTTGCAGGTAAACTACCCCTTTCCCTCAACCAATCTTCACCAAAAACAATAGGTCGTGAGTACTCTATAAATCAGGGCTGTATGCAAAAAATGATTTGATTCAGTTTGAATTTACGGCAGTTATAGTTTGCCATAGAAAAAAAATCTACAGACACACACACACACACACACACACACACAGACACTTTTCAAAAAATGACTTTTTTTCATGTTTTGAGTGTAGTACAATCGGAATCTGCAATAATCTCGAACACGATTTTTTTGCCATCACCATACTTCCATTTCCTTAAGGAACATAGAAGTAAAAAATCTACAGACAGACACACAGACAGACAGACAGACACACAGACACTTTTCAAGAAATGACTTTTTTCATGTTTTGAGTGTAGTACAATCAGAATCTGCAATAATCTCGAACACGATTTTTTTTGCCATCACCATACTTCCATTTCCTTAAGGAACATGGAAGTAATATCGGTATGGAGAACCATACAGGACTTCCACCTCACGTTTCGCACTAGATTTTCACTGAGATGGAAGTCGATGGCACTGCCAAAACGTCTGGTTTTGCAGAAAACATTGGACTACGGCTAAACAGCCCGGGAAGGAATTTTAACAAACTACTTCTATGTTACCGATAACGTAGTACACATACAAAATTCTCCCATCCCCCTTCAACTATAATTTTCATTTATAGAAAATTACCCCCACCCCGTTCACCTAACCACTTCATTTATAGATATTTCATCTACGTTTCTACAGTGGATTATTATGAGCTTCTTATCAAGATACTTAATTTATCAAAATTAAGTACTTTACTCTTGTTAAAACATAAAACATTGCAGGTAAACTACCCGTTTCTCTAAACTGATCTTCACCAAAATCAATAGACCTTCAGTCCTCTACAATGCAGGGATGCATGCAAAAAAATATTTGATTCTGTTTCAATTTGCGGCAGTTATCGTTCCTCATGAAAACATTTCTCTTGTTACAACATAACATGTTTCAGGTAAACTACCCCTTTCCCTAAACCGATATTCACCAAAATCAACAGACCTTCAGTCCTCTACAATGCAGGGATGCATGCAAAAAAATATTTGATTCTGTTTCAATTTGCGGCAGTTATCGTTCCTCATGAAAACATTTCTCTTGTTACAACATAACATGTTTCAGGTAAACTACCCCTTTCCCTAAACCGATATTCACCAAAATCAACAGACCTTCAGTCCTCTACAATTCAGGGCTGTATGCAAAACATTATTTGATTCTGTTTGAATTTGCGGCTGTTATCGTTTGCCATAGAAAAAATATTACCCTTGATAAAAAACGTTGCTGGTAAACTACCCCTTTCCCTTAACCGATCTTCACCAAAACCAACAGGTCTTGGGTACTCTACAATTCAGGGCTGTATGCAAAAAAGTATTTGATTCTGTTTGAATTTGCGGCTCTTATCGTTTGCCATAATAAATACCCTTGTTAAAATATAAAACGTTGCAGGTAAATTACCCCTTTCCCTTAACCGATCTTCAACAAAATCAACAGACCATGAGTTCTGTATAACTCAAAAAGGTATGCAAAAGAGTAGTTGATTCTGTTTGAATTTACGGCAGTTATCGTTCGTCATAGAAAACATTACCCTTGTTAACAAATAAAAGGTTGCAGGTAAACTACCCCATTCCCTTAACCGATCTTCAACAAAATCAACACACCTTGAGCTTGGTATAATTAAAAAAGGTATGAAAAAGACTAGTTGATTCTGTTTTAATTTGCGGCTGTTATCGTTTGCCATAGGAAAAAATTACCTTTGATAAAAACAAATGTTGCCGGTAAACTACCCCTTTTCCTTAACCGAACTTCACCAAAAACAATAGGTCTTGTGTACTCTACAAATCAATGCTGTATCCACAAAATTATTTGACTCTGTTTGAATTTGCGGATATCGCTTTCCATAGAAAAATATCGGTATGGAGAACCATACATGACTTCCATATTCTAAGATTTATACTTAAAATCATTTTCAAAATGAAATATTACCATTTACCATATTACCATGAAATATACCAAACTACTTCTTTCTACTTACTGCTTCAGCCTTAACCACAGTACTGTGGTCACTAACGTATAGCACCTCACGTTTACGCACTCGATTTTCACTGATGATGGAAGTCGATGGCATTGCCGAAACATCTGGTTTTGTAGAAAACATTGGACTACGGCCAAATATCCCGGGAACGAATTTTAACAAAAACTACTTCTTTGTTGCCGATAACGTTGTACACATATATATAAAAAATATGCATAAAATTAATGGCTTGTATAAGCTAATGCTTGATCTCCAGTAAGTAGTGCTCAAGTTTCCAAAGTTTTAATATTATGATGTCCGTAATTAAAACATCAGAGCAGGTTTAGTGTGAATGAGGGTACACCGTGGACTAAAATTTTCAACATTTCCTATTGAGCGTTGCTTAGAGTAAAAGCTGCGAATCTACAGTGTATGTTTCACAGAACAAACACGCGAAAAAGAAGGAGCGCTCCGAAGTCACTCATGGACCCTCAGCATCTTGCAGAGGGTTCATTCCCTAAAGACGAAAAGTCTGTCTATGAATCGTTCCTCTGTAAACACGTGCAGTTACACTGCCCAGCGATCCACAGCAAGCAAATTGATGTCCATTTTTCGGCTTGCACGCGTTATGTTGGTGTGGGTTTCGGCACTTTCCATTTAAAAAGCGTGCAAATGTAAGAAAATAAACATGAGTGAGGCCCGAAATAACGCGAATTGTGTGTGTGGGTGTGTGTGTGTGTGTGTGTTTTCCCTTCCTTTTTATTGCTGTAGCTATAATAATAAAATGGAAACGTAATCATTACATAACTGAGATATGCTTACCTGCCACGAACGACATATTATTTTATACATGTATATTAACTCATACATAATTTACATTAAAATGAAAAAAATTTAATTTTATTGCCTGGCAACAAAATTATTTTATTTTTAACAATTACCATTGTTTGAAAAAGTTTAAATGAATTTTCAAGTACTTTACTGTTGTAAAAACGTAAAAGGTTGCTGGTAAACTACCCCTTCCCCTTAACCGATCTTCACCAAAATCGAAAGTCCTTCAGATCTCTACAACTCAGGGACGTATGCAAAAAATTATTTGATTCTGTTTGAATTTGCTGCTGTTATCGTTTGCCATAGAAAATACCGTTGATAAAAAAACGTTGCAGGTAAACTACCCCTTCCCCTTAACCGATCTTCACCAAAAACAATAGGTCTTGAGAACTCTACAATTCAGGGCTGTATCCGAAACATTATTTGATTCTGTTTGAATTTGCGGCTGTTATCGTTTGCCATAGACAATACCCTTTTAAAACATAAAATGTTGCAGGTAAACTACCCCTTTCCTTTAACCGATCTTCACCAAAAACAATAGGTCCTGAGAACTCTACAATTCAGGGCTGTATGCAAAACATTATTTGATTCTGTTTTCATTTGCGGCTTTTATCGTTTGCCATAGAAAATACCCTTGTTAAAATATAAAATGTTGCAGGTAAACTACCCCTATACCTTAAACGATCTTCACCAAAACCAATAGTCTTGAGAACTCTATAATTCAGGGCTGTATGCAAAAGAGTAGGTGATTCTGTTTGAATTTGCGGCTTTTATCGTTTGCCATAGAAAATACCCTTGTTAAAATATATTACGGCAGTTATCGTTTGTCATAAATAATTAGTCTTGTTAAAACATAAAATGTTGCAGGTAAACTACCCTATTCCCTTAACCGATCTTCACCAAAACCAACAGGTCTTGAGAACTCTACAATTTAGGGCTGTATGCAAAACATTATTTGATTCTGTTTGAATTTGTGGCTATTATCGTTTACCATAGAAAAAATATCGGTATGGAGAACCATACATGACTTCCATATTCTAAGATTTATATTTAAAATCATTTTCAGCCAAACAACCAGGCTGTGTCTTACCTGCCTTTTTATTGCTGTATTAAATGAAAAATATTATATTACATTAAAATGAAAAAATTATAATTTTATTGCCTGGCAACAAAATTATTTTATTTTTAACAATTACCATTGTTTCAAAAAGTTTAAATAAATTTTCAAGTACTTTACTCTTGTTAAAACGTAAAAGGTTGCAGGTAAACTACCCCTTCCCCTTAACCGATCTTCACCAAAATCGAAAGTCATTGAGACCTCTACAATTCAGGGACGTATGCAAAAAATTATTTCATTCTGTTTGAATTTGCGGCTGTTATCGTTTGCCATAGAAAATACGCTTGATAAAAAAACGTTGCAGGTAAACTACCCCTTCCCCTTAACCGATATTCACCAAAAACAATAGGTCTTGAGTACTCTACAAATCAGGGCTGTATGCAAAACATTATTTGATTCTGTTTGAATTTGCGGCTGTTATTGTTTGCCATAGAAAATACCCTTGTTAAAAAAACGTTGCAGGTAAACTACCCCTTTCCCTCAACCGATCTTCACCAAAAACAATAGGTCTTGAGAAATCTACAATTCAGGGCTGTATGCGAAACATTATTTGATTCTGTTTGAATTTGCGGCTGTTATCGTTTGCCAAAAAAAAAAATTTCCCTTGATAAAAAAAACCGTTGCAGGTAAACTACCCCTTCCCCTCAACCGATCTTCACCAAAAACAATAGGTCGCGAGTACTCTACAAATCAGGGCTGTATGCAAAAAATTATTTGATTCTGTTTGAATTTGCGGCAGTTGTCGTTTGCCATAGAAAATACGCATGATAAAAAACGTTGCTGGTAAACTACCCCTTCCCCTCAACCGATCTTCACCAAAAACAATAGGTCTTGAGTACTCTACAAATCAGGGCTGTATGCAGAAAATTATTTGATTCTGTTTGAATTTGCGGCTGTTATCGTTTGCCATAGAAAATACCCTTGTTAAAAAAACGTTGTAGGTAAACTACCCCTTTCCCTTAACCGATCTTCACCAAAAACAAAAGGTCTTGAGAACTCTACAATTTAGGGCTGTATGCAAATAATCTTTTCATTCTGTTTGAATTTGCGGCTGTTATCGTTTGCCATAGGAAATACCCTTGTTAAAACATAAAACGTTACAGGTAAACTACCCCTTTCCCTTAACCGATCTTCACCAAAAACAATAGGTCGCGAGTACTCTACAAATCAGGGCTGTATGCGAAACATTATTTGATTCTGTTTGAATTTGCGGCTGTTATCGTTTGCCAAACAAACAAAATTACCCTTGCTAAAAAAAAACCGTTGCAGGTAAACTACCCCTTTCCCTCAACCGATCTTCACCAAAAACAATAGGTCGCGAGAACTCTGCAAAACCGGGCTGTATGCAAAAAATTATTTGATTCTGTTTGAATTTGCGGCAGTTATCGTTTGCCATAGAAAAAAATCTACAGACAGACAGACAGACAGACAGACAGACAGACAGACAGACAGACAGACACACAGACATACAGACAGACACACAGACACTTTTCGGAAAACGACTTTTTTTCATGTTTTGAGTGTAGTAGAATCAGAATCTGCAATAATCTCGAACACGATTTTTTTTGCCATCACCATACTTCCATTCCTTAAGGAATATGGAAGTAAAAAATACCCTTGATAAAAAACCGTTGCAGGTAAACTACCCCTTTCCCCTAACCGATCTTCGCCAAAAACGATAGGTCTTGAGTACTCTACAATTCAGGCCTGTATGCAAACAATTATTTGATTCTGTTTGAATTTGCGGCTCTTATCGTTTGCCATAGAAAACACCCTTGATAAAACATAAAAGTTGCTGGTAAACTACCCTATTCAATTAACCGATCTTCACAAAAAACAATAGGTCTTGAGAACTCTACAATTCAGGGCTGTATGCAAAACATTATTTGATTCTCTTTGAATTTACGGCAGTTATCGTTCGTCAGAGAAAAAATTACCCTTGTTAAAACATAAAACGTTGCAGGTAAAGTACTCCTGTCCCTTAACCGATCTTCAACAAAATCAACAGACCTAGAGTTCTGTATAATTCAAAAAGGTATGCAGAAGAGTAGTTGATTCTGTATTAATGTACGGCAGTTATCGTTCGTCATAAAAAAAATTACCGTTGTTAAAACATAAAATGTTGCAGGTAAACTACCCTATTCCCTTAACTGATCGTCACCAAAAGCAACAGGTCTTGAGAACTCTACAATTCAGGGCTGTATGCAAAATATTATATGATTCTGTTTGAATTTGCGGCTATTATCGTTTGCCATAGAAAATATCCTTGATAAAACAAAAAACGTGGCAGGTAAACTACCCCTTCCCCTTAACCGATCTTCACCAAAAACAAAAGGTCTTTAGTACTCAACAAAACAGGGCTGTATGCAAAAAATTATTTGATTCTGTTTGAATTTGCGGCTGTTATCGTTTGCCATAGAAAATACCCTTGTTAAAAAAACGTTGCAGGTAAACTACCCCTTTCCCTCAACCGATCTTCACCAAAAACAATAGGTCTTGAGAACTCTACAATTCAGGGCTGTATGCGAAACATTATTTGATTCTGTTTGAATTTGCGGCTGTTATCGTTTGCCAAAAAAAAAATTTTCCCTTGATAAAAAAAACCGTTGCAGGTAAACTACCCCTTTCCCTCAACCGATTGTCACCAAAAACAATAGGTCATGAGTACTCTACAAATCAGGGCTGTACGCAAAAAATCATTTGATTCTGTTTGAATTTGCGGCAGTTATCGTTTGCCATAGAAAAAAAAATCTACACAAGACAGACAGACACACAGACACACACACAGACATTTTTTGAAAAACGACTTTTTTTCATGTTTTGAGTGTAGTACAATCAGAATCTGCAATAATCTCGAACACAATTTTTTTTGGCATCACCAAACTTCCATTTCCTTAAGGAATATGGAAGTAATAAAATACAATAATTTTGTTGCCAGGCAATAAAATTATAATTTTTTCATTTTAATGTAAATCATGTATGAGAGAAAATATATCGTTCGTGGCAGGCAAGAATATCTCAGTTATGTAATGTTTACGTTTCCATTTTATTATTATGACTACCGCAATAAAAAGGCAGGGAAGACACACACACACAAAATTCGCGTTATTTCTGGCCTCATTCATGTTTATTTCCTTACATTTGCACACTTTTTAAATGGAAAGTGCCGAAACCCATACCAACATAACGCGTGCAAGCCGAAAAAGTGTCCAGCGTGGATAGTGATTTGCTTCCTGTGGATCGCTGGGCAGTGTAACTGCACGTGTTTACAGAGGAACGACTCATAGACAGACTTTTCGTCTTTAGCGAATGAACCCTCTGCAAGATGTTGAGGGTCCATGAGTGACTTCGGAGCGCTCCTTCTTTTTCGCGTGTTTGTTCTGTGAAACATACACTGTAGATTCGGAGCTTGATAGGAACGCTGCAACTAGGTACACTGTAGCAACGCTCAATAGGAAATGTTGAAAATTTTTGTCCACGGTGTACCCTCATACACACTAAACCTGCTCTGATGTTTTTTTACGGACATCATAATATTAAAACTTTGGAAACTTGAGCACTACTTAATGGAGATCAAACATTAACTTATACAAGCCATTAATTTTGTGCAATTTTTTATATATATTGTACAACGTTATCGGCAACAAAGAAGTAGTTTTTGTTAAAATTCCTTCCCGGGATATTTGGCCGTAGTCCAATATTTTCTACAAAACCAGACGTTTCGGCAATGCCATCGACTTCCATCATCAGTGAAAATCGAGTGCGATAACGTGAGGTGACCACAGTACTGTGGTTAAGGCTGAAGCAGTAAGTAGAAAGAAGTAGTTTCTATAGTAATATTTCATTTCGAAAATGATTTTAAATATAAGTCTTAGAACATGGAAGTCATGTATGATTCTCCATACCGATATTTTGCTATGGCAAACGATAACAGCCGCAAATTCACACATAATCAAATAATTTTTTGCATGCAACTCTGAATTGTAGATTTCTCAGGACCTATTGTTTTTGGTGAACATCGGTTAAGGGAAAGGGGTAGTTTACCGGCAACATTTTTTGTTTTAACAAGGGTATTTTCTATGGTAAACGATAACAGCCGCAAATTCAAACAGACTCACATAATATTTTGCATACAGCCCTGAATTGTAGAGTTCTCCAGACCTATTGTTTTTGTTGAAGATCAGGTTAGGGAAAGGGGTAGTTTACCTGCAACATTTTATGTTTTAACATGGGTAATTTTTTCTATGACGAATAATAACTGCCGTAAATTCAATCAGAATCAAATAATGTTTTGCATACCTTCCTGTGCTATAGAAAACTCAATGTCTGTTGATTTTGGTGAAGATCGGTTACGGGAAAGGGGTAGTTTACCTGCAACATTTTATGTTTTAACAACGGTAATTTTTTCTATGACGAACGATAACTGCTGCACATTAAAACAGAATCAAATATTTTTTTGCATACGTTCCTCAATTGTAAAAGACTGAAGGCCTGTTGATTTTGGTGAAGATCGGTTAAGGGAAAGGGGTAGTTTACCGGCCACATTTTATGTTTTAACAAGAGTAATTGTTTCTATGACGAACGATAACTGCCGCACATTTAAACAGAATCAAATACTTTTGTGCATACCATCCTCAATTGTAGATAACTCAAGGTCTGTTGATTTTGTTGAAGATCGGTTAAGGGAAACGGGTAGTTTACCTGCAACATTTTATTTATATGTGTACTATGTTATCGGCAACAAAGTAGTAGTTTGTTGTTAATATTCCTTCCCGGGCTGTTTGGCCGTAGTCCAATGTTTTCTACAAAACCAGACGTTTCAGCAGTGCCATCGACTGCCATCATCAGTGAAAATCGAGTGCGATAACGTGTGGTGGTATACGTTAGTGACCACAGTACTGTGGGTAAGGCTGAAGCAATAAGTGGAAAGAACTAGTTTCTATGGAAACATTTCATTTCGAAAAAGATTTTAAATATAAATCTTAAAACATGGAAGTCATGTATGGTTCTCCATACCGATATTTAATATACATCATGCATTTTTAAAAAATCTGGTATTTTTGTTATTCACGATATTAATTGATGACTCGTTGGGCACTTGGTGAAACATATTAATACAAAGGTTTTTTTAAAAATATATAAACACTTGGTACATTTCACAGTTTTTGTGAAAATTTGTTTCTCAATGTACCTTATTTCACAGAAAACTGTCAAACGTACCAAGTGTTTATATATTTTTTAAAAACCTTTGTATTTTTGTTATTTATTAGGTATATTTTAATTATCTAATCTCAGTTGTCCAGATGAAAAATTTGTTTATTTGGAGAATAGTGCTGACACTGATTATTCATTCTATTAATCAATATTCTAATATATTATTATTACCTACAATTGGAATCAATGCATTACTCTTACCAGGTTAATGTCAGACAACAGGTTTCTATTTTAATCTGACAACTATAATTACATTAAACCATGTTATTTTATTGTTATAAAAACTTTTAAATTAGTAATTTCTTGCAAAGAGCTAGACAATCTAAAATGTATATTTAAAAATTGACTCCCTAGAGACAGATACTTACTAAAGTGTCCGCATCGAGAAACACACACTTGTCATATTGTGTTAACCTCCAGCAGTGCAGTTTTGTGAAGGTAATGCCAAGCTCAGGACGAGCTAACAGAGCTAAGTTCGCTTCATCGTGTGAATCGAGTACATCTACTACCTTGACTACATTGTATACTGCACTCAACTGTGTTCTGAAACAACAGAAGCGAAGATGAAATGTTAGCAATACAGGTAACTTTTTAACAAATTCCCTGCTGATGTCATGAATCTGTGACATTCCCTATATTCAGTTGAGTTAATACAGAACAAGTGTACAGTGCAAGAGTTTGCATTTTTGTTAGTGTGAAGTGGAACCGTTAACAAAATTTCTGTGTTTTTTTAGTTTTGCATTTCCTTGTGTGATTTTTAAAAATTGGTGCATTTACAAAGAAAGGAAAATGCATGAGCACCTAAGGTACATAACACAAAATGTTAGCAGTGAATGTGTTGATGCAATGCTTAAGTGCTGAAAAGCAAATAACATACGGTTGCTATTATATGGCAACCTACACTGCAAAGTAAAGCATCAAACACAACAATGTGTGAGATGTTTCTGAATACTAAGGGGTGTAATTTTGAGAAACAAATGTTTAGACATTAACAGTACAGTTGCAAGACAACTGTCAGGTTGATTTTTAAGGAGTTTAGATACGGGCTTATACTACAAAAATGTAATAATGTTATCAATAAAATATGATCTGACAGACTAAGAAACTAGAGAAGTTTGTTGAGTAACAGGCAATGTAAAATTTATAAAACAGAAAATATATATTTAAATAGGTATAATAACATATCAACAAATGAAAGAATAATAGAGGTTGGAAATCATAGGTATGTCAAAACCTACAATACCATATAAGAGATGGACAGAGACCTGGATGTAGTTACTGGAATTCACTCTACAGATGTGTGTAACAGAAGGACATTATGTATATTACAAAAGAAGAGACTTTGTGTATTAACTAAAAATAATATGTTTATGTAACAATAACACCGGAAATCTGTGACATTACAAGATTCCTATGGAATTCAAATCTCAAGACACTTTCAGTATCAAGGAATGCCAGACAGTCCACCTCTCTGCTAGACTCAGGAAATCTCCTCAGAGAATAGGTGAAATGTGTGGGTTTGACTGTGTTAATTAGTAAAAGAGTATTATGATCTGAATTATTTATCCCAAGCTATGCTTATTACTTGCGACAACCTACAAGATTGGTTTGCACAAGCTATAAAAATAAATTTGCAGCTTTCCCAGTAAGCTGGAACATTTTGGATCTATAAACGTAATGCTTCTTAACACTGTTGTATAGTCCCTAAGCCTGACTTTAAAACAGACTGATATAAAGGAACCAGAATTCCATGAATGGCAGTGTTATCAAAAAATGATGACTTAATCATTCAGTTTTCCTCAATTAGGAGTCAAAATAGTATTGTATACATAAAACTGAAAAGTGAAGTACTTATGCGAAGTTGAAAGATGAGAACAATAGTTTATGGTAATACTGATCACGGAGATATATCTAGACTACAAGGACCGGAAATGATGTTCTTGAGAGATGTAAAGGACTGTACCAGGAGAGATCTTATCAGAAATGATCACATTAGAATGAAGCATAACTGATGATGCATGTCTGGCATAGCTGAAAGCTTAAATGAGAAAATCTCCTGGTACAAAATGGAGTGGCGGTTGCACATAGAGAGAATGGATCCAACTAGATTGTCAAGAAGAGTCCTTGACTATCATCCAAGGGGGAAGAGAAGTGTAGGAAGATCCCGAAAACGATGGTTGGATGAGTTCTATTGAGACTGGAACAGGCTACTAGCCTAAGCCATAAAGGATGATGACGTTGACTGATCATGGAGAGAAAAAGGAAAAAGATATTCTTGGATTTCGTTGTCCATGACGTGTCCGTTATTTAACTAAATATAATTATTTCACTACAACTCGGAACACAAAGTCGTAGTGAAATAATTATATCTGAAAAAGATATGTAAGAAAATGACAGGTCTCTTATGAACCTGAGGGACTGATTTCGATTGAGTTCCAGTCACCTACTTACAGCTGCTGTAAACAAAATCTGAGTTATATTATTCATATATAAACATGAATGTCATGGATAACATAAATTAAACTATAAATTTGTTGAGGGTAAAGATATAAATTTGAATAATGGACATTATAATTGTAGGTGCTGTATATTCTTTACTAAAATATTATTTACATTAAAAAATAAATGATACTTATAACATAAGATCACTAAAAACAAAAGAGATGATAATTTACTAATAATACTATCATTATTGTGTGAAGCATTTATAAAAATAATTAAATGAAAGCATACTTAATGTAAATTATTCAAAGATAATTTTACCAATTCATTCTCAACGTGTTTTACTCTACATTATATAAGGGATTTTATTTTTAGAATGATAAAATAACAAGAAGTGGTCAAGTTAATGAGTCCAAGGTTGTGTCCCATACTATCAGTGGCGCTGCTATGGCACCTTGTAGAGAAAGAGACAATACAAAAACTGACTACACAATGTTACTTGGTGTCTTATCAGTTGAAATGCTGCCAAAATGTGACCAAGTATTTCATAACTGCAATATTTCATTCCAATTACTATCGTTTTCAAATATGTGTCACTTAATCAACACAACCCAGTATCTGATGCTAGTTTTCTTAACATAACAGTGTACTTGCTGCAGCACGGGCACCAGGGTCTCAGCTGTCAGAAGGGGCACCATCCAGCTCAATTGATTAAGCGAAGCAAAGCTTATGATTGCATTACACAGTTGTTAGGTTTTCTTACGCAGTTATTAACCGTGAACAGTGTCGAGTTGGAAAATCAGCCGAAAGCTCTTACAGACATTATCTCGAATGATTTGAATAATGATCTAGTAGAATTGAAGAACTTTGTACCACACGTAAAATTCCAAGAAAGGTTTTTTTTTTAAATTGTTCAAATGAAGATGATAGATTCCATGATACTGCAGTTTGTCCACTCAAAGTATTAAACTGCATTGTTGAGTGTAAAACGATTGATGAATTTCGGAATATATACATTGCTTATCGTCTGCTTTTGACGATTCCAACAGATAACTGCGAATCTGTAAGATTATTTTTTGTATTAAAACCCATTAAAGATATGTTGAGTTCAACTATGGGAGATAAGAGAAGTTATCTTAGTTAGGAAGATTGAATACTGAAAACGTGATACCTGAATCGCTCGATTTAGAAGAAATTATACAAGACTTCATTATTATTTTGTATATTATTTGTTAAGTGTTTATTTTGTTAATTATTATATTATTTGTGTATACTATTTTGTATATTTGTTGTAATTTGAGAGTTTAAAAAAAAAGTTAACTTTCAAAATTGTGTATGCCATTTATCAGTGTAAATAATGGATAAAAGGGTGAATTTTGAATTGGGGGGGGGGGGCACCAGTCTGATGGCAGCATAGGGCACCACGCGCTTCTAATCCGACCCTGGTTGTTGACACAAGTAGTATAAAATACATCATCAACTCCAATTTATCACCCACAATGTAACTGACCTAATATGCTCTTGACATTCTACTGTCAATGTAGGCCTTTATTTAACTGACATATAGAAACATGGCAACAATGCTACTACATAAGCAGAGTTAAAAAATCATTTGTAATTGATAATGTTCACTTTGATTGCAGATCTTACTTGTTTCACTGCAAGGCAAGACTAGTAACCAGTTGTGTGTGTTTTATTTTTTATTTTAATATTTGTATTTACCTAATGAAAATCCAATCTCAATTTTATACTTTTAACCCCCCCCCCCTCCAACAAAGTAGTTGTCTGTGGAATAATACCAGTGGCCAGACTTTGAAAATTGAGAAGCAAACTAGCCTTGCGTTTAAAAAGGAAAATTACATTTAGTTGGTATTTTCTTCCTGTAACAACTTATGGGTTAGACACATATAAAGTGAACATAAGAAAGATTAGTGGCATAACTAGGATTTGCATCTGGGTAAAGGATGAGATTAGCTTGGAGGGTGGACCACAACTTTTCTGCAGGACAAATAAGATATTCAGGGTCCTTTTCCTATACTGTTAGAAATACTCGGTCTAATTACTATTTGCATTTTTAAAAACCTGTACAACTGATATAATGTCAATTTTAATTATTACAGCACCTATTTAATTTCTGAAACACTTTCACCTATCCTAACATGAAATCATTTAACTTGTGACATAGAAGTTACCTTTGCAGATATGAATAAGCATGCAATTTTGCTGCACCAGTATACTTTCCACCAAATTATGGCAAATGTCCAGTGTTACTTACAAAATATCTATTCTCAGAAATCCCACATAAGGGAAAAATGAAACAACTTATACAAGAAAGGATCGTTTCAAATATCTGTTATAACATTTATTATAAAATATTATTTATTATAACATTACAAATATATTTCATTAAATAACAAGATCAACTTGTTATAGCTTCTTTCCTACCATTCAAATCTTACGATTATTTTTTAATAAAATAATGACTCAAATCACAGAGATATTAGCTAAAAGTGGCACAATATAAGGCGCCCATCTTAGGGACAATGTGTCTGCCTGAAAAAGAGGAAGGTATATTGGTAGCATCTGATTTCATATTTTGGCGTATGCATAACTGTTTTTTCTTTCCTGCTGAAATATATGAACATAACCTATATACAGTAGGACCTCTGTATATCGAACTTCTTCATATCGAAAATCTCCATTTATCGAATTTTTTTTAAGTCCCGTGAAATTTCAATATAAAATAATTTCCATATATCGAAAAAAATTTCTATATATCGAACTTTGTAACTTCAGAAATGAGGGGAAATTATCTGTGATTCCACATTGACTAAAAATGAAACCTGTTAGACCGGTCTGGATTAGTCAGTTGATCATGTGACACTGTGCGTGTTCCTCACTCTCTCAATCTACAACAATCGTTCCCGCGCATTACAGTATCTCATCATTCAGTAGTACTGTACGTTATTAAGGAGTAAGGTTAACTCAGTTTCAGTCAGTCTTTATTTTTGTTTTGCGTTTATTTTACTTCCATATTCCTTAAGGAAATGGAAGTATGGTGATGGCAAAAAAAAATCGTGTTCGAGATTATTGCAGATTCTGATTGTACTACACTCAAAACATGAAAAAAGTCGTTTTTCGAGAAGTGTCTGTGTGTGTCTGTCTGTCTATCTGTAGATTTTTTTTCTATGGCAAACGATAACAGCCGCAAATTCAAACAGAATAAAATAATTTTTTGCATACAGCCCTGATTTGTAGAGTACTCACGACCTATTGTTTTTGGTGAAGATCGGTTGAGGGAAAGGGGTAGTTTAACTGCAACGATTTTTTTTTATCAAGGGTATTTTTTTTTTTTGGCAAACGATAACAGCCGCAAATTCAAACAGAATCAAAAATGTTTCGCATACAGCCCTGAATTATGGAGTTCTCAAGACCTATTGTTTTTGGTGAAGATCGGTTAAGGGAAAGGGGTAGTTTACCTGCAACGTTTTATGCTTTAACAAGGGTATTTTCTATGGCAAACGATAACAGCCGCAAATTCAAACAGAATCAAAAGATTATTTGCATACAGCCCTAAATTGCAGAGTTCTCAAGACCTATTGTTTTTGGTGAAGATCGGTTAAGGGAAAGGGGTAGTTTACCTGCAGCGTTTTTTTATCAAGGGTATTTTCTATGGCAAACGATAACAGCCGCAAATTCAAACAGAATCAAATAATTTTTTGCATACAGCCGTGATTTGTAGAGTACTCAAGACCTATTGTTTTTGGTGAAGATCGGTTAAGGGGAAGGGGTAGTTTACCTGCAACGTTTTTTATCAAGGGTAATTTTCTATGACGAACGATAACTGCCGCATATTCAAACAGAATCAAATAATTTTTTGCATACGTCACTGAATTGTAGAGGACTCAAGGCCTTTTGATTTTGGTGAAGATCGGTTAAGGGGAAGGGGTAGTTTACCTGCAACCTTTTACGTTTTAACAAGAGTAAAGTACTTGAAAATTCATTTAAACTTTTTCAAACAATGGTAATTGTTAAAAATAAAATAATTTTGTTGCCAGGCAATAAAATTATAATTTTTTCATTTTAATGTAAATCATGTATAAGAGAAAATACATCGTGCGCGGCAGGCAAGCATATCTCAGATTTACGTTATTGATACGCATATCAATTACGTTTCCATTTTATTATTATGACTACCGCAATAAAAAGGCAGGGAACACACACACACACACACACACACACACACACACACACACACACACACACAATTCGCGTTATTTCTGGCCTCATTCATGTTTATTTTCTTACATTTGCACGGTTTTTAAATGGAAAGTGCCGAACCCATACCAACATAACGCATGCAAGCCGAAAAAGTGTACAGCGTGGATAGCGATTTGCTTCCTGTGGATCGCTGGGCAGTGTAACTGCACGTGTTTACAGAGGAATGATTCATAGACAGACTTTTCGTCTTTAGGGAATGAACCCTCTGCAAGATGCTGAGGGTTCATGAGTGATTTCGGAGCGCTCCTTCTTTTCCGCGTGTTTGTTCTGCGAAACGTACACTGTAGATTCGCAGCTTTATTCTAAGCAACGCTCAATAGGAAATGTTGAAAATTTTTGTCCACGGTGTACCCTCATACACACTAAACCTGCTCTGATGTTTTAATTACGGACATCATAATATTAAAACTTTGGAAACTTGAGCACTACTTAATGGAGATCAATCATTAACTTATACAAGCCATTAATTTTATGCATATTTTTTATATATATGTGTATAACGTTATCGGCAACAAAGAAGTAGTTTTTGTTAAAATTCCTTCCCGGGATATTTGGCCGTAGTCCAATGTTTTCTACAAAACCAGACGTTTCGGCAATGCCATCGACTTCCATCATCAGTGAAAATCGAGTGCGATAACGTGAGGTGGTATATGTTAGTGACCACAGTACTGTGGTTAAGGCTGAAGCAGTAAGTAGAAAGAAGTAGTTTCTATGGTAATATTTCATTTCGAAAATGATTTTAAATATAAATCTTAGAATATGGAAGTCATGTATGGTTCTCCATACCGATATTTTTATTTTTTCTTGAGTTCACGAGAACGTAAATGCTGTAATGTCAAAAAGAAAATCTTTGAGTGTTGCAGAAAAGGTGGCATTATTAAAAGATGTGGATAGTGGAATGCGAAAAAAAGACGTTGCGATAAAGTTTTTGATTCCGCCGAGTACAGTGTCAACCATAATAAAGAATCGAGAATAAAATAGAGTTGTACGTGGTGAAATCCAACAGTCCGGCGTACCATTCGCCCGCCGTCAGTTCGAGTGGTGGAAAAAAGTCGCAGACGAGTGCGCTCGGATCCGTGCTCGTGACGGTGACCGTCAGCGACGACAAAAACTCTAAACATAAATGTCCAAGTTCCCAAGTTCCCAAGTTGAAGTAGGGCACAGCACAGTGCGTGCCCCAGTGACGGCAGCGTCCGGGCGAGCCCGATGACTGCCTGTTGCTTCTGTAATGCTTGGAGCGAGACTTGTCGCAGCGAGGACAGGTACCCCCTTTTTTTATTTTGGCGGAGGTGAAGGAGAAGGGCTGTGATTGGCTGAACCGCTGACGCGATCCACCAATGGCCTGAGAGGGAAGTCTACGCGAACGCTTAGCACGGATTGGCGGGATCTGTTCGCCCACAACGGGTCGATACACTTCCGCCAGCCCGGTAAGAGTCCGGTAGACTGCCTTATGGCGATACCGAGGCAGGCGAGAGATTGGAGGGGCGAAGTTGCCGACTGAAGGTGGCGCTAGGCACACCTAAAGCCGGCACAACGCTCGACCAATCTGTCGGCCTGCAACGGACCGGATTTGACTGGAAGGATGGTGGTGAGATCCGATTGGTCGGCGCGTGGACAGATGGTGATAGGGCAAGTTGGTATTTTTAAAATTACGGTGGGTCGTCGAGCAGAGCTCGAGGGCGGCGGCGTTTGACTGGTGGTGGTCCATCATCGTTATCGAGGTGTTGGAGGTGCGGAAAGTCTGAAATGGATGCCCGATGGAAGAGGTTGAACGTAAGAGTTCGCGCAAATCCATCGAGCGACGGAACCTGCAGCCCTCGCCTGATAGTAACATTTTTTACAAACCAGGGAGCATAAATGTCCGCAGACGACCGTGTCCGGCGGTTGTTTACGCGCGTAATCGTAACGCACGTCGGTCACACTCGCGCCGATGTATCGCATCAGCTCGACCGGCGGACGTAAATTGCCGATCTCGTCGAAGTACAGGACTCGATCGCTTCGCTTCTTGTAGCATACCCAGTGCGTGCCCGGTCCGGCGGTATCGTCGAGATTCAAGACGGCGCTCTCGTTCTTCCGCGGCGGCGAGCGCGGTAACGCGTCCCGCATGTACACGCCTCTGAAATAAGGTACGTTCAGTTTTTTTCGCATACGCGTACAGATCGCGATCGGACAACGGGCGCACGGGTATTTCTACTAGTTTTTTTTTCGGTACGGACGCAGGTACAGTCCCGAAGTCGTTTTTGCGGTTATTACCTCCACCTCCTCCTCAGCTCTGTCGCCATTGACTTCGAACTCCCGGTCCAGTCGTCTCCTCTTCCTCCTCCCGGTCGTACGTACTGCTGCCTTCCTCCGCTTAACGACCGCTCCGCTGCGACGACGACGACGTTTACGTCCGCTGCACAGTCCGCCGCCTAACGCCGATTTCGCTTTCATCGCTGCGGCTACCGCAGTGGCGTACGCTCGTTCGCCGATGCCCGAGTTCAAAGCCTTCACTCGAGCCCACGCCGCCGGTTAGCACGCGATCCGCTGCTCATCTCCGCTCGTTGTCCTTGTATGTGGCGTACGCGATGTATAAAAGTCATGGATGACGAGTGAGATTTTTTGAGAAATGGATAGTAAACTTTGACATAAAAGAAAAGTGGTTCTTTTGGTTGACAATTGTCCGGCACACCCTCCTTTTGTGGCAAAAAAGTTAACAAACGTGAAGCTGGTTTTTTTTTCCCTCCAAACACCACATCTAAACTACAACCTATGGACCAGAGAGTAATAAAAAATCTCAAAATGCTTTACCGAAAACAGATCCTCAAGAGGCTCATTTTTGCACTGGAAAACAACAAACCTATTGATGATGCGATTAATCTCAGACTGTGTATATCAGAGGTAGCAAAGGTGTGGCAAAATTATGTAGCAGAATCAACAATACAGAATTGTTTTATAAAAGCTGGCTTCTCTCAAAATACTGTTGTGGAAGAAGTTACTGCACTGCCACAACTTGAGGATTGTTGGAACCAGTTACAGTCAACTGGCGCAATAGATCAAGACATATCACTCGATGAATTTTTAAGCGTCGACGAAGACGTTATTGTTGCAGAATATCCAACGGACGATAACATTTTAAGTTCATTAAAAGATACTGAAGATTTAGGTGAAGACAATGAGGCAGAAGAAATTGAAGTTCCTAAACCTTCTAAGAAAGAAATGATGGCAGCATTTGAAACAATCCGTCGAGGTCTTCAATCGGAAGAATATGTGCCTGATGATATTTTCCAGTCGCTCAACAAATGTGAACACTTTTATGAGGAATCTGCATCAAATTTGGTTCAGAAAGACACTCGAAATTATTTTACGACCAATTAATAAAATACAGTATTACTCATTTAACACGTAAGTTCCTACTTTTTTAAATACAAACAATTTTTTTAAAGTAAATAAATAAATACTGTACTGTACACTAAATACTTTTTATTAAATAAATACAGTAATTTTTATTAAATAAATGCTTATGGTTTTCATTTATTTATTACCAAAATGTCGTTTTAATAGTATGGAGGCCTATACATGATTTTTTTAACAAATTCCAGTACTTTTCCTAACCTACGAATAATAATAAGAAACAGGTTTCTGTATATCGAAATTTCTATATATCGAATTTTTTCTTAGGAACCATCAAATTCGATATACGGAGGTCCTACTGTATGTAACTGCTTCACACATTTGATTACCAAAGTGGCATAATTAGAAAACATCAGAGATTTTACTAATTAATCCCCTTTTTATTTTTATATATTTGGTTTACAATTCAGGTGCCTTGTCTCCTGCAGTCTTGTAACACTATAGTTAAGACACCTATAATAGACACAATGTCTAGGAGACTCATTGTCCCGCTTATTTGACACAGTGCACTACATGCAGCAATTTAATCACCTCTTTTAATTTAATGTTAAGTATTAAACGTTCTTCTTCTTCAGCATTAAGGCAACATAAGTCATGGCCTCCAACACCAATATTCTTCAACGTCTCTTATTCATTGTCATGTCCCTGTAATCCCTCATGTCCATTCTTCTGAGATCTTCCTGAATATCATCCAGGCATTTTATCCTAGGTCGGCCCTTCTGTCTGCATTTATACATGAGTGCCCTCAGGTTTTTCTTTAGCATATGCTGATCCATCCATCCATTCTACGTGACCTAGCCATTGTATTCCTTGGGCTTTTACGAATCTAACAAACTCCTCTTGTTTCAATAGCTCATTTGTCTCCTGGTTATTTCTTACTCTCCATTCATCATCTTCCTTAACCAGGCTGTAAGTACATTGTACAATCTTTCTTTCAAACCTACGTAATTCAATGTGAGATAATTAGTAGTTATTAATAAAATTTAAAAAATTTATTTTATTAATTTACATGATGATATAAAGCTTTTTATTTCAACACATCTGGATCTGAAATATGGTCACATAAAGTTACTAAGACAATTGAGAAATTTCAATGGTCAATGGAATGGGGAATGATCTCTTGATCTCCCTCTTTAGTTATGCCACTGAGAAAGATACAAAAATTGTCGACCACAGAGAGGCAAGTAATGGTTAAATGGTTACACACCCAAACACAAGTCATTCGCCTATATAAGAATATAGAACAATGGTCAAAAGGGTAGTTAGAATTGCAGATCTCTATACTCAGGGATGGATGACCTACAAAAGAGTTACATGCTCTGTTACATGATTACTGGAGAGACAATCGATGGAAAATGAACTATGAGGAATTCACTTAGGAGTGGGCAGGAAAATGCACACAATTTTAATAATGATAGTGGTGACAACCAACAGTATATGCTACTTACAGAAATCATGCCATTTCTTTAATGTTCCTTAATGAAAATAAGTATATATGTGTAAAACACAAAACAACTTATTATATTAAGGATAGATTTAAGTTTACAGCTATTTATCAGCACCCACAAACAAACACAAGACCTAATTATTATTTTTAGATACACAAGTAGTCTGCTAATATCCAGTTGTAAATATTATCAAGACAGATTAATCTGTCGTGCATGTGAGACACAACAAAGATGGTATGTAGTATGTATTAGAGTGCTTTCCACACTTCCATTAAAAAACAGTCTGCTGTTCAATTTATTTCCTTCTTGTTCATGTTTTCTCCTTTTTGTAAAGGCATTCAGAATTTATCTTATATTTGCTGTTCATCCTGTATATAAACGGGTTAGTTTCAAGACAGAGAACAAAAAAGGCTGGTGCTGTTATACAGAAATAGTTATGCAGTAGAAGTACCGTGTGCATGCATGCACTCTGATACCATAAAAAGTGAAATTTTTCCAATAGGAAAAAACTGAAGATTATGATATGGTCTGTAAAGAAGAAATGGGGAAATCTGTAGACTGTTGTCTAAGGGAATATAAGATACAAGGGAAGGAGAATGATAAAACCACTTTTCCAATACATGCATGGCAGTTTACATAGAATGCAATTTATAGATTCTGACAGACAAAAGGGCAGCAACAAGTATATTAAATGTAAGAAGCGGAAGAGGGGCATGCTGTAACTCAGACCATATGCTAGTGCAAACTACCTTTAGGTGCAAAATTAACCAGAAAAAAAGCAGTAAAACGGAGAAAAAAGAAAGATTAAACATAGATAAACTGAAAGACCAAGACATCCGGTATAAACCTGAAAAAGAAATCAGTGAAAAACTTCAAGAGAAAGAAAACCCAACATTAGAATCACACTGGGAAAACATTAAAACGCTACAAAAACAGTGGCAAAAGAAATATTAGGAATAAACAAAGGAAAAGGAACAATGGTTTGACGAAAAGTGCAAAAGGTCAATTGAAGAAAGAAACAAAGCACACAGATTATATATGACAAGACGAACACGAGAAAGAAAAGAAGAGTTCAGAATAAACAGGAAGCTGGCAGATAAGACTTGCAGACAGAAAAGAGAAAGTTCCAGAATATGAAGATACTAAAAATGGAAAAAGACGTTATAGAAAATAACTCACGAGATGCATATAAATTTATTAAAAAATCGGTATGGAGAACCATACATGACTTCCATATTCTAAGATTTATATTTAAAATCATTTTCAGCCAAACAGCCAGGGAAGGAATTTTAACAAAAAAATACTTCTTTGTTGCCAATAACGTAGTACACATATAAAAAAAAATTATCCCCTCCCCCTTCAACTATAATTTTGATTTATAGAAAATTACCCCAGCCCGTTCAACTAGCCTCTTCATTTATAGATATTTCATCTACTTTTCTACAGTGGATTATTAAGATCTTATCAGGATACTTTATCAAAATTAAGTACTTTACTCATGTTACAACAAAAAATGTTTCAGGTAAACTGCCCTTTCCCCGTAACCGATCTTCACCAAAATCAACAGACATTGAGTTCTCTATAGCTCAGGCACATATGTAAAAAGTTATTTGATTCTGTTTGAATTTACGGCAGTTATGGTTCGTCATATAAAAAATTACCCATGTTAAAACATAAAACATGAGATTTATAAAACATATCTAAGATTTATATTTAAAATCATTTTTGAAATAAAATATTTTCATAGAACCTACTAACGCTGGGGAAATCTGAGGAGCCAATCAGAGTTGGGCCTACCTGTCACTCTGCTGAATTTGGTGGAAAGCCCTGTCACTGTCGTCAAGTCCCCACCTCAATGAAGAACCAATTGTTTTATAAAAATATATTTAAATTTTGAAAACTGAAAATTCTTTTCTTGTAAATATTTATATTTTATAATCAAAATGACTTTATTTTTGTTACCTGGCAACAAAATTATTTTATTTTCAACAATTACCATTGTTTCAAAAAGTTTAAATAAATTTTCAAGTACTTTACTCTTGTTAAAACGTAAAAGGTTGCAGGTAAACTACCCCTTCCCCTTAACCGATCTTCACCAAAATCGAAAGTCCTTGAGACCTCTACGATTCAGGGATGTATGCAAAAAATTATTTGATTCTGTTTGAATTTGCGGCAGTTATCGTTTGCCATAGAAAAAAAAAGTTGCAGGTAAACTACCCCTTCCCCTCAACCGATCTTCACCAAAAACAATAGGTCTTGAGTACTCTACAAATCAGGGCTGTATGCAGAAAATTATTTGATTCTGTTTGAACTTGCGGCTGTTATCGTTTGCCATAGGAAATACCCTTGTTAAAAAAACGTTGTAGGTAAACTACCCCTTTCCCTTAACCGATCTTCACCAAAAACAATAGGTCTTGAGAACTCTACAATTTAGGGCTGTATGCAAATAATCTTTTGATTCTGTTTGAATTTGCGGCTGTTATCGTTTGCCATAGGAAATACCCTTGTTAAAACATAAAACGTTACAGGTAAACTACCCCTTTCCCTTAACCGATCTTCACCAAAAACAATAGGTCTTGAGAACTCTACAATTCAGGGCTGTATGCGAAAAATTATTTGATTCTGTTTGAATTTGCGGCTGTTATCGTTTGCCAAAAAAAAAAAATTTCCCTTGATAAAAAAAAACCGTTGCAGGTAAACTACCCCTTTCCCTCAACCGATCTTCACCAAAAACAATAGGTCGCGAGTACTCTACAAATCAGGGCTGTATGCAAAAAATTATTTGATTCTGTTTGAATTTGCGGCAGTTATCGTTTGCCATAGAAAAAAAATCTACAGACAGACACACACACAGACAGACAGACAGGCAGACACTTTTCGGAAAACGACTTTTTTCATGTTTTGAGTGTAGTAGAATCAGAATCTGCAATAATCTCGAACACGATTTTTTTTGCCATCACCATACTTCCATTCCTTAAGGAATATGGAAGTAAAATTTAAAACAAGGATATAAACCAAATACAAATCTATGCAAAAATCAAAATGGAGAAATAATCAGTGACATAGAATAAATTAAGACAACGTGGAAAACATACTTCAAAAGGCTCCTAACGGACGAAACAAAGGGAGGGTGAGAGAGAGAGAGAGAGAGAGAGAGAGAGAGAGAGAGAGAGAGAGAGAGAGAGAGAGAGAGAGAGAGAGAGAGAGAGAGAGAGAGAGAGAGAGAGAGAGAGAGAGAGATATATTACATAGAATGCAAATATACAGATCCACTGGAAAGGTATGAGATACTAAATACACAAATAAGGGCTAGAATATTAAGGGAAGCATAGAAAATCTTAAAACACAGGAAAATGTGGGGAGAATAATAATGAATGTGAAAACATATTTTGACAACTGTATTAGAGTACAGTATTAATGATTTGGTATAAGTTTGGTTACATGTGTAGTGTTAGTAATCTAACACTGTGGGGTTGTCTAATCTATGTGACACAGTGTTGGTTTGTTGTTCAATAGTGACATAAAATGACTTCGTATTTACAGTATTTAAGGGAACATGAACTACAGTGTAATCCAGTCAAACATTTTTTTATAAGAATTATATGCCGCCACTAATTTTAAGTATAGACACAAATAAGTTAAAATTTGTGTTATATTTTTGACCAATCCTCACAAACCCTTCAATAAAAAATTCATTGATTGACGGTCACTATGAATTTAATGATTTAAGTATAACATTACAATATGTTACTCGCTAGGATGATCTTTATCATACATAAATTGCTGCTGTAGATGAGACAGTGAAAAGTGTTAATGAATTTTTAAAAATTAGACCCTAAGTACACATATGGATCTGCAAACTGGAAAGACAGAACTTGAGAATATAATACAACGATGAACTGCAAGATTCAATTGCAGGAAAAGGAATTGGTAGTAAATATGTCTTTTAGTGTATAAGTCCCAGTGGGAGGATACAATGGTTGGAGGATATGGTGAGAACTGATAAATGATACTTTCATTAGAAACGATGGTGTCTAAGAAGAAACGTAGGGAATATATACTGTGGAAGGTGTGTCAGACAATAGAGGACTGTGGATCAAGAAAGAGGTGGCTGGATGCTGTTTCAGGTAATCTGTTAAAGATGATATTCAAGGATGAATGAGAAGAGAAATGGATAGAGATGGATGGCGACATATTGTTAAGGAAACCAAAGCCCATCAAGGGCTGCAGAGCTACAAGAAGAAGAACAACAAGAAAGTAACTATTATCTGAAGTCAGTATGCTAATTCTTCCACTACCATGGTCATCAACCATTTTTTGTTCACAATATTCTATCATTTGTACTGCATCTATATTGAAATATGAGATAACAACACTGGAGAAAACTCTGTCTTATCCATACACAGATTGCTTTCAGATCAGTTGTTTGTAATGCCAATCTGTTTGTGTTCTGGAATGTTTTGTGGTTAGTTTGACTGACATGTGTTATATAAAGTACCAGTATTTTAATGATTTTGTTTTTAAAAAATCTAAGTGTAATATGGATACATCTGTCATAAGAAGAAGATGAACCAATGACGGAATATAACAGCAACAAAGGAGAGAGAGCAAACCAATTCCAAGTGTTTGAAATCAACACAGAGGTTTATGAAATTTACTGGAACAGTCCACAAGATACCTGAACACTGCCCTGTAGCACAATGAATCGTCTGTGAAGAAAAACTAAGGAACAACCATGTGGTCTCTAGTGAACTGTAAAGACATCTGAATATCAAACACAGCCACTTATCTTGAAAAAATAAGCATTATGTTGTCATCAGAAACAGAGCACGCAAATCTGTTAGTACACAGAGCAACTATTTATAGAATAGCATAAGTGTCCAGTTATAAAGTTGCTGATAAACCATCCACACATATGGAACCCCACATTACCCAAGGATATAAGTTTACCTGCTTTAAGAAATAGTGAAATCGACATTAGGTGACAGTGCAAAAAAATACATTTTGGTTCTACTGTCAAACAAAATTATTTTCTGGTGGATTGATTGCATCTATAAGACATCCAAGAGACATGTACATGAAAAAGTTAAGTGATGACTGAGTGTTTTCATTACAGCTTAATGAGTCAACTGAATAAGAAAGAATGTCAGATTTTATCATTAATATGCAACCAAACTACATCAAGATTCAATTAGTGAGCAACTTCAGGATCAGATGTATATAAATTCCATCTTAGTTGCTATGGAAAATATGTCTTTTTGTTCACACAGATGGTGCACCTGCAATGATAGAAGATTCAAAGGATTTATTTGAAGACTGAAACAACATTTCCTGACTGAAATTTCAACAAACTGCTTCATACTTTGTGAGGCTCTGATGATGGAGACTTACAAACATGTTACATCCAGTCATTCATATGCTCAGTTTCGTTAATCATAGGCTCATATCACAAGATTCTTCAAACAAGTGTGCTATGAAGTGTGATCTTATTATGAAACTTCAGTTCTTCACACTGATATGATGGTTGTCAAAGCATACAGTCCTTGCAAGATTTTTTGAATAATTTGAAAAATGCACTATTCCTCGTTGGTCTGTTTTAAAAAAAGTGTAGTGGCAAAACTTTTCAGCCACTTAACTTACCAAAACAAGAGTACGGAAGTAAAACAAGAAAATGAGCTGACTTTAAGCCATCACTCAGAAGCATAAAAATTTAGAAAATATGTGACATCCACAGTTATTTTAAATCACCTCCTTACTTGAGGATAAGAAGAGAAACATTTTTCACTCCATCACTGTTTACAAGTATGATCGGATATACAATACTTGTGCTATCTCCAGATCCAGCATCAAACTTTGTCTGATAGAAAGAAGAGAAATTTGCATAACATCACTTAAACTGCAATATCTTCTTAAATTTTGGATGTTAGCAAAGAAGCCGCCCAACAATAGCAGTGGAAGTTTTTAATACTCCATTTCACTTCTCTTCAATTGCCTACTTGTGGGAGCTAGGCTTTTGGGATTAACGAGCTTTCAAACGCAAGAGACTTATCTCAGCTGAAGAGGAAATGTGTGCGTGTTTGTTCTCAATTCCACTATGAATTGAATGATTCCATAAGAAACAACAGGCTGAAGTTGCTCACTAATAATTCCCATGTGTTACTGTAGGCCAATAAATCTATGTAAAATAAATATGTTGAAGCTCTTGAATATTTTTATCTTGTCCCTTTATCAAAATTATTTTTACCATCAAAACTTAAAGTTTCATAGCATGCCTAGTGAACTCTTGTGTTACACTTGTTGAGAACCACAGGTATAGCAATAATACTTCTTGAAACAACCATCAATTTTGTATTTTTCATATAATACAATTAGATGAACACATACAGGACTGAGTAAAAAAGTGATACTCAGGAGACACGGATGTACTCCTGAAACTGAACTAAGTGACAAGAAATGTCACTATGATCACTAACCTCATTGCCTCACTGACACCTGGTGTCACAAGCACAGCCAAGTGATGAGCAGTGTTAGCCCTTCGCAGGGAATGACCTAGCACCAGCGCTCCTAGTGAATATGAGTCATTGGTAGCTAATGTAACCCAAGCAAAACCTGAAAGAAAATCAACAAAAGGTGCTTTATTAATAACAACTCCAAGGACATACATTTCTTGTATATATTATGTAACTATACAGGTCTTAAATTTCCATTATGTTACTAGCTTCCTTATTTCTCTTAGATGGCAAACACACTAATATTATAACAATATTCTCTACAGAAATGTCAGCTTGTCCTATAAACAACAGCAGTGAATATGCAGTATATTTTCTTTGTTATTTCAAACAGTTAATAATTTTTAATTAATAAAGTTATGTTAGTGGTTATAATTACAAACAGAATTAACACTGTTGCATACCACTATAGAAAAATTATTCTACTTAGGGCTTTCAAGCTTCACAGCTCATCATCAGATTGGAAATAACAATAATGGAACTAGACAACTTCTTTATACTCCCACTTGTCCTACAACGCGTACACATTTCATAAACATGCTTTAAGTTAAACGCCCTTGTGGCTATTAGTAACTAGAGAGTTCAGTTACCCGTGTCGGTACCTTTACATTTCTTTCTAGTACATTCTGTGTGTTGTGTGTGAGCACGCGCGCTTGTTTTGTGTGTATATTCTTTTCAATACCTAACGTTTTAAACCTATCTCATTCAACTTTTAACTATAAGTTCCTTTTCAGCACAGTTTTAGAATGATATATATTTTCAAAACCTCCCCTCTTTATTTCAGTAATTCAATGAAAACAACAAATAAGTAAACACCTTTTCGTCCTGTACTATCACCGCCTATGGGTGGGGTCACTCACCCTTATTTCAAAAGCATTTCATGTTTGCTATTTACTTTCTTCCTTAATTTTCTCTATCCGCTCACTTCATTTTACTTCTTAATTATATTATACTATATTTCTTCATTTTCAAATTATGTTTTAGTATTCATTAATATTATGTAACCCTTTCTCTTTTTCATTCAATATTTCTAACTCCTCTCTAACTCTACTTTCAACTGTATTACTCACTACTTTTAAAATTTCATAGTTTTCTAGAGGATTGAAAAATGTATGGTTCTCTTCTATGAAATGTCTAGCGTACAACGAATTTGTTGTTTTATTATCTTCTCCAAGTTTATGGTCAGATAACCTGCATTTGAATTTCCGTCCTGTCTCACCTAGGTACACTTTGTTGCATTCTTTACATTTTAATTTATAAACTCCACTTCTCTGTAAGATTGGGATTTGTTCTATATTTTTATTCCTTATCTTATCAAAAACTGTTTCACATTTTTTAATTGCTATATCTACTCTGTATACTTTAAAACATTGTATAATTTTTCTGGTATGTGATCCTACATATGTCAATGACCCTGCATAATTCTTTTGTTTTGGTTCATTTTTACCTTTCTTCATGTTAATATTTTCCATAACTTTATCCACTATATTGGTGTTACAGTTCTTTACAATTCTCATTATTTTTTTTATTTCCCTATCTTTTGCTTCTGTCTCCTTTAAAATTTTTAAGCTCTATAGCAAAATGAATTAATTGGTGCCATTTTATATTTATAAGGGTGGTAAGATTCTTTTGGTATAATTGTATCAGAATATGATTCTTTCTACATCTGATTTCTTTATTTCCCTGAGATTTTCAAATTACATCTTCATCAAGTTTGGATCCATGACTGGTTTCAGTAGAAAGTACATAAATATGCATTTAGTTTAAACAAAACCATTTTAGGCTAGATATTCTATAGGTATACAAACAGCATATTCTAATGCATGTACATGTTTTCAAGTACTTATTAATTAATAATAATTCAACTGTCAATTAGGATAGCAAATTTAAATTAGTAACTACAGATAGACTAGGAGCAACTGAGAATTAGAGCACAGTTGGAAGTGATAAGAGCACTTACTGCAATAATAAAATGGGGTAAGGAGATTTGCCAGAGGCAAAGGCATGTATAGGAAGAACCATGTTAAATCAATTTTGGCATATGGAAGAGACGTGTGGACTTAAATATGCACTTGGAAGGAGACTCAATGCTATGGAGATTGATTATATGTAGCAAAGTGACA
Source organism: Magicicada septendecula (assembly GCA_034769895.1). Taxonomy (NCBI): domain Eukaryota; kingdom Metazoa; phylum Arthropoda; class Insecta; order Hemiptera; family Cicadidae; genus Magicicada; species Magicicada septendecula. The sequence goes on along the minus strand of CM068370.1, from coordinate 344,146,324 downwards.
AAATCTCTACATGAGATCATGGCCTTAGAATACCATAGTTTGGTCAAATTTTATAATATAACTCTGGATGCATTACACTTAGTACATGACACTGGTATACATGGTGTAATATACGAGGCTCATTTTCTTAAGTAAGAACTGTTTGTGCATCTTGATTTGTTATACCCCCCCCCCCCCCACTATACAACCACTAAGTTTCAAGTGCCTGTGTGCATTAATTGTTTGGTTATGCAGCATTGTTCATCAACATGTTGATCAATAACACTGCTGATTGTGAAATGCGTGCTGTAGATTTTTGAATGCAAAAAATGTTTATCCCGCTAAAATTCATCGGCAGCTCGTAGAAGTGTACGGGGACAATGTCATGAACGATGGAAATGTGTGTAAGTGGTGTAGGTTACTCATTGAATGAAGAACTAATGTCCATGATGAGGTCCGGTCTGAATGGCCTACTGTCATCACTGAAGATTTGATACAAAAAGTCAACAACTGTATTCATGAAAACAGTTGATTCACTATTGATGAGTTGCACCTGTCATTTCTTCATGTATCATGATCAGTCATTTATGACATTGTTACTGCGAAGCTTCACTACAACAAGATTTGTGTGTGATGAGTACCAAAAATGCTGACAGAAGAGCACACGAAAAAGATTATGGTCCACTCTTTGACGTTTTTGCAGCAGTATCACAAAGACGGTGATTAGTTTTTGAACCATACTGTGACTGGAGATGAAACCTGGATCTGTCACTAGACACCTGAGTGGCATCATTCCCAATCACTGTCAAAACCACGAAAATCCAAGCAGACTCTATCGGTACAAAAATAATGGCTACAGTTTTCTGGAATCAGAAAGGCATTCTTTTGGTTGACTTCCTGCCATAAGGAATGACAATAAATATGTAAGTGTACTGTGAAACACTAACTAAACTTCAGCAGGCCATTCAAAACCGCCCTGTGGACTGCTTTGAAGTGGCATCTGCTTCCTTCATGACAATGCTTGGCCACACACTGCAGCAAGGACAACAGCACTACTGCACACGTTTGGATGGGAAAAACTTGGTCATCTGCCTTATAGTCCTGATCTTGAACCTTCAGACGTTTCTTTTCTGAAAGCTGAAGGAATTTTTAGGGGGGAAGCGACTGTCTGGTGAAGATGAATTGAGAAAAATGTCATTACTTGGTTGAACATACAGGCAGTAGATTTTTTGATGATGGTATAAATAAACTAGTTCCACGTTTGATAAAGTGCTTGGATATTAATGATAACTATGTAGAAAAGTAGAGTAATGTTGTAGTTTATGTTTACACTTGTAATTTATTTATCAATAAAGTTTTCTTGGCTATGTAGCAAAACAGTTCTTACTTAAAAATGGCCCTCGTATGTTTGGTGGCAGTTCTAATGGGAATATACCTACAGCCTGCACAGCTACACCTTGTAGTGGTTAATACTGCCCTACTAAACATACAGAAATTCTGCAGTATTATTACTGAACTGTCTGACCAGGTATCTTGTTAACAGTGTCATTAAAAGTCAAAGAATGAATGAATGTTCACAATAATATTCTGTGAATCAATTCATGAAACAAAAATTACAAAAGATAAAAATGTCAAAATGGGAATGTTCGCTGATGACGTAGTCATTTGGACCTCAGCCAAAAACAATGCCAAGCAGCAGAATATATTAGAACAAAGAATGAATGAAACCTTGGACTCCTTGCACAACTGGGCCTCTGAGAACAACATGAAAATTAACATCTCAAAGACTGCTTACCAATTTTTCACGATGCGCCATAAAAGTGACAACTTCGACTTGAAGATCAACAACCTGTACCTTCCCAAAAGCGAATGTGCAAAATACTTAAGTGTACACATGGACAACAAACTATCTTGGAAGGACCATGTGACAAACACAGCAAATAAAGTCAACCAAAAACTGAGACTTATAAAACGTCTTGCGGGAGCTACCTGGGGATGTACGCAGGACACTCTGAATACCACATACAAAACCTATATAAAACCAGTCATGACATATGGAAGTGAGATACTTGTAACAGCCAGCAACTCTAATCTGAAGACATTGGAAACAACATAAAACAATGCCCTACGGCTGATTACCGGTGGTGTGAAGACCACACCTGTCCTTTCCCTTCAGTTGTACACAGGGCACCTACCGATCACTTCAGAAATAAATCAACAAGCTGCCATCTCTCTGGCCAAAATAAAAGCCTTACCACAAGCAAAATGGGCAAAAAATAGTCAAGACGGGACACATCTGAAGACCCAGACATTACCAGTTAATACTGCCAACAAGTACTTGACACTGCTGGGCATCAGAACTGAAATAGAACCTTTTTGCCCAAAAATTAAACCTACAGAATACCAAACAATTAACACCAATCTCTCTCTTCTGTCTGATATGAAAAAGCAAGATGCACCTTCCACAATCTTGCACCAAATGGCACTAGCAACCATCAATAAAAGATATCCCCAGGATGAGTACCTTAGAATCTATACAGACGGATCACTCATAGGAAAACATGGAAAGGCTGGCGCAGGAGTACACTGTGAACTGTTCTCCCACTACATTTCAGTGGGAGAAAATAAAACCAGTTTTGACGGTGAAATAAAGGGAATACATATGGCATTACAACAACTCTTACTCAGACCACTAGCTTTTAGAAAAGCCGTTTTCCTTGTTGTCTCCAAGTCTGCAATCCAGTCTATCGCATCAAACAGACAGCCTATTGATAGCACTGTAAAAGAAACAAAGGATGCAATAAACCTTCTCAGTAAACAAGGGAAAACAATAATTCTCCAGTGGATCCCCTCACATGTAGGAATAAGTGGGAATGAAACGGCCGACCTGGTAGCTAAAAAGGGTACAACATTGCAAGGGAGAAAAACATTAGACAGCACAAGAACAATCAAAAGACTTGTTAAAAACAAAACACAAGAGATGTTCACCAATGAGGCCAGCTTTGCGTCTAGTGGTAAACGGTGGAAAAACATTGGAAACACTTGGGACAAAAACAAAAACATACCCAGAAACCAAGCAGTAGCGAACTTCAGACTCAATACTGGTCACGACTGCCTTGCTGAACACCTCCATCGTATTAAGATCTACAAATCCCACCACTGCACAATCTGTAAGCAGCTGAATACAGTGATGAATAGAGACCATCTTCTTGTATGTTCGGGACTGGATCACTCTTATCAAGAGACAGGGAACCTACCAAAACTCTACTGGGATGCCAGAAGACAAATGGAATAATTCAATGTCCCGCCATTAGAAAACAACAACTCAATTCATGAAACCTGCAATCTCGAGTGCATGTGCTGAACAAAGACGTCACCACCTCATCACACAACTACTACTGATAACAGTAGCCTACATGTTTAAATCATGCTTGTGTCATCGCATTGCTTTGGTTGTATGTTATTTTAGCGTCACTAGTGAAGCTGGTTGGCGCTGTTGCTGGCTGGTGACCTTCATCTGATAACCCTGACCTAGCCCTCTTTTATTCTGTAACTTCTTCTTCTTCTTCTTCCTCCTATATGTCACTGATTATTTTAAATTAGAAAAAATTCAGTTTCATTCTTGTAAATCACCTATCAACACTAAACGTATTATTTTTCTATTAGTTCATAAAAAATATATTAAACTGATTTACATGCCAACCAGTAATGTTTATTATAAAACAACAATGCACAAATTTCAAGTAGTGATACGCAAAGCGGTGTAATGTAACTGATACAAAGTATGCCTAAGCTTCAATCTAATTAGAACTTAACAAATTATACCTAGTTACTTTCAATACTGGTGTTTATTTTCCATTATTTAAGATGAGCATGCACTTGTGACCTTTTGGACAAAAACAGCATTAGTTTCCCTTCCCCCAACATTTGTAGAAGCTACATATGATGACCCTAGTTACATCTAGTACGGTCCCTGAAAGGGTAATCACAAGAAAATCACTATGTACGAGTAAGGTATGCACAAAGAAGGCAGGACAACTGATTTTATGTTTATGAAAATCCATTTTATTTAAAAAATGCCTAATTAAGATAAACTTTCTAAGAAAACAAACTATTTTTTTTTTTTATAAAAATACATAAATATGAAAACAAAAATTTAAATTTTATTCTCAAAAAGCAACAAGCTTGCTTTTGTCCTCTTGGAGCCTTTTTGGGAAACTCATATGAAGGGATACTTCTAAGCCCCCCCCCCCCCAAGCAACATGTGCGACAACGGTTTTATGTTACAAATTTTTGAGAAGTATAAATAAAATTTAAACATTGTATTTGCCTCCAAAAGCGTTTTAAGACTATAAAACAGGTTAATTACCTTCCGTCACGCTTTTTGAAATCCGAAAACAGGATTACTCGATTTTCGACACATTAAGTGTCATCTTCAGATCCTCGATGAATATAGGTTAAAAATACATTTGTTGATGTATGCACATCCCGTCAGATAATAAAAACAACACAAACATAACAACAAAAATACTTAAATAATTTAACACATATTAAAACCGAAACAAAACAGAACGAAAACACAATACACGCGGCCGACGCGGACCTGCGCAAGAACACGTTATACAGTAAAATCAATCGATACCGATTTGACCTTTGATAAATTTTATCGATATGACACAGCTAATATCTCATTCTATATCGTTTACTCTGTTGAATAAAATATTATTTTTAAGGATCGATTTTTCATATAAGATGCGATCGTAATTATCTTTAGTGGCCTTATATATTTCAAACCTTTCAAGAGTGTCCAGTTTAAGAGATTTCCTGCATTTATGTAATATATCCAAATTATCACTAATACTTTTTATGTTATGATCTTGTGAACTTAAATGTTCAGCAAATGTGGATCTTCCTATATTTGATTTAGAGCTTGGGAGGTGTTCTTTATAATGCAATTTGAACGAACGACCCGTTTGTCCTATGTAGAAATTTGAACAATCTGAACAATTAAGCCTGTATACACTTGTAACGTCGTATTCATCGAAAGACTTAAATTGATTTTTAAACTTAAGTTTGTTCTCGAGTTTATTATTTGCTTTTGAAGCCAATACTATATTTTGTTTTTTCAATTGGTTTTTTAAAGTGTAATGTAACATTTCACCATACTCTATTGCGATATATTTTACTTTTTCTTTAGGCATGTCAATATTTATTAGTCTATTTTGTTTCTTATTTATTATTTTATCTATTATGTTACACTTATAACCATTGGCTATTGCTATGTGTTTAATAATTTCGACTTCGTTTTCATGGTCTTCTGTGGAGAGAGGCAATGATAACAATCTATGTACCATACTATTAAAAAATGCCATTTTGTGTGAATAAGGGTGGTAAGACGAGGCATGAATAGCATGATCAGTGGTTGTCGGTTTCCTGTAAATATTATAGTTAATTTTATTATCAATTTTTGTTAAAGACAAATCTAAGAAATTTATTTTATTATTCTTTTCTGTTTCTAATGTAAATTGCAAATTTCTTGTTATGGTATTCAAATACTTATTAAGCGTCTCTAATTGTCTGCAATTACCATAGTAAATCACTATCGTGTCATCCACATATCGACGATAAAATAAAATTTTGTTATAATGTTTGTTGTTTGGTGATAATATTTCATTATTTTCGATGTGGTTTAAATAAATTTCTGCCAGGATACTTGATAGTGGGGATCCCATTGCTAATCCATCTTTCTGTAAATAATATTTATTATCAAAAGTAAAATAATTTTGTTCTAAAATTACTTTTGTCAAATTAATAATTTCATCAACTACTTCATGGTTTAAAGTGGCTATTGATAATAATAAACTTTTTGTTATTTCCAAAGTTTCATTAATTGGTACATTCATATACAAATTGACTATGTCAAATGAAGCTAAAGTATGTCTTGGTTCAATTGTAAGTTTTTTTGTGAGATCTACCAATTCTAAACTATTTTTCAAACTGTAGTTCTTATTAAACACTATATATTGTCTTAAAATTTTATCAATTTTTTTGGCAATTTTATACGATGGTGCAGACGTGAAATTTACTAAAGGACGGACAGGCATGTTATTTTTATGTATTTTCGGAAGTCCTCTAAGTCTAGGCGCTTTAGGATCTATCATTTTTAAATATTTTTTCTCATCGTTTGTTATAATATATTTAGTTTTGTTTAACACTGATTTCATATTACTATTAAACCTATCAGTGGGGTCACTCTTAATTTCGACAATATTATTGTTTATGAAAAATTTATTTATTTTACGTTTATAATCTTCGTTAGTTAAAATTACGAGTGTCTGGCCTTTGTTGGCTTTAGTGACAATGCTATTATTGTCTATCAGTTTCTTTTTTATTCCATTGAATATTTTGGTTTCTTTATTGTAACTAATTTTTATATTTTCGGCTTTCAAAACTTTCGTTATTTTATTATCAACTGCATGTCTTACAACTGTTCTTGTTTCCTCATCAGATATAGCATTTATTGCCGTTTCAGCGTTCAAAATTTCATTTATAAGTGATTGTTTGAATCCTTTGTTTTTAAAACAGTATTTTAAGCCTTTGTTTAAAAGGTTAGTTTCTTCGTTATTGAAATTGATTTCAGTAAGATTAACTATACGAGGATAAAATCGATGATTTATTGTATTGTTCTTTTGAGGGTCGTTCTGTACTTTCAAAAGGTTACTAATTTTTTTTATTTTGTGTTTTCTTTTTCTTAATAACGGTTTTATTTATTTGTTTTTCTATTAAATATGTTACATTGTCGATTTGTGATGGATGTAATTTTTGTAACAGTTCAAGATGTTTTTTCATAAGTACCGTATTAAGTAAGCTCTTTTTACTATATAATTGTTTGATTTCATTTTTGATCCATAATGTTGTAGCTAATTCTTTGGTTTTTATAGCACTATAAGACTTAGACGTAATTTTTATCTGGACGAAATTCGGTACGATCCGCAAATCTAAACATGTCTTTAGATTATATTAAACCCCCACTGATAGGTTTAATAGTAATATGAAATCAGTGGTAAACAAAACTAAATATATTATAACAAACGATGAGAAAAAATATTTAAAAATGATAGATCCTAAAGCGCCTAGACTTAGAGGACTTCCGAAAATACATAAAAATAACATGCCTGTCCGTCCTTTAGTAAATTTCACGTCTGCACCATCGTATAAAATTGCCAAAAAAATTGATAAAATTTTAAGATAATATATAGTGTTTAATAAGAACTACAGTTTGAAAAATAGTTTAGAATTGGTAGATCTCACAAAAAAACTTACAATTGAACCAAGACATACTTTAGCTTCATTTGACATAGTCAATTTGTATACGAATGTACCAATTAATGAAACTTTGGAAATAACAAAAAGTTTACTATTATCAATAGCCACTTTAAACCATAAATAGCTGATGAAATTATTAATTTGACAAAAGTAATTTTAGAACAAAATTATTTTATTTTTGATAATAAATATTATTTATAGAAAGATGGATTAGCAATGGGATCCCCACTATCAAGTATCCTGGCAGAAATTTATTTAAACCACATCGAAAATAATGAAATATTATCACCAAACAACAAACATTATAACAAAATTTTATTTTATCGTCGATATGTGGATGACACGATAGTGATTTACAATGGTAATTGCAGACAATTAGAGACGCTTAATAAGTATTTGAATACCATAACAAAAAATTTGCAATTTACATTAGAAATAGAAAAGAATAATAAAATAAATTTCTTAGATTTGTCTTTAACAAAAATTGATAATAAAATTAACTATAATATTTACAGGAAACCGACAACCACTGATCATGCTATTCATGCCTCGACAACCACTGATCATGCTATTCATGCCTCGTCTTACCACCCTTATTCACACAAAATGGCATTTTTTAATAGTATGGTACATAGATTGTTATCATTGCCTCTCTCCACAGAAGACCATAAAAACGAAGTCGAAATTATTAAACACATAGCAATAGCCAATGGTTATAAGTGTAACATAATAGATAAAATAATAAATAAGAAACAAAATAGACTAATAAATATTGACATGCCTAAAGAAAAAGTAAAATATATCGCAATAGAGTATGGTGAAATGTTACATTACACTTTAAAAAACCAATTGAAAAAACAAAATATAGTAATTGGCTTCAAAAGCAAATAATAAACTCGAGAACAAACTTAAGTTTAAAAATAAAATTAAGTCTTTCGATGAATACGACGTTACAGGTGTATACAGGCTTAATTGTTCAGATTGTTCAAATTTCTACATAGGACAAACGGGTCGTTCGTTCAAATTGCGTTATAAAGAACACCTCCCAAGCTCTAAATCAAATATAGGAAGATCCACATTTGCTGAACATTTAAGTTCACAAGATCATAACATAAAAAGTATTAGTGAGAATTTGGATGTATTACATAAATGCAGGAAATCTCTTAAACTGGACACTCTTGAAAGGTTTGAAATATATAAGGCCACTAAAGATAATTACGATCGCATCTTATATGAAAAATCGATCCATAAAAATAATATTTTGTTCAACAGAGTAAACGATATAGAACGAGATATTAGCTGTGTCAGATCGATAAAATTTATCAAAGGTCAAATCGGTATCGATTGATTTTACTGTATAACGTGTTCTTGCACAGGTCCGCGTCGGCCGCGTGTATTGTGTTTTCGTTCTGTTTTGTTTCGGTTTTAATATGTGTTAAATTATTTAAGTATTTTTGTTGTTATGTTTGTGTTGTTTTTATTATCTGATGGGATGTGCATACATCAACAAATGTATTTTTAACCTATATTCATCGAGGATCTGAAGATGACACTTAATGTGTCGAAACTCGAGTAATCCTGTTTTCAGATTTCAAAAAGCGTGACGGAAGGTAATTAACCTGTTTTATAGTAATTATAAATAAATCAATTGTGATAACAAGAAAGCTATGTAAATGCTGATAGAAACAGAATATCAACATTGCAGTAGTGCAGGTCTTTGTAATAATTTAAATGAAATTTACAATCAGTTTGCAGTTACCCTCTTCCACCATTTAGCAGCCATCACTGTAAACAAACAATGCACACAACATTCCCCTCAATCAAACTTGTACAGTTTTTGTATCTTTTTGCACTGTGTTGACTCAACTGTAACTCATAATGTGTTGATCAAAGCAAATATTATTTCAAAATTTAAACACTTTTATTCAGTATTTCATCTTAATTTATATATAGAAAATGGAATAGGATAGAGGAAAAGAATAGCGTTCAACACAAACAGTAAAGTGTACACTATATGTAAGATATTATAGCACACTATATTATAAAAGAAACATAGTTCTGATGATTAACTTTTGAGAAGATATATCTTTTGTATATAAATCATAAAATTTCCTTTGGCGTCTTCTGATTCCTAACTTTCACCTAACTCTAGTTTTCTTCTCGTTCTCTTTCTTCCATTTATATGTTAACACCATCCCTCCTTAAATTTATACTTCCCATTTCTATCCTTTGCAGGACTTTTTTTGTAATCATTCCTCATCCATTTTTTGAAAATGTCCATACTACAAGCAGTGGTTTTGTTTTTCTGGTATCAGGAAGTCTCCATTACCTCTGAGATTCTCTATGTGTCACATTGTCTCTTCTTGATATGCTACAGCTGTCTCTAAAAGTCCATTTTTGTACTTTCAACAGAGCTATCTGTTCTCACTTTTACTGCCCACATCTTTGAACTTTAATTTATGGTGCTTCTTGTTCTTATATATTCAATACTTATTGCCTTTTGATACCCGTCTGTTTATCCATAGGAGGTCATTCAATACACTTCGGCACATATTTAGTTTAAAATTAATAAAGGATTTATTTAAACTAGGATTAAAATACTGTGTAAAGAAACTGCCAAACTCAAAGAGTTTACAATTAATCCTATTAACTGTAACTGAAAACAATAAAGGAAAAAACACATAATAGCAAATTTTCCTATTCACTCATTTTTAATTAAAAAAAAGTTTAACGGAATAAACTGGCATTTTATTCTGACATATTCTCACAGAAAGTAGAAAGTACATAAAGGAGAAGACAATTTATGCAAAGATTATCATACTTTAACAAATCACAGAACCTTAGAGAAATATATTTTAAGAACGTATAATGCCACAAAATAATGGTCGTATTAGATTTTGTTTGCTTCACACAGAGGAAATGAATGATCAGCAGCTGCCTGTGGTATGTATAATCTATTTTTGGAGCTATGTATTGTAGCATAACCTCCTCTACATGTGTTAGGTGTAAGCGCGTAATCATACTCATGTTGTTCAGTTATAAATACTGAATGTCAAGAACATATGGTGAGCAAGTGGAAGCAGGAAAAGGTTGTTTAGTTCTTTTTTTTATGCTATCACAAATAAACAGAGAAAGTGGTACACCAAGAAAAAATTTAATACTGACAGATTATTCACAAATAAAACTGTTTTATTTATTTCTGTTCACTTTCAAACATTTGCTGCCAATAGCTTTGAGCAAAGATAAATATCTTTATACATGTTTAAACAAAGTTTTCATTTAGACTGCACTCACGGACATTGATTCTGTATAGTCATAAATTATAGTCTAAATATAAGCATAAAATCTTTATCATGTCTAGACTTGTAGAATGTCAAACTGAAATTATGACAGCCACATTTTCTAACGAGGGGAGTTATTTTTGTTGAGGTTCTACATCTGACTAAATGTCTCATAGTATAAATTGGTTTCTACCATGCTCCTTATTGTATGCTCAGTGTTGTGTGTCCTTTTGTGTTTGTGTTATGAAGTTCCAGGATGCAAGCCATAATATTAAGTCACAACTTCAATGACTTAAGTATTATTAAACTACTATAGTAGTTTTTATTAATTCTAAATAACAGTTCTGCTTCTTGACTTCCAACAACTGATCAACTCAAGTGGTTGGTCACTAAAGTTGTGGTCAAATAACTAGCAAAATGACTTTAGACCACATCCTGAAAATTTTCAATGAACTGAGTACCAACAGTACAAGTTGGTGAGCTAACAGTAACAACATGGAGATTAGGTGAATTAATAGGGTGAAATTGTAAAGTTTGGTAGGCAGAAGAGATAAAGTGGGGAACACTATGGGTAGGCAAGGTAAATGATTCTATGGGAAGATGGTGATTAGAAAAAGGATAGTGAGAATACCACCACCTCAAAATTTCTAAATTGAGCTGCAAAACACTGCATAGCTAGACTTGTGAGGTAGTGTGGAAAAAATATAATTTCATGAAGAGTGAGGCTGAAAGTGGGAAACCTCTCTTATATTTCCGTAAGGTACAAGAGTGTTGCAAAAGCGATGGATATTGCTGCTCACAGCTCTGTGAGGAGAATAGTGAAGGAAGGTCAGCAGCTACAAGTCCAGATGCAAAAGGTGGAACGTCATTTAGCAAACCTGGAAAGAAACATGGAGTTCATAAACCTATAACTGGGCTTGACGATTTTAATAAAGGTGTAATTAGGAGAACAGTTCGGAATTTTTACACTGAAGAACAGTGTCTCCCAACAGTAAAAAATCTGTTAGAAAAATTAAAAGAATCCATCAACATTAAAGGTGGCAGTAGCAGCCTAAAAATTATCTTGAAGGAAATATGATTAAGGTAGGTAAAAACTAAAAATTATCGACCTGTTTTTAACACCAATTCATGAATTAAGAGTTATGAGAATACATTATTTATAAATATCTTATAAACATTTATACATATTGTTACAACATCACAGAACAATCTACGTGTTTGTCGAATGTGCCAGAAGAATCTCGATGTAACGCGTGTGGCGTACGTGCTTGTCGACGCATTTTCGAGAGGTTTCTCGAAGGCGCCAGCCGCGTGGACTATGTCAAGACCACAGTTAATTATGTAGTTCACATAGTTCACACGAGCGCTAACACGCAATTTGGAAGGTTCTCGTCTGTGAGCGTGGGTATAAATACATGGCGGCAGCGGCCTTAGAGTCAGTATAGCAGCGATATATTTACAGTTCGGTTCGAGAGTTATTATAGGGCGACATTACTGTGCGCGTTCAAGTGGTTATTAGTTAAAAGTGTTGCGTTTTATAATTGGGCAGTGTAATTGTAATACAATTGTGTTTAATATTAGTGACATTTTATTGCGTGTGAACAATTTATATTTGATTTGTTGTAGTAGACTGTGTTGTTAATTACGAACTGTTTAACTGTAAAAATTAAAGCTGGTGATTAGTGACTTAATTGGTGTCTTGTACTTATTTTGTTTCCACTGTACCTACAACGATCGAGTAGACCGTCGTAACAATATCTTACATTTGTCATAAATAAGAAAATTATCTACAAGGTACTTCTCAAAAACGTAAAATAACTCATAAGTACATTTCTAAACACTTTTATAATATAGATAGGTAATTTCATTATACAGGGGGTATTCCAAAACTAACTTCCAACTGGTAATATAGACAAACTTATTGCTGTACCAACAAAGTGCATGAGAAGTAGTGACCAATAACTTTTTATACTTCTATATGCAAATCTACATTTGCAGTCTCATTTTGTTTATTAGTATTTAAGTAATGTCTACCAAAACATGGAGTCTCACTACCTCTGCTACCAGATGTGAGATATATAGTGTTATTCTGTTATTCAAAATCCACAAACAGAAAGAGAACTCCAAGGTTCATTGTCAGTTACATTATATTTATAGTATTAATGTTATAACAGATTGTACTGTGATATATTAGGATATAAAATTCAGGAAGTCATGCACAAATAGTTTGTACAACAGGGAGAAAAAAGGGAACAATTAAACTGTGAAAGAAGTTCTTGCAAATCTACAGCCAAGGGTCTGACTGAGGTTAAACATGTCTAACAGGAGCATCACTACAAAAGGCTGGTCAATGGAAACTATGTCTTGTCTCGTCCTATTGTGAACAGCAGTCGTCCTGACCATTCACTACTAGACTGAAGGCAGTAGAGTCTCTTTGATATGATAACCAGAGATTACTGACCCACTTCACTAGGAACTCATTTACATGGACTTCGTGTTATGGAGGGCAGGATACATGTCTTTGAAAGGCATCGACCTTCAGGGAAGTTCACAAATGAGACTGAGGACTAGTGGACAACAACAGGTCTGTGTGCCCTGACAACAACTGTATTGAGACCAGTCCAGGCAGTCACCAAAATGGACACATGACTGGCTTTAGAGCTTTTTAAAACCAATACCTCATTTGTGGGGACAACTCCTGATTGGGTACCCTGATGATGGTGTTTTTCAACAAGCTGGTTCACAATATCAAAAGTGCCTGCACATGGTAAGTGACTGCGTAGAAAAGAAATATACATATGTATATAATTTGTATATATAATAAAATATTTTATTGTGTATTTATTTTTTGTAACAGCCAATAAAAGTTTAATTTAGTATAAAATTCCATTTCAAACTTTATATATTTGATAATGGTTTATAACCATTACAATACAACAATATCTGTATAAAAATACAAATAAACTTTTGCATAAAATATATGTTATATAATTATATTTAAACAAAACACTTTCCAAATATTTACATTACAGAAGCATTTCTTTCCACTGGGCGTTTTATATAGCATACCTAAATACCATTTACAATTTAGTAATATCTATTATATTTATACCATTCTCCTTTCCCCCTCCATCCTTCCCCTCCTACTTTCCTTGAGTAAGCAATCTCAAGAATGGGCTTCTCCCTGTTGGCCTTCCTTTAATTGTTAATCTTCTTTAATGTGTTCATAGAGAATTTTAACTGTGTTTGATGTGATATGTTGAATTGTATATGGAAAATAAGAAGTTAGCATCGGAGGAAGAAAAACATGTTTCAGATTCGCTGATGGTATGGTGATTTTAACAGACAAGACAGTGACTACACAATAGAATATATATTTTTTTTAAGATGGGATGAGATAGTATGGAATTAAAATAAATTTGGTAAGAACAAAAATGATAAGAATATGTAATGAGGAAAATATGAGAGTAGAAGTATCTACAAGGAGAGGAGAACAGGTAGACAGGTATAGATATCCGGGAAGCATGTTGACACAGGACAGACCAACAAGCAAGTGGTACAAGTAAAGGAAAGCCACAAACAAAAGTGTTCAATACCAATTAAAGGAATTTTGAACAGTTCAATGAACTTGGATATGAGGAAGACTGGTGAAGTGTTTGATGTGGAGTCATCTATGATATTATAGGCCTACATGAGTGTGCTTGTTTGTGTTCTTAAACCAGGAATGTTTAGCACCAAGATTTTGCATTAATCATGTTCCTAATGGCCATACTGACTGCATAATAAATTTGTGGTTAATGCATTTTTTTCATTGATTTCTTACTGTATTTATGAGACAGTATTTAAGGCGCTGCAACATATTACAAAGGTGCACAGGGGCTAATTAACCTTGTTTACCAAACACCGACAATCACTTCATAACAAATTGGTGGTTAAGGTGATTTTCTTCTCCACTTTTTACTAACTTAACCTTTGATAAATTTACTCTCTTAAGACTATAGAGAAAGTAAGCTGTCACGTTTTCATTTTTAAAATACCGGTATTCATTAGTGTAACCTATGTAAGGATGACCTGTGGTGTTGTTCATAAAAAAAAAGAAGATAATCACCATTCAAATTGTAATTATAAATACAAACTGTAATGAAGGAACTCTAAAAATACAACACATTGTGTAACTGACATGAGAAAAAAACATACTAGCCACTATATGAGTTCATGATGCAAACGGTTGATCAATCCCTGAAATAATTTTTTCTTTTATCTTTATAAAGATAATTTTATCTTTATATCTAAACAACTGCATGCGTGCACACACAAAACTGTTTAAAAGTTTACTGATTAATTTTACATATTTAATTCTCTATGTATCTATAGAGCTAACGTAAAGCAACATTTTGCCAATTTTACTGTAATGGCCTTATCTTGCTTTTCATTTTTCCCTTATGATGCTTTTGCTAATAAACTTAGGAAATGAATTAATGTCATCTCTTGACTAACCTCCTTCTTCTTCTTCTTCTTTTTACTGATAAAGCATATCATGTAACTGACTTTAGTAGTCTGTTCCATTATTTTTATACCTCAATCCTTGTGTGGCCAATGTTCAACCCCTCTGATGTTACCTCTCCATTAACCTTGGGCCTCTCTGCAAGACACATTATAACCGGTATCATTAACATATGCTATTCTACCCTGTGGCAGATCCAACATCAATTCCATTTGTATGGTTTGAATACCTGTTTCTTCATATGAAGCTCTATACTGTACGTTATCCAGAAGCTTCTATCTCATCCTTCCTCTTTTTCCATTGTTCCATCAAAACCCATTGTTGATAATTCATTCACACTTAGGAATTACTAACAATTCACAACTGGACACTTCAATATTATCCAATCCAGTTCCCCTTTATCCTTTCCATAATCCATAGACGTGTTCTACCCTGTTCAAGTTTTTTGAGCACCTCTTCTTCAGTACTTATTTAATGTCCTGTCTACTACTCATAATATACCGTAGTACACCTTACTTATCCTACTGTCTTCTATTCTTATGGTATGACCAACCATTTCAGTGTCTCTTAAGTAGGAATTAAGAATAAGTTTGTATTATAGAAAGAGACTGTTCATACAATACTAAATTATATGCAAAGGTTACATGTGGGCCACATGCCACAATTTAAATTAAACACCTTTGGGTTGTGTAATTAAAATTACTGTCACGACCCAGTACTTTTATCCCATAACACTCGCATATAGCTTGTCACCAAATGTTTCACTAAAAGGTGATGATAAAAGCAGTCTGTCCACCTGTTGGCAACTTGACCTGTTTAAAGCATCTCAAACATGTGTTTACTAGATACATTTGCGCGCACGCGCTCACACACACACGCACAGGTATGCTGTGGCCACTCATACACAGCACACATGGAATATTATCATATGGTATGAATTCATATTTAAACTACTTAAATAAAAGATACATGTATGTAATGAAGAATGATTATACCTTTCTATCATAATGGCGATGGGTGGGGACAGAAGGCACATACACAACTGGTGTAAACAGTACTCCAAATGCATCAATAATTATGTCTGATTTTTTAGTTGATATTTCATTATAATCCATGTCACATTATAGGTTGATCTGAAGGCTCTTAAATTGTGACAAACAGAATTATCACTGTTGCACGCCACTATAGAAAAATTATTCCGATTAGCGCTTTCAAGATTCACAGCTCATCATCAGATCGGAAATGAAATTTGACAGCTCATCGTCAAATAGGAAATTAGCGCTAATCGGAATAATTTTTCTATAGTGGTGTGCAACAGTGATAATTCTGTTTGTGATTATAACCACTAACACAACTTTCTCAATTAAATCTCTTAAATTCACATTCTGATCAGATATTTAAATAAATATAAACAACTTGCAGTAATGACTTACATTTAGTATTTACAGTCTTTAACACATCTGTTAATGTGATATTTAAATTAATTGATTTAAGAAACTGTGTTACTAATAGTAATTATGTAACAGACAATATGTGTAGGTGAGCATGTGCATAACACATACACACACATGCACACACACACATTGATTCCCATAAAACTAGAGATTATTAGAGCAGCCAATTGGTGAGGTTTCGAATCAATTAGTCTTTGAATCCCACATGGTTAGTTATTTTCTTATCTCCCACTAGTGAGCAGTAGAGCTTGTATTATTAGTGTTCAAGGCCAATAGTAGATATAATTGTCTATTTACGTGATAACAAGAAAGTAATAAATTAAATTTAATTTATATAAGCTTCTTAACAATAGTGTTCCTTTATCTTCTTCAATCGCGCATTAGGCTCTTGGATGTACTGGTCTATACATTTGCTACAATCTTTTGTATTATCAGCAAAGAGTAGAGTTTTGTGGTCTTTATTGGAGAGTATATGCACTGAATGGTTTCTATAGTTAAGTTTGTAGTTGTTTATGTTTATTAAAGGATGAATTTATAACTCAGTTTTAATATTAATATTTCACTACTCCTAATCTTGTGTTGTGTAACTAATTCAAATCACAGCACTCTTTTGGTAACACAATGTTCTTCTTCTTCTGCACTTATATTGTCTTCTTGTCAACTAGGAGTAAATTTTGTTTCATTACATCTATTCCTTGTTTACCAATTTATCTTTCCTTTTATGGCCAATAGCCTACTGCTGCCATTAGTAGTCAGTGTATTCTAAGGAATTCATGTTAACAGCCACATCAACTACTTTCATTAACAGACTTCAAAAATGAGGAGGTTCTATATTCATCTTTTTTTACACATAGTGGGATTACTGTGTTACTGGGGTTACATACTATTATCATTAGCCAATGTAACTGTATGGAATTCTTCAATACTCACAAAACATATACAGCACGTTATACCTCCGGAGGTTGCTCTATGACCCTTTGGCTCTCTAGCATGTGAATCAAGCAACCATAAGTATTTGATATCTCTCTGTTCTGCTCATGCTGTAGCTACTGAAGATGAATTAACAGTAAGAATCCTATACTTGTGATTTTCAAAAAATACGATCAAACCATTTTTCAAATTTGGAAAACCTTCGTTACTTTGATCTTTATCAACATGACCATCAATAGATATATCAAAACTTACATTCAAAAAAATTTATCCAATGATTATTCAAATATAACACTTACTGGAGGCCTTTCATCCCTAAGTACTTCCTATTTTGCTCTTCAGTATTAGGGTTTGCTTATAATGATATGTACAGTAGCGTGCAAATTAATCCGAACACAGGGACATATCTGTTTAACGCAGGGACATATCTGTTTAAAGCAGGGAAATTTCAGTTTATTTGTTCACGGTGGTAACACTGTTTAACCAAAACACATTCTCTTAGTTGTCTTCATGTTGTTTAGTTTGAGGTTAATTTCTTGGAGTTTGAGTTTATTGTGTTGTGAATTAAATACTTTGAGTAAGTTTTGTTATTGCTTCTTCTGAAATTAGAATTTTAAAGTTTCTATACTTTGTGTAGTGTAGTGTTAGTGCATTTGTAGTAATGGATATAACTCTGAGAAAACACTCCAAGATTGTTGCTCTTTCTGAGCACACCAATATGACACAGCATCAAATAGCTATTGAGTGTGGTGTAGGCCTAGGAACTGTGAATGCTCTTGTAAAGCAGTCCAAAGAAACTGGTTCAGTTTCACCACAAAGAAAGAGAAGTTGTGGCCGAAAAAAAAACTACTTCATCACAAGATCGGATGTTGGTGACAAAAAGTAAAATTAACCCTACACTTTCTGCTGTGGATTTGAACCGAGAGTTAGCAGCTAGTGGAACAAATGTTCATGTGACAACAGTTCGACGCAGACTGCTTGCAACTGGACGAAAAGCTCGCTGACCAATTAAAAAACAGCTTTTAACCATTGCAATGTGCAAAAAAAGGCTAGCGTGGGCCAAAGCACATGCAAACTGGACAATAGAAGACTGGAAAAAGTAATGTTTTCCAATGAGACACATTTTTTTGTTCAGGGACAAAAAGTGCCTTACGTTAGAAAAGCAGCTAATGAAAAAACGTCACCAGCGCAACTCCAGCAATCTGTTAAGCACCCCGAAAACAAAATGTTTTGTGGTAACTTTACTTCTAAAGGCCCTGGATCATTGGTTCCAGTGAACGGTATGCTAAGAAGTGATGAATACATCAACATTCTGCAAACAAGAGTCATCACACAACTTCAGGACCTGTTCCCAGAAGGCAACGGAGTGTTCCAGCAAGATTTGGCACCATGCCATACTGCCAAAAAAGTAAAAGCTTTTTTTCAACAACACAAAATTTCTGTTTTAAATTGGCCTGGCAATTCCCCGGATTTGAATCCAATAGAAAACTTGTGGGCTATCGCAAAGCGGAGAGTGGAAAAAATGAACTGTACCACAAAAAATGCACTGATTGAAGCTGTCATAAAGAAGATCATGATGAAGAAATTAAAAAAAATCTGCAACACAGTTGTCGAATCGATGCCGAAACGTGTCTCTGACCTCATTAAGAACAAAGGAGGACATATCAGCTACTAGTTATTTTTCTAAATGTACTTGTGTGGTTTTGTTTGTGAATAAAGTAGCTTTTTATGGAAAAACATCTGTGTTCGGATTAATTTGCACGCTACTGTACCTAAAAAAAATAATTAATTTTATTGAAATATTAAATCAATAATATTTCTGGTATAACAACATGATTTAAGAAAAATATGAATTATATACTTTTATTTTTCAATTTTTTACATTTATTATTAAAAAAATAATCATTTCTAGATCATTCACAATATAGTCACAATTACTTGCCAGAATTGAGCAACACGGCACAACTCCCCAAGTTGTTTTACACTGGGTAAGGCCTTTTGATGTCTCTACAATTTTCTAGTCCTATGCAACTAAGTACACTGGCAGGACTGAAAATGGTGGATACATTGAAAAGTCTTGTCCAATGTGAAGCAACTAGGGGTCAGCTACTAACAGTGAAATAACAAAGCAAATGACCTAGCAAAGCATACCAAGATGATGGATGATCTTGCACATGGCAGAGGAGAGTCCAAAAAATATGGGGAACAAAATGGGGGTTTCGTGGTCTGCACTGTAGCCCATCTTGGAAAGACATGGAGCTGGCTTAGGTCTAATCCAGCGAATTAAGTTTCTACAAGAACTGCTGCAATTATGTAAGAACTTCCCGTGCAAAGACAGAAGAATTATATATAATTAATTCACTACCGACTCGGAACACAAAGTTTTTTACAGGTAAAAACGTAAAAGTTTTACCTTATAGCCTGAACCGGTTTTTGCTTTTAAAAAGCTTCTTCAGAGGCTCACCTTCTGTGTTTCGAGTCGGTAGTGAATTAATTATATTTAGTTAAGTAACGGACACATCATGGACAACGAAAACCACAGAACAATTCACAACATTTTGTGAGGTAAGGCAAGGAGATGTTTTAAGCCTATTGTTGTTCATAATACTCACGGATGATATTATGAAGAAGTGGAATCTCTCAACAAGAAATTATAATGTAGGAAATTGGAGAAAGAGACCAGTCACTTTAGGCACCATAGTGTTTGCAGAAGACTTGGTTCTTGTAGCCAGCTTAGAGAGAAATCTTCAGTATAACTTGGATGTTTGGAATGAAGAGGTTAGTAGGAGGGGGATAAAAAATAAACAAACACAAGTAAGACAAAGACCATGATAATTTCAGGAGCCTCTGAGAATCATCGGATTAGCTGCCATGGACAACCACTTGAACAAGTGCAACAATTCAAGTAGTATTTTGGCTCTGTAATTAGTGCAAATGGGAAAATCTCTGCAGAAGTAAATCAAAGAATAGCCAGTGCAGGGAAGTTGTACCACGCTTTAAATAAAGAGTTTATCTGCAAAACTGGAAACCCTAAAGAAACAAAGGTAACAGTTTTTAACAACACATTATGTCCCAATCCTTACCTATGGGAGTGAAACTTGGGCACTAAATGCAAGCCACTTCAGTGCTATTCAAAGCCAGGAAATGAGAAACTGAGATGAGTGGTAGGTAAAACTTGCAGGGACGAGTCAGAAATGTTACAATAAGAGCAGCCTTAAAAGTAAGACCATGGCTGACACAATAAAAAAATCCCAAATGAGATAGTTCGGACACCTTCAGCGAATAGGTGATGAAAGACTTCCCAGGAAACTGTAAGAGGCAAGAAGCATGGGATGACAATCTAGAGGAAGGCCCAAACGACATGGCAAGACAATGTGCAAGGCGTCTTGAAGGACAGGGGCATCCCTTGGAATTAGGCACGGGCGCTTGCTCTTCAGAGACAACAGTGGCGATCTCTTTGCAACTCCTCAACACCCCATGGTAGAAAAGGACGTGACTAAGACTAAGACAAAATGTGGCTTTATTCAGAAGACAACAGCAGAATGTGTTACACATCACAGTGTACTATATTTGTATGATACGACTATCAACATCCAGTTTATACTGAGCTGAAACATCAATTTGGAATGATTATCACTAAACACATGTTGACTATATACATCATACTTTTGTCACAAATTACCAGTCGTGTTACAAATGACATACTGTCTTAACAGTATGTAGGTTGCTCCAGCTGTGACCATGCCACGGCCTACTGATTTTGATTTGTTAACTTGCTGTTTTCTAGCTAACTCAAGTTTATGTTGTATAACTTTTTTTGGCTTTTTATATTCAGTTGGAAAGAAAGTTAGTGACTACAGTTATTTAATTCATACTAATTTATATAGTTATTATTATTACTAGTAAGTTTCCTGAGGTGCAGAACTCACTTACTATTTTGAACATAGTACATTTCTTATACATACATTTTGAAATTAGGTAGTTTTTAAATTATGCAAATCATTACAAAATCTTGATTACTTTACCATTTCTTTATTAATGCAATAATTGTAGAGCACACAATCATACCAAACACACTAAAAAATCGTAACATACGGATTTGGGTTACAATTTGTTTTAATCTGACACCCTAGTGGGATTACCATTTTTTTTTTTAATTTCTGATCTCTTGTTTCAACCCTGAGGTCCCAAAATTTTTTAATTTACAAACTTTCACACTACATCCAGATGTTAGTTATATTGGTTGTGAGGCATGTAAGTAGCATTATCACTAGAACTTGTAGTATAACAGAAATTTTAATAAATTTAGACAGTACAGATTGAATATTTGTACATAATGTAGCTTCAGTGTTTAAGTTCATCTGAACAGACTTTTATGAAAGTGCCTTTAAAAATGTGTGTGACTCATACAGAATTATTTTCATATATGTCACTCTGAAGTAGTTAACACCACTTGTTGAAAATCCTTATTACGGATGAATAAAATAAGAATAAAAATTTTGATTTCAAAGGTCTTATGATAATTTTATATGAAGAACAATGAACACATTAATAAGCAATTCAACACATATTAAGTGCCTTCCTTTATCTGAAGAATCCTATAGTTAGGAATAAAATGATTATCTCTAATCTAACGAGTGACTCACACTAAATGCCTGCCAGCTGCTGTCATCAAGATAATGAAAATTTTATACTACAAATACTTATAGAAGTTTCAAAAAAGAGGTGTGTCAATAAATAACCTGAAAGTAGTTCTAATGAACTTCTCAACATTTATTGAGAACTCATAACTTTACACATAGGTCTCGAGTAAACATCATGCTATGCCAGTTATGTGAAGATAAATCAGAGTTGTTTTTTAACTGCTCTTTTTGCACTTTGTTACCACATAAATGTCACAATTACCAGTGACCCAAATAATTTCATCTGACTGTACTGAATCCTGCTATAAGTAGGGTACACAACAACAAAATTGTATCGTGGCAAAACCTACATTTGGTACCTATTTTGAAAATTGAAGTATGTCATGTTTTTGTATCTAATAAAATTGTGTTAGTACCATATTGCTATGTTCGTTGAGATGAAAGAGAATTATGTAATGCTCTTGAAAATATGAGACTGTCTTTCTACATGTTTCTCGACTAGCCTGGGACATTCAGCCGTCACGTTGTATTCAAGGTTGGGCTTTGACCTAGCCTCTAGATTGTTCCAGTACCTATAACCAGGGGCGGATTAACCATTAGGCTGACTAGGCTGTAGCCTAGGACGCGGCACTTGGGGGGGGGGGTAGACAATTTTAGCTAAAAAATAATAAAATTTTACAGCTAAATGTAAAATTGGTAATAAATTACAACGATAAAAATTTGAGTTCATTTTGAAAACAGGCGCCTGTTTGCGAGAAGTTATGGTAAAACTGTACATAAATAACAGAAGTGCTTTCCAAACTGTTTTCTCCGGTTATGAGTCATCGGCGGCAAATCCTTAGATTCGTTTCTGGTTAATTTGAACACAATAAAACCAATTTCCAGTGGAATACATGACAAGTTTGGGTTCTTATGGAAATTACCTGAACTTTCTGAACTAAATAATGACATAATAAGACAAAAAGCTAATCACCTTCTAGAAAATTATGCTGTTGACTTGGATAAGACATTTCCTGATGAGTGTGTGCATTTAGCTGTTTTTTTGTCAACCCATAACAAGAAGGAGAAGAAAAGAAGAAAAAGCGATCTGAAGCAAAACCACTGTTGAATTTTTTATAAACGCTTAACTTAAATCAATGTTTCCTAATGTTGATATAGCTTTGCGCATTTTCCTTACTATGCCTGTCACTAACTGCAGTGGCGAAAGATCTTTTTCAGCTTTAAAGAGGGTGAAGAATTATTTACGCTCAAATTTTCACCAGGATAAACTGACCAGTGTAGCCCTCTTGCTCATTGAAAGTGACTTTCTGCAAGGACTTGATTTCAGTGAGGTGATTAAAACATTTGCTCAATCTAAAGCGAGAAAAAAGAATCTAGCTTGAACTTTACATGAGTTTTAACAAATCCACAAGATATTTAACTGATTGTCTTCTTTGTGTAAATGATGTTAAATGTTCCCTTAATAAAACTCTTATAATTTTGTAACTACTTAGTTAATTTTTTCCTTATAAAAGCTATCCAAACTACAAATGGTTGAAGGTGTAACTCTAAAACAATCTCTGAAAAATAGCCTCAGTTTTCAGTTCTTGAGACTATTTCAAAAAACAGTAAGATATTTGAAATATTCCTAACTAAGAAATACATTGTAGGGTGTTTAAAGCTTCATTCAGCCCTGTTATTATATTTTCCAGGAAGCAATTACTGATAAAACACAATGATCTAATTAAATGAATTGGTATTTATTAGTACATTAAACAATACAGTAAATCACTCATGACAACTGCGCATATAATGTAAATAAAACGTAGGTATCTAGGATACATAACTCAATGCGACCAACACAGATGGCGACACACTCAAGTAATAAACATAATGATTTAAACTGCATTCAAAGTAGATTACATAAAATAATAAAGTATAATAAAATAATTATTTATTAACACTCCTCCATAATAACTTTATTTCTAAGTCGTTCAAATATTTTCTTCGACAATGCTTTTGTCAAGAAATCTGCCAACTGGTCAATGCTGCTTACTTTGTCCAAAAAAACAGTATTTCCAATGTGTTGCTATATAAATTTTCTAGGAATGTCAATGTGCTTCTTCCCTTTTGTTATTTTGCCTTCTGTAGTATTTTGTAACATTAAAATTGCAGATTGATTATCTATACAGAGCCTTATATGAATATCCTTGAAATAACTAAGTTCGATACCAAGTCTCTTTATCCAGCAAATTTCATCAAGCGATGAAACAGCAGCTCCAAATTCTGCCTCTGCAGTTGATGTAGCAACAAGTCCCTGCTTTTGGGTGAACCATACAATAGGACCGCCTCTCATAATAATTACTCCAGTAGTTGACTGTCTTGAGATAATGTCTCCTCCAAAATCTGAATCTGAATAAGCAATGAGTTCAGAATCTCCATTGAAACTTATTCCAAAGTTTACAGTGCCTTTTAAGTATCGAAATACATGTTTTACCATATTCCAGTGCTGTACCATGGGATTGTTTGAATATCTACTTAGGTAGTTTACTGCAAAGCTGATATCTAGCCTAGATACTGTAGCTAAGTAAAGTAAGCTGCCTATTGCCTCATGATATGGGACAGATTTATCGAGTGGCTGAACATTATGAAAATGTTGTTCTTCGGTTAACATACCTATTTCCATTGGAGTTGACTTTTGATTTGAATCTTCCATTCTAAATCTTTTCAATATCTTTACAGTGTAATGATGTTGGCTTACAAAAATTTCCTTATGTCTAATTTCAATTTCCATGCCAAGGTAAGTTAATTTGTTGTCTGACCCAGAATTATAAGTAATTTCAAATTCTTTGTTAAGTTTATCTAGTATATCTATCATTTTATGTTTTTCTTTTCCTATAATAGCACCATCATCTACAAAAAGTACAATTATAATGCTTCTGTCACCATTATAATAAATACAAGGATCATCGTCAGAACAAACAAAATTTAATTTCCTTAGGTAGTTTGTGAACTTCATATTCCAATTTTTTGATGACTGTTTAAGTCCATATATACTCTTGAGCAACTCACAAACTCTACCTGAGCCATCATCAAAGCCTACCGGTTGATACATGTAAATCTTCTCATCCAAAGATCCATGTAAAAACGCTGTCTTCACATCAAAAGTCATCAGATGCATTCCATCAGAGGCTGAAATGCTGAGTATCAGTCGAAAGGATGCATGTTTGGCAACAGGACTGAAGGTCTCAGTATAATGGATTCCTTGTTCTTGCTCAAACCCTCTTGCAACTAGCCTGGCTTTGTATCGCCCATCTTGTTTTTGGCATAAAACCCACCGACAAGTCAAAACTTTTTCTTCTTTTGGTAGACTTACTAGTTTCCAAGTTCTCATCTTCATCAAAGATGCATACTCTTCTAACATTGCTTTCTTCCAGTCTTCATCCTGTAGTGCTTGTAAAATGGAAATATCTTCTACCTCACCTATCATGACCATATTTACATTTTTGTTTCTGTTGTCTTCAACTACATAATCTACCATCCTTAAAGTAGCCCTGTTTCGAAGACTTCTTTTCTCTGGTTGAATACAAACAGTTTGATCTCGTTCCAAACACTTTACAAAATGATTTTCTTGACATTCATTTGCATATTATTGTCAGACACAGAGCTTTCATAAACACTTTCACTATCAGATTTTTCTTCTTCACTTGACACTATGTATTCCTTTTCTTCATTTGACAAGGTAGCTTCAATTTCTGTACAACTAGACTTACTGTTTACTTTTTCATCAAATATCACATCTCCTGATGTTACAACTTCATTTTTGTCTCTTAAGTAAACTCGGTAACTACTTGAATCTAAACTGTATCCTAAGAAAATTCCTTTTTCTGATTTCTTCTGTGTTTTGGCTCTCTTAAAATCCTGAATGAAAACATAACAATCACATCCAAAGATTCTAAGCTTATTTACATCAATTCTGCGTCCAAACCATAAATCCACAGGACTTTTACCTTTCACAGAACTTGTTCCAGTCTGATTCAGTGTAAATGTAGCATAACTAATTGCTTCTGCCCATAAGTTTTCATTTAGATTTCTTGCATGTATAGCTGATCTAGCAGATTCTACAATAGTTCTCATCTCTCTCTCAATTCTACCATTTTGTGGTGCAGTGTATGGGTTCGACTTAATGTGGAAAACTCCAAGTTCTTCACAAAACTTCTTAGTATCTCCATTTTTAATTTTTTTCCCATTATCAGACTTTAAAACGTTTATTTTCTTTC
The DNA here is from genome assembly GCA_034769895.1 of Magicicada septendecula. Taxonomy (NCBI): domain Eukaryota; kingdom Metazoa; phylum Arthropoda; class Insecta; order Hemiptera; family Cicadidae; genus Magicicada; species Magicicada septendecula. Next base: position 344,119,948 of record CM068370.1, on the reverse strand, counting down.
TAAACTGATTCTCAACTAAATTCATGAAGATTTTCAATTTCTCAAAAGATTCATTTTTAGTTTTTAAGAAATAGACAGTGCGAAAATGAGAGAAATCATCTTTGAGCATAAAAAAATATTTTGCTCCTCCAAAAGAATTTATATTCATTTCGCACAAGTCTACATGAATTACATCAAGTACATCTTTTGCCACTTCAAAATTTCTTGGATGTGGGAGACGATGGTGTTTGCCATAAACGCATCCTTCACACACATAGTCATCCCAATCGTCTACATACTTTATATTATTTTTCTTCAAAATGTCTCTTACATAACTAATATTCTGATGTGCTAATTTTTCATGCCACTTTTTAATTGACATAGCAACAATACACTTTTCTAAGTTTTCATAGCGAAACATCATTCTAAACAATCTTCCACCTCTGTTTGCCATGGCTGTTAATTCACCAGTGTCTGAATCAAAAAAATATGAGCAATTTGTGTCTGCTTCCTGACGATAACCCTTGTCCAAGGCACTAGTGACGGAAAATAAGTTAAAGGGTATCTTTGGTGTATACAAAACATTTTTCAGTGTTATGTTACACCAATTTTGACCATTATAAGCTAACAAATCTATGTCTCCGACACCAACACCTTCTATAAGTGTTGAATCTCCAATCATGACTTTTTCTGGTTCTTGTAAAACAGTATAATTTTTCAACCAGTTATTCCTTAAAGTCATGTGCTGAGTGGCACCACAATCTTGGTACCATAGATCTTGATAGTCATTCTTCATTGATATATATTGTATATTAGTAACAGACAATCCAACATTAATCACCAATTTACTTTTTGATGTAGATTTGTCTGATTTTTCTGACTTACTATCTACATTTTTGGTACAATTTTTGGCAAAGTGACCTTTTTCGTTGCACTTATTTCACAGATAATTTTTCTTACAATATTCAATGTAATTTTTACTAGGTTTATTCTTGCAGTACTTCTTTATGTGCCCTTTTTGTCCACATTTAAAGCATTCCTTTACGTTCACTTGTTTTGTTTTATTATTGTTCTGTCCCTTTGATATGAAAGCATTCTGACACTCATTATTGGCCTGTTCACTTTCTTTTTCCATGACTTCTTCAAGTTTCAAACGCTCAAACATGTTGTTCAACGTTTTGTCTGTGGAAATAACATTATACCAAGACGTTCTAAAATGATGTAGTCTTGTTGGAAGTATACCTAATATCCTTTGCATAATCCAGGTTTCTTTAACGCTTTCACCTAGTCCAGACAATTCATCAGCATATTGTTGAATTGTCATGGAATTTTCTATTACTGATTTGTGCTCATCATACTTATAATTACAAAATAATCTTTGCAGGCCTTCAACTGAAACGTTTGATTTTTTTCCATATAAGGTTTCCAACTTTTCTAACATAGCATTTGCGGACTGGCACCTTGCAATTTTCTTGGCTATATTACTGTCAACATTCAATCCAATTAATATTTGTGCTTCTAAATCCTTTTCAATCCATTCTTTTACAGCTGCGCTTGATTCATCTCCTTCAGGCTTAATTTTAACTGCCGTTGCGATTTGATAAATACCTTTTGATTTTAAGGTTAGGTTAAGTTTGAATATCCATGAATCATAGTTGGAACCTCCTTGCAAATCATCTTTCAACATTTCTAAATTTGATCTGACTAAATCCATTTCGATTGTTTAATGTAGTTTCTTCTCTACAACTGACTTTGTGCACTCAATTCTTACCGACACGTGCAACAAAAAAAAGGGGTTCTTGCGTATTTTTACTGTCCACAATTCAATTCAACAATGTGTTTTATTACTTCTCTGGGCCCATAACCTTTAATTATATTTACCAGGAAGCAATTACTGATAAAACACAATGATCTAATTAAATGAATTGATATTTATTAGTACATTAAACAATACAATAAATCACTCATGACAACCGTGCATGTAATGTAAATAAAATGTAGGTATCTGGGATACATAACTCAATGTGACTGACATAGATGGCGACACACTCAAGTAATAAACATAATGATTTAAACTGCATTCAAAGTAGATTACATAAAATAATAAAGTATAATAAAATAATTATTTATTAAGAAGCCCCTTGGAAATAAAAGTAAGAGTAGCCTATGGGGCGCTAAAATATAATTAGCCTAGGGTGGCCCCTGCCTATAACTACACAAATTATGATCGCCATGCTGCCCAGAAAATGGTAGTAATTTCAGAACCTCTAGGGGGTATATGTAAGCATCAACAACTGGTTTAGAAGTTAGTTTAGACCTGGCGATTTTAGAAGTACGGTTCACAGTGATTGTTGTGGTTTATTGACAAGTGATTATTGTGTTAATTAGTGCAAAAACTGTAATAAGATGATGACATTTATTGTTGGACGAATTTAACTTGACGACATATAAGAGGTGCTTTGTTGATTTATAACTGCTGTTTTTTGTCTAATTAGGAGTTTATAGTTAGTGACTTCATCTGGTGTCAGTTGTTCTGTTTCCATTATACCCACGATCTGGTGTTAACAACATATTTTCAATACAAAGAAGATATATAAAAAAAATTCTTGACTGTACTCTTTTATGTATTGAGTTTATGTGCTTGTATTTTGGTTAGCATAATTCATGTGACAGCACTGGATGCTGTGAAATAGATGTAACATAATCATGCAGTCTAATTTTTATATTAAATAATTTAAAAATATCAATAAAATCATGTAGTTGTTCCTTGATTTTGGCATCCCCCACCTCCACCGTGATGCTAATATTAAGGAGTTTTTATAAGAATATAAAAAATATTTCAAATAAGAATAATTTTAAAAGCAGAACTGGTGAATGAATCAACACAGAACACCTCAACTATACTTTTAGCTGAAGAATCATATTATTTATTGGCTGCTGTTATCAAAATTACAAAAACTTTGGATAATGAATTTCTTTTTACTGTTTTTGAAATAAGATGTATTATAGTACTTTACGTTGAAAATATCTAAAGGGAAATTGCAACATAAAATTATAAATTATATACAATTATTTAGTATGAAAATATATTAATTTCAAATTCTTCTTTAGCGTTTAATCATATACTGGTGGGCACACATCTTCCACAATGTTTTCTGCAGCTTTGGCAATTGATGAGCTTCATTGACCAGAACCACAAATAATCTTCTTAAGAATATGTTCTGTCACAAAAACAAGTTTATTGTATAGCCTATTTCTGAATAAAACAGAAAATGACCCACAATTATTAACCACTATAACAGACATGTAACAAGTATAATCCCATGAGGGAATGGTGAAGAGATATCAAAAATGTATATGTAAAGAACTAAGAACAGGGGGACACAGAGAAAAGCCAAATATGGGAAAAGTGATTCCATAGTTTTCAACTTTGAGAAGAAAGAGGAAAAGGGAGACAATAAAAATGTTACTTGGTATAATATTGGAAGTGTTCAATCTTGATGAATTCTTGTTCAATTTTATGGTTTGGGTGTCACTGCTGATGTACAGAAATCTTTTTCAAGTTACTGATGATCAGAGGGTTCAGAAGTGGTTTTTTATCCACAATGTATCTGAAGACTGAACATTCCTAAGCCACAACTGATGTCTTATAATAAATGTTACAAGCGTCCATTAACAACAGATATCAGTTAAGATATAAGAAGATAATATCGGTAATAAAGCAAAAACAATTTGGAATAGAACCAAATGAAATAATCATACTTATTTCTGTGTTCACACCTGAATTACATCTGTAATAGTGGCATGATGACTCATACTACTCTCTGCTCTCAAAATCTAACCCAAATTACACAGAGCTGATGCAGCAAGTGTTGTTTGTTGCTAAAAATATTATGGAAATGTTTATTGTGAAAATGTACAGATACCATGGTCTATCTGTACTGAGCAAGCTTGTCATTTATGATACTCAAATCCAAGGTCTACTGGTTTGTTTGCAAACTAATTTGTGTGTTACTCACAGTTGGATATCATGTGTCATATCACAGTAACAGTAACCCATTTACCACTCTAGATTAAATAACATGTTTCGTAAGTCTAGCATCAACTGACTTACAATGGGCTTATCACATATTATGAAATAAATTCAAAACATTTTGGGCAAAACATCTGGTTAGTGTTTTGAGAAATTATTATTTTACCATCATTATCATCATCAGCAGCAATATCAGATTAATGCTATGCTTTCCCTCTACAGATTTCTGACTTCTGCTGCCATTTCAATTGGAGATGGCTCTCATATTCCATTCTTGTCTTGACATCTTCCAAACTTTGCCTACGTCTTCCTTGTTCTTTCTTTCCTGAGAAGGCCACACTGTATCTTAAGACATGTCTTTTATATATATAGTAACATTGATTTCCTAAATTCTATATCTTGTAAAACTTCAATTTGCTTAAATACTTCTAATCTTAAAATGTCTTAAAAATAAATCAAACAGGACATACTATAATAGATTGGAGACAGAGCAAACAGTCTCTTGAAAGGAAGAGATATGGCAAGTTTAAAGACATTGAACACCTACGTTTGCTTATGTACTGCAACCGACAAACATAACTGAAACTGTAATCACCTTTTCCCATGCTCTCATAATGTTGCCTTCATGGTTATTAAATAAAGGCAGAGGCAAGCTATGACCGTGAGTTGTTAGGCTTTCACAGTCGGCGTCAATATTATTGAAATTGTTGAATGCCAGGCTATTAGGCTGTGGTCTCATGTTTGAAGAACCAAACATTTCAGCCTCACCAGTGGATGCCATCTTCAGTGGTAACAAGTATCAGCAGATGTTCAACATAAACATCTCAGTACAGAGGCAAACCACGTTTTCGGTCTTAGAAGGGTGCCTTATATAAATTCACATTGCAGCACGATGTAAACAGCATGGACCAATAATAATCATCTGTCACCTAATTGGTTTGGGAGTATAGCATGATAAATCCTGTTTAACAGGGGATATAGGATTTCTCCTCTTTGATTCATAGCAGTGGAACCATGCTTATGGACTCACTATGCATCCAAGGATAGTAGTCACTCACTGGGGACAGGATTTTACTTTCCTCAAAGTGAACGTGATGCTCGGCCACTGAGCATGCACTTGTCAACAGCATAAAAATGCTTTCAAATTCAAATGTAATCTTTGTATTCAAATGTAATTAATAAGTATTGCAAATGACAATAAGATAGATTAAATGATACTAAAACAAAAAAAAGTTTAAATAAGAAAAATAAAGAAAAAAGTTGATTTTTAGTAGTTGAAAATTAACAGATACTACTTTTCATTATTTTAATTGATATTTTAAGGGTACCAGAATATGAGATTAATAATAAATAAAAGTGACCGGTTAATATACAAATGGCTCTCTATTTGGCTTCACTCAAGTCTACATACTTCACTACCTAAGCATTTAACCCACAACACATATGGGTGGTACATAAGATTGCAACAGGTAAACTAGAGCATGTCTGTAAACATTTGGTTTTCCTCCCATTCCACACTGAGGCATCCTAAGCCAATATTAATATTTTTATAATATTAAAAATATTATAATATCGGTAATATAGTATACTGATATTATATACTATTATCAGTATTATAACAGTTTATATTATATTATACTAAATAATAATACTTTCAGTTTATCTGTAATATAGTATATTAATCTGCCTATCTTTAGAAAGTATCTAGAAAGATTTCAGGGGTCGAAACCCACTAATAAACTGCAGAGTATTAAAAGTGGGTTTTAAAAGCACTTGTCAACAAGTAATTTATTATACTATAACAAAATTATTTCAAATTTTCATGACTGAAATATGGTCTTCATGATTTTTATGCAATACAGAATTTTTTAGGTCTGTAAAGATATTCTCTCTAATATGACTACAAATATTACTACTATAGAAAAGCAGTATTATTTTAGATATTATGCTTTCACATTCACAATAATTTTTATTGTTCATCCTCAAAATGGATAAACTGGGTTAAATGAGCGCCTGCTTCTTAAATAAAGTCTATGATTCATTCCAGCAAACCACTATTTTAATCCGTTTTTAGTATGTTGTCTCCACACACACACACACACACACATTCTTCACCTACACTCATACGTTATCATAACACACTAACAAAATTCAGATTTCCATTCATGGGTTGAATGTAAAAAGTTTAAAATGTATGCGTGTGGGTTTATTTAAAAAACTGGTTCCACCTATATTTGTCTGAAATGATAATTGTGTTCGACACAGGTAGGCAGTTCACACAGGATCTCAACTGTATTTATAATATCACCTATTATATAACTGTTACAGAGTGTCGGACGCTTGTTTCCAAATATACTTTATGAATCATTTATGAATTTAAATTTTAACTACATAATTAATTTTACCTTGGGTCTAATTACAGACTTACATTCATTTTATCTTTTAAAGAGTAGGTGTGTTTACTAATCTCATATAACATAAAGCCTTATCGGACTTTATCTACATTTTATCATGCCTATAGTACAGATTTAATTTTTTGGTGGGTAATACGTGTGCACTTTTATTCTTAACAATGTGAAAACACATTAAATAAATAAATAATAATCTTTTATTAGGTAACACTATGTGTAGTAGAAAGTGGGAACGAACCGGTAAACCGATGAATCATGAAATAATGACATCAAGCAACTTTTCCTAAACTTCGTAAAATAATCAAGGATTAACAGGAATTTAGCAGGCATGTTCCTGTAGTAATATAGGAAAGTATAGTTTACACTCTGAACACTCAGACAATGGTTTCCGACTATTGAACTTTGCAGTTGGTCAAAATATGATCATAGGAGGGACTTTCTTCGACCACAAAGACATACATAAGGGCACATGGATCTCTCCAGATGGGAGAACGGTCAATCAAATAGATCATGTCCTATTGGATGGCCGCCATAAGTCAGACTTACAAGACGTGAGAGTTTATAGAAGTGCCAACATGGACAGCGATCACTATCTCGTAGTTGCAAAACTGAGAGCTAGAATCTCCAATAATAGAAATGAAAAAGGAATAAAGACTGTTAGATACAATACAGAAATGCTAAAGGAAGAAGAAATAAAACGGAGGTTCGAGGAAGTTACTAATGAGAAAATTAGACAGTGGAGACTTGAATGCCGTGAGGAACAAGATATAGAAAACCACTGGCTTAATCTAAAAAACATGTTAGTGACCACGGGAGAAGAAATCATTGGTTTGAATAAGAGACATGGGCGAGATGAGTGGTTTGATAAGGAGTGTGAAGAGGCAACTGACTTCAAAAACAAGACATACAAATTTATGATCCAAAGGAAATGCACTAGGGCTGTTCAAGAGGAATACAGGAAGGCCAGGCGGAGGGAAAAGAAGATTCATAGAGGAAAAAAGAGGGAGTATATGATGAGACAGATGGAAAAGATAGAGGAATATAAGAGTAAAAGGCTGAGCCGAGATATGTACAGGAAGGTGAATGATATGAGACAGGAATTTCAGCCTAGAACAAATGCCTGTAGGGATAATAATGGTGGCCTTGTGAGTGATAATGCTGGCGTGAACAGGAGATGGACAGAACACTTCGAAGAGTTGCTAGGCTCAGTTGGGGAGGCTTCGATGGAGGCATCTGAGAATGAAGAGGAGGTAGGAGAATTCGAGGATGATAGAGAGGAGTTGGTGCCATCCTATGACGAGGTGTATGAAGCTCTAGAAAAGCTTAAAAATAACAAGGCAGCAGGTTCCGATGGTTTACCAGGGGAACTATTAAAGAGCGCAGGAGGAGATTTCATAAAGGAATTTGCCCATCTTATAGAGCGAATATGGCTGGAGGAGGTAATGCCTGATGAGTGGAACAATGGGGTGGTGTGTTTAATACATAAAAAGGGTGATCCGCTTATATGTAAAAATTATAGGGGCATCTCTCTACTTAATACAGCATATAAGGTATTGTCCAACATCATATTTTCTAGGCTGCTTCCCTACGCTGAGGAAAACATAAAAGAATATCAGTGTGGATTCACTAGGAATAGGTCAACAACAGACCAAATATTTACACTAAGGCAAATCCTGGAAAAAACGTTGGAATATGGAGTGCCCACTCACCATCTCTTTGTGGATTTCCAGTCGGCATATGATTCAATCAACCGGAAAATGCTATATAGAGCTATGAAGGAGTTGCATATACCATCTAAGTTGGTGCGTATGGTTGGAGTAGTTATGTCCAATTCTAAATGCCAAATCAGAATACAATCAAATCTATCTAACTCCTTAAAAACATTGAATGGGTTGAAACAAGGAGATGCCTTAGCATGTCTGTTGTTCAACATAGCTCTAGAAAAGGTCATCAGGGATTCAGGAATTCAAACTAGCGGACACATATTTCACAAGGAGGTACAGCTTCTGGCCTATGCCGATGACATTGACGTCATAAGTAGGTCTGAATCTGGCTTAAAGGAAGCCTTTCAGGAACTGGAGTTGTCCGCTAAGGCTATGGGCTTGGTTATAAACCAAAGCAAAACCAAATATATGGTTGTAGGTGCCAATACTCGTACCCTGTCCCTGCGCATTAACGATTATGAATTTGAAAAGGTTCAGGGTTTTCCATATCTCGGGTCATATGTGGATTCTGGAAATGACTCCTCTAGAGATACTGAAAGACGAATATTATCTGCTAATAGGTGTTATTACGGACTGGTAAAACATTTTAAATCAAAATTAATAACTAAAGATACAAAAGCCTCCCTATACAAGACCTTGATTAGACCAGTCCTGATGTATGGCTCGGAATGCTGGGTGTTAAAAAAACTAGATGAGCAGAGACTATCCGTTTTTGAGAGGAGGGTACTGAGGAGAATCTATGGCCCTGTGAGGGAAAACAACATTTGGAGGCGACTGCATAATCGAGAGTTGTACGAAAGGTTTAAAGATCTTCCGATCGTGCAACTCATACAAATTAACAGATTGCGTTGGGCTGGTCATGTGCAGAGAATGGCAGAGGATAGAATCCCAAAAAGAGTGATGAATTATTTGCCGATGGGAAGGAGAAGGAGGGGAAGACCGCGTACAAGATGGCTGGACCAGGTTGGTAAGGAGGCGGTGAGGCTGGGTGCAGCAAACTGGTGGACATTGGCCGGGAGTAGAGACCAGTGGGGAAGATTTCTTTTGGAGGCCAGGGCCCGGACTGGGCTGTAGTGCCGAGGATGTATGTATGTATGTAGCAGGCATGTTCATGTACTTTCTACAGAACATTTATGTGGTTGTTAAACTGTTGTTTACCATGTCCTCGAGCTTTATAAAGGTGGATGGAAATCCAGCCAGCTGTTCAAATAGTGAGCTGCTTTTATAGCAACACATCACTGACCCCAAAGTAGGTATTATCCCCAACTCTTCTGGAATTTGGAGGGATTGTGGGAAACATCACTGATCCTAGGGGCAAGAAGGGTATGGAGAAGCAAGTGGGTAATACAAAGGCACCAAAAATATTTTGTAGCCTTAACATTTACATACAGCATTTTGTGGCAAAATAAGTATTACACTTTTACCCATTTACAACATTTTATCGTCTAATTCATTTTTTTATTATGTTATACTGGAAATTTTGTATGACCTATGTGTGTGTTTTTGGTAACACGTATGAAATAAATTTTTCTTCAATAGGCCTACTAGCCATGTTATAGAAAACAGGTTTTCTAATACCCGAATTTTTTTCTATTGTACACATGTTGTTTACAGCTACAACCTTCCAGTAATTTGAATAAACTCATTATTGAGGGCTGGAGGTGACCTATAGAACTTACAATGGTTTTCAAAGGGGCTTATGAAAAAGTCATGATCCTCTCATGTGAAATCCACAACCTCTGTGACATGAGTGAGAAGATGAAATATTATAATGGAGTAGAACATAAATGTGTTTATCATTATTATTACCACATTAAATCTATATGACAAAAGTTATTATCACACACACACACACACACACTACAAGAATCAAAACAATTTCAAATCAAAATATAAATTGATTATATTAATTTAACATCCAGATTTAAAAATACTGATTATATATTAAAACATCCAGTATCTGGTGGTACAGAAAGAAATTGATTTTACGAATCAGACATCCCACTATACAACAAAATTTAATAGCTCCATAAAAAAATTATTATTTTTAAAGAGAGGAAAGAGAAAAAGAGGAAGCAGAGAGAGGAAGAGATAGATACATGCTGAAATGTAATTCAATATGTTAGCTATGATACGTATAAAACTCAAATAGAGCATTACTTACGGACTCAATATCTAAACCTCAAGGCAACAAGCACAACTGTTGCTGCTTCCCATGTGTGACACAATGTTATTGGTATGGTCCACTTGAAGGGTCAACGGCCATTTTATTTTTAGTTCATTGAATTTCTACTGACCTTTCTGACATTTAAATTATATTAAAAGAATTTATATAGTAACAAACACTTGGGTTTTCACTAGTATATGCACAACCAAAGACAGTAGACAACAAATTACCCAGAACATAGTAGAATTTCTCAGAATCAAATGTTTAAAAATATACAGCCATAAGCCTCTAATACGATGTATAAAAGTTTGATTATTTCACATTAGTGGAGTAGAGTAATAATAATGATAAACACATTTATGTTCTACTGCTAGTGGAGTGAAATTATAACATTGCAGAAGATAATAGACTAGAGTTCAATTTTATAAATACTTTAAGTTTTAAGAGTAATATAATAAAAAAATCAGTATGGAGAACCATACATGACTTCCATGTTCTAAAATTCATATTTAAAATCATTTTCAAAATGAAATATTTTTACAGAAATTACTTCTTCCTTCAGAAGTACTGTGGTCACTAACGTATACCACCTCACATTAGCCCACTCGATTTTTACTGATGATAGCAATCGATGGCACTGCTGAAACGTCTAGTTTTGCAGAAAACATTGGACCACGGCCAAACAGACTGGGAAGGAATTTTAACAACAAACTACTTCTTTGTTGCCGACAACGTAATACAAATATAACATTATTATCCCTCCCCCTTCAACTATCATTTTCATTTATAGAAAATTACCCCCTCCCCCTTCAACTACCCTTTTCATTTATAGACATTTCATCTACCTTTCTACAGTGGATTATTATGACCTTTTTCTTAGGCTACTTTATTTAACAAAATTAAGTACTTTACTCTTGTTAAAACATAAAACATAGGTAAACATCCCCTTCCCCTTAACCGATCTTTACCAAAATCAATAGGCCTTGGGTCCTCTACAACGTAGGCACATATACAAAAAATTTGATTCTGTTTGAATTTGCTGCAGTTATCGTTCACCATAGAAAAAATTCTACACACAACACAGACTCTTTTCAGAAAATGACTTTTCTTCATGTTTTGAGGGTAGTACAATCAGAATCAGCCCTTATCTCGAACACGATTTTTTTCGCCATCACCATACTTCCATTTTATTATGGAACATGGAAATAAAAAGGCGATAAAAATTCCTTCATTTGGTGAGGGTTTTGTTTCACTTGTATATTACTTTGTACTATATATAAGATAATCATATACTTATTCATATAACATATGATATTAAGTTTTATTAAATTTAGTGTTGGCACAGAGATAATCTCCAATATAGAAAGAAAGGCTCTGTTGTCTCACCACCAGTTTATTACTATTAACATAATACAACTGTTTCAGCAGTGTTAACCAGATTTTGGTGAAACAACTGTTGCATTTTGGTACCATATTAACAATAATAAAATGTTGTGAGACACCTTGCATATTTCATTCTGTAATATTTATTTTGACCTGCTAATCTGAAATAATAAAAAGCATTTTACGACATATCACCATGAGTGACAAAATATACTAGTAAGTCCCTGACCTGAACTTACTATTTTCAACTACATACATTTATTATTAGATGAAATCAAATTAATAAATTTTATTTTTTTAAGCTGTGAGTCCAGTTTTTTGTAAGTGTAATTGTTAGTATTCGCCAAGAAACAGTACAAGGAGGTGACCATACGTTGTTACCATGGATAATACAGGTTTTTTACTTAAAAAGTAAAAGAAAAAATCGGTATAGAGAACCACAGATGACTTCCATATTCTAACATTTATATTTAAAACACGCGGAAAAGAAGGAGTGCTCCGAAGTCTCTCATGGTCCCTGAGCATCTTGCAGAAGGTTCATTCCCTAAAGACGAAAAGTCTGTCTATGAACCATTCCTCTGTAAACACGTGCAGTTACACTGGCCAGCGATCCACAGGAAGCAAATCCCTGTCACCGCTGGACATATTTTCGGCTTGCACACGTTCTGTTGGTGTGGGTTTCGGCACTTTTCATTTGAAAAGCGTGCAAACGTAAGAAAATAAACCTGAGTGAGGCCAGAAATAGTGCGAATTGTGTGTGTGTGTGTGTGTGTCCTGCCAGCCTTTTTATTGCGGTAATCACAATAATAAAACTTTGGAAACGTAAACATTACATAATTGAGATATGCTTGCCTGCCAGGAATGATATATTTTCACTCATACACGATTTAAATTTAAATGAAAAAATTATAATTTTATTGCCTGGCAACAAAATCAATAGGCCTCGGAGTCCTCTACAATTCAGAAATGTATGCAAACAATTATTTGATTGTTTGAATTTGCGGCAGTTATCGTTGGGCATAGAAAAAATTCTAAACACACACACACACACTTTTCGAAAAATGACTTTTTTTCATGTTTTGAGGGTAGTACAATCAGAATCTGCCATTATCTCGAACACGATTTTTTTTGCCATGACCATACTTCCATTTCCTTATGGAACATGGAAGTAAAAATTATCCCCTCCCCCTTCAGCTATAATTTTCATTTGTAGCGATCGAAAAATTAAAAATTTAATTTTCCTTCTCGACCAGTCTGTTCACACGCAGCGGTGGCAGCGACTCCAAGAACAGGGCCGTAAACAAAGTTAATTGGGATAGGCGACAACCAACGCCAATATCAGGCAATGGAAGCGTGTTCACCACGAGGTAACAAAAGAAACGACGACTCAAGTTGACAGGAGAGGACCAACGGAGAATTATGACACCAAAACAAACCGACAATGTACTTGGGCTCAGTCACACGTTTACGCAGAATAGAAGCGAAGATACATTTAAGGGTGTAGCTAAGAAACGAGTTCACGACAAAAAACGAGGCGAGGCACAAAGGATTGAAGAAGCGTTGCAGTCTATAGAAACGGTCCGAGCAACAAATTGTGAATAGAAGCAACGATGTCGCACAGCGGAATGTACGTCTAACTGACAAGCTGAGATTTACAACGAGAAAGCGTGGAGGTTGCAGCTGTTGACGCTGGATGGAAAACGGTTAATTGCCAGGATGCGGAGTTACAGAAACGAACAATACCCAAGATGTAAGGGCAAACCCTTGCTTGAAACTCGAAACAATAAGTTGATTGACAGGCGAGCAATGTCTTGCATTTCTCTGAACGAGAGTGACGCCTGGACAAGACGATTCAAAGGACATATCTAGCTACCTATCAGAACAAAGTATTTCACGAAAGAGAGCGAAGGAGAAGCCAGTTTCCATAACAACTAGAAGAACAAATCAGAGGGTAGAAAACTGGAAGACTTCGAAATAGTGGGAAAAGGCTTCAAGAGAGGGTAGTTATTCAGCCTATCATAGTAATCTTAGGTGTGGACAAGCCAGAGACCAAATTCTAGTAGGGAGACGTTGATAAAAACTAAGTGTCTGACACGGGACGAGGCAGTCTTATAATAATAAATTTTGACGGAGTCTTATAATATTTTTTGAGTCGTTCGCGACGCAGTCTTATCGAGCAGTTCACGAAGAGTCTTATAGGACTATAAAAGTATTAGAGAGACACATAACTCTCGTGATTAATCTCATAATGTTATAGACAATTTCATAAGTTTATTAAATGCAGTACTTATATCAAGAACAGTCACGTGAATTTCGATAGTGAATCGGTATATCGATCAACCGTGAAGTCTTGAGGTACGCGGTATGGTGAACTAAACGGACATAGTGAAGTTCGGACTGAACTTTAGTGAACTTAGAAAATTAGAATCGTTGGCGATTTAGTAAAACAGTATGACGAACAACAATTCACAATATGCGTGAACGACACAGTAATATTCATAATGTACAGTAATCAAGACACTCTTATTTAAAAAGAACTATTAGACAACCACACACTAATACTTTGTGTAGACACACAAAGAACCACATATGAACACTTAAGTAAGCATATATTACTTAATGATGGTTTTACGCGGAGACGAGGTGAATTGTGCGGACAGTGAATAAACATAACACACCTACACTATTCTATTAACGGCGTGTGTGCATATAACCAGTGAAAGTGATCATCATCATCATCATCACCCAATGGAGCACCGTCTTCAAATAATCGTTCATCACCTGGAATCTAGCACCGATGGAAATAACGGATAAACTATTACCAAGTAACGCTTTATGATTTTATTAGTATAATCAAACTACTGTCCTGTCTCTTTCAAAGAATCTAACCTGAGTAATTATGATAAAAGTTATCCAAGGAAGCTTGCATTTAAAATATAATCATGATCTATTAAAGCTAATCCATCTGGATGAATGAACGCATTAGATAAAGTAAATATTATTTGATTTTGTTGTATGTATATTTTATATATGTTATATGTATTTCAGAGAGCGATTAAGAAGGAATTTATATTTTGATATGTATAGGTTCGATGTTTTGATGTGTTTACAGGTACCAGGAAGATATATGTTTGTTATTAAATACGAATTGTTTAACGTATAATAAATTAGTACGTAAGCAGATCAATAATGCGTTCATCATTATCAGAAAACCCAGTGTAATCCACAATACAATTCACTATTATAACCACATAAATTTTAATGTGTATTCAGTGAACACTCTTGAGAATTCTAGAATCTTATATTAACATTTTAATTACACTGTCGTAAATGGCGGCTGACGCACGAATCGATCTATATTATTGATTGATCAATAAACATAAAGAACCATATTAATCTTAAAGAAGCAACCTGAGTAATTAATAGATTTACACCTTAATTACGTTGTATAATTGGCTTGTGAAGGATATACTTCATTAATCAAGACATAATTAAATTAAGTAATTAAGTAATTCACAAATTAATTAATTACACCGTATAAATTTGGCTCCCAAAGAACGTGGGGCACAACAAATTTAAAGTAGAGCAAATTTGTTCAGTATACATTTATAGAAAATTGCCCCCACCACGTTCAACTAGCCTCTTCATTTATAGATATTTCATCTACGTTTCTATAGCGGATTATTATAATCTTCTTATCAGGATACTTTATTTATCAAAATTAAGTACTTTACTCTTGTTAAAACATAAAACGTTGCAGGTAAACTACCCTTTCCCCATACCCGATCTTCACCAAAATCAATAGGCCTTGAGTCCTCTACAATGCAGGCACATATGTAAAAAAATTATTTCATTCTGTTTGAATTTACGGCAGTTATCATTTCATAGAAAAAATTACCCTTGTTACAACATTAAATGTTGCAGGTAAACTACGCCTTTCTCTTAACCGATCTTCACCAAAATCAATAGGCCTTGAGTCCTATACAATTCAGGAACGTATGCAAAAAATTATTTGATTCTGTTTGAATTTGCGGCTGTTATTGTTTGCCATAGAAACAATCCTACACACAGACATACAGACACACACACTTTTCGAAAAATACTTTTCTTCATGTTTTGAAGGTAGTACAATCAGAATCAGCCCTTATCTTGAACATGATTTTTTCGCATCACCATACTTCCATTTCCTTATGGAACATGGAAGTAAAATGATGAAAACTCTGAATAATCTCCTACTTCATTTTCATAAAGTAACAACTGTAAATCAGAAAAATCATTATTACTTTTTACTTCCATGTTCCGTACAGAAATGGAAGTATTGTGATAGTGTAAAAATCATGTTCAAGATAAGGGCAGATTCTGATTGTACTACCCTCAAAACATGAAAAGTCATTTTCCTTCCGAAAAGTGTGTGTAGAATTTTTTTCTGTGGTGAACGATAATTGCCGCAAATTCAAACAGAATCAAATAATTTTTTTCATATGTGTCCATGTTGTAGAGGACTCAAGGCCTATTGATTTTGGTGAAGATCGGTTACGGGGGAGGGGTAGTTCACTTGCAATGTTTTATGTTTTAACAAGAGTAAAGTACATAATTTTAATAAATAAGTGCACCAAAAATAAAATCATATTAATCCACTGTAAAGTGGTAAATGAGATAATTATAAATGAAGTGGGTAGTTGAAGGGGGGGGTGATTTTTTGAAAATAGCTGTGCTGAAATCAAATAAAGTACGAATATTTAATTTGGATACCTTAGAAATTACATATGATAAAACTATATTTCTCTATGAAAGTGTAAATATCATTAATGGTGAAGATCAGTTGAGGAGGAGGGATGATTATCTGCATAGTTTAGTTTCTTTATAAAAATAAAATAACATTATATTAAACGACTACCCCATAATAACAAAAATATCTATAAACAGTGAAAATATTTAGACGGTGGGCGATATTTTTTACAAAATTATTGAACTGAATTCACGTAACTGATTTTAAATATAAATCTTAGAACATGGAAACCATGTATGGTTCTCCTAAACAACGCACTGGTTTTTACTTAGTTAAATTTGTAACCATAATGCCTAAATGCAAACAATTTAGGGATATCTTTTAAGTTTATGTATGTTTCCATGGATATGTATACGCATATATGGAATACCTTTCACAAATATACGTAACTCATAACAATATATACTATTTTACTTACAAAATTTTTGAAGGTGGTTAAAAATTGCTAAGGATACTGAGAGATTTTGTCAAATGATTAAAAACATAAAGTTCGTATTTTGACTTACATTTCTCATAATTTGGTAATCCACATAGATCTGTATAATTTTAAAAAAAATCTGACTTCCACTTTTAACAGTTCTTTTTAGGTGTCCCTAAAGTTAAAGAAAAATTCATTGTAACACTACATTCATAGTTGGGTTAAATTTCCTTTCGTTTGGTTCCTGCAAGAATGTTTACAATTTTCTGAAAAATGTTATACCTTTTTTTGGGCCCTGGTGTTCTAAAATGAGAAATTTACAGAAATGAATACTACATTTTGATTTTTGTTGAAATTCTGTTTGATACCCCACATGGATTTTTGCAAGTTTTCAAAATTCTACTACATTTTTTAGGCCTGGTACCCCAAAATTTTGAAATTTTCAAATTTTAACACTATAATCAGATTATTGTTAAAATTATATTTGATTTGATACCCCACATGGATTTCTGTGACTTTAAAAAATTCTGACCCTTACATTTTTGCTCCCTGCACCCTCTCTTTGTGTGTGAAACAATCTAAAAAACAAATAGGGCTCTGAGGGGTAAAGACATGGTCAGGCTTGACAAGTTTTACAGAGACTGGTTGAAGTATACAAAATTTATCGTGAGATATACCCCAAACAGACAGACAAATGCCAAACGTTCAAGTTAAAACAGAATCTGCTTCACTCATTCAATGAAAATACTTGAGCACAATGCTGCTGTATACCGAAAGGAAGGAGCACGTTTAAAAAAATGTAAAGAATGTAACATATAATATAGTAAATTGTACTGGTTTATGGGTCAGAAGTGCACTGTTGACTTATATCACGCTATTGTTATACAATAGTTTCTTACACCTAAATGGCTAACCCTGAATTGTAGGGCTAAACCAAGCCAAACGATGTTGGAATGATACAAAATTTTCGAAAGAGATGCTGAGAAACATTGTCTATGTATCATAGACTATCTCAAATTGTGATCATCATTGAGACCTAGAGGCAGTGATAATGGAAAATGAGATGTTTGTGCTACAACACATGACAAACAACTTCAACAGGACAATAACATCAAAGTGAATCATGTGCTCAGTGGGCAAGGTCCAGGTCAGAAGACTCAACAGAACTAAACTAGCTGAATTAGTGTAACTAGGTGAAGTGTTCAAAAGCAGAATATTTTATAATGTGAACATATTGTGTTGCGTGCGCGCGCGCGCGCGCGTGTGTGTGTGCACCCGCGCACGAGCATGCATGTATTGTTTTGGGGGTTAAGTCTGTTTTTCCCTAAAGGGTTTACTATAATGTTTCAGCAGATTAATCTCTGGCATCTTCAGGTGATCTTCAGTGTCCTATGATATGATGAGACATCAAGGAGGAATCAGGACAATCTATATTAGGACACTGAGGAGGAATCAAAATGAAGATAACAGAGGTGAATCTGCTGAAAATTGCAGTAAATCTTTTGGGAAACCCAGCAAAATTCAACACAGAACTCACCTCGATAAAAGGACATGTCATTTTACATCTGTAAAAGTCTATGAAGTATCACACACCACTATCAACAAATAAATGAAATATAAATTTCTGAAATACATACGGTTCTGTGAAGAGGTGATTTCTATAGATAAGTATCCCTAACAACAATTTAAGTAACAAGAAAACAGCTTATTGGTGCTGTGTAAATGGTAAAAATGTACTAGTTGACATGTTCAATTTAATGTAATTTTTAATGACACGGTCGATTTCAATTTTACGAATCCACTTTAAAAATAAACTAAATATATCAATGTTTTTATCTAAATGAGTATTAGATCTATGTGAATAAATATACTTTTAAGTTAAGTAACACAGGGGAAAGTTTTTTTTAAACTACAAAGGCCACAACATTAGCAAATTAAAACAATTAACAAATATCAAGTATTCACAAAAACTACTGTCATTACGTACTTTTGTTTTAACATTTGGATAACAAAATTGAAATCTGTAGTAACAATGATATGATATGCTGCACAGTTCTAGTGTGAGAAAAAACGAATTAATCACTTCACAGAGATAATAAATAAAACTTAATTAATTACTTGATACAATGATTTGTTCTTAAAAGATGGTTAACAAATTTGATGATAATACTGTATATATTATTGTCATTATAGAAAACTATAAATGCAATATAGAAAAGAAAGAAAAAAACAAAGGAGAAATCTCAGTCTCAGATACTGTAAAAGGCAAAGACGAGTCACAGCAGTGTGACATTTCTGGCTGTACAGGAACTCGGGGTGTCGCGTAACCTGTTTTCTACTAGGTACTCGTGGTGTCGCGTAACCTGTTTTCTACTATCAAATTCAAATAAAAAGATTTATTATAGGTTTGTAGGTTACATTCTAATGTCAAGTTCAATTGCCTATACTCTGTGCATATACTTACACATAATCTCTCAATTTATATAGTACACAGGATCTACAGTATTGGCTTTTAAAGTAGTTAAAACATTTTTGGATTTCGTTGTCCATGACGTGTCCATTACTTAAATAAATATAATTATTTCACTACGACTCAGAACACAAAACTTTTTATGGGTAAAAACGTAAAAGTTTTACCTTATAACCTGAACCAGTTTTCACTTTTAAAAAGCTTCTTCAGAGGTTGCCGCTGGCGGCACTGTCCGTCTTGTTGTTGGCGACGGAATCGATTTTCGAAAGATCGATGTTGTGTGTGTGGGGTGTGATATGTTCAAATAATGCGTGTGATTTGAATTGTGTCTGTTCGTTTAGGATGTCGTTTTTATTTGTTTTCGTGTGTTTGTATATTTCCAATTGTTCTAGAGTGTCTAGTTTTTGGCCTTTTGTGTGTACGTGTAGAATGTTCATGTTATTGTTGATGTTTTTGTATGTGTGGTTTGCTTCAATGAGGTGGTTTGCAAAGGTGGATTCTGTAGTGGAGTGGAGTGCCTTTGTGTGTTCAATGTATCTTTGTTTGAAGCTACGTCCTGTCTGGCCTATGTAGAATTTGTTGCAAACTGAGCAATTTAGTTTGTAAATACCAGGTAGATCGAATTTGTTTTGTGCTTTGTGTGTGTGTTTTGATAGTGTGTGTTCTGTTTTGTTAGTAGTTTTGTAAGCAATTCTGTATCCTGCTTTGTCTGTACACCAGACAACAAGAACCACAACTCACAAGTACACACAGCCATCAAACTGAGAGAAAAGGCACACAAACACAACATCACATTTGTAAAAGCAGACAAAGGCAACACGACTGTAATCATCTCCACAGACGACCTACACAACAAAGTACAAAACTTCATGGAACATAACAACATCACAGAACTAAAACACGACCCCATCGACAGATACCAAAACACAGTAAAACAACTAATCAACAAAGCCAAACACATAATGACACACAAACAAAAGCCTTACATGAGACAAATCCGACCATCAGCCCTACCCTCCAAGCGCTTCCCAAAATCCATAAAGAAGATTTCCGATACATTTATTATTTATTTATTAAATAAATAATAATTATTTATTATTATAAATAATAATTCCAATTCCATGAAGAATCAATTACCGTAATGGCCCTGCATACACACTCGCAAAACATCTACACAAAATTATCAGACTACACATACAACTAGACAACAACATTGCAGTAAAAAACAACACAGACCTAGTAACAAAAATCAAAGACATACACATCCCCCATAATGCCACATTAGCCTCCCTTGACATTAAAAACCTGTACACAAACATCCCCATCTCTGAAACAATCACCATCCTACAAAACAAACTCAAACAGAACAACACACCAGACGGACTTATCAATGAAATAATAGAAACTCTGAACATTATCACAAAACAAAACCACTTTACATATAACAATAAATTTTATACACAGAATGATGGTCTACCCATGGGCTCACCTATATCCAGCATTCTAGCAGAAGTCTTCCTCTAACACTTAGAAAAAACAAAAATCCTCACAAAAAATGACAGACACTTTTATAAAATACTATATTGGCACAGATATGTTGATGACATTCTAATACTATACAGGGGAAACCAAAGACAATATGAACTGTTACTAACGCACATAAACAAAATACATAAAAACATAACCTTTACTGCCGAATATGAACACAACAATATTAGGCCTCTCCATCACAAAACCTGAACACAGGCATAAATTCAGTATATACAGAAAACCGACTACAACTGACACACTAATACACAACACCTCCAATCACCCAATACAACACAAACTAGCTGCCTTCAGAGCCATGATACATAGACTTAACAGCATCCCCTTAGATGAAAAAGATTACAAAGACGAACTAAATACGATAAAATATCTAGCAGAATCCAACGGATACGACAGAACAATAATCAACACACTCCTACACAAAACACAAAACAAACAACAGACAAAGACAGAAAACAACAAATCCTTACACTGACATACATCAACAAACAAACTGAAAAAGTAGCCCACAAATTCAAAAAAGCAAGATACAGAATCGCTTACAAAACTACTAACAAAACGGAACACACTATCAAAACACACACACAAAGCACAAAACAAATTCGATCTACCTGGTGTTTACAAACTAAATTGCTCAGATTGCAACAAATTCTACATAGGGCAGACAGGATGCAGCTTCAAACAAAGATACATTGAACACACAAAGGCACTCCACTCCACTACAGAATCCACCTTTGCAAACCACCTCATTGAAGCAAACCACACATACAAAAACATCAACACTAACACAAACATTCTACACGTACACACAAAAGGCCAAAAACTAGACACTCTAGAACAATTGGAAATATACAAACACACGAAAACAAATAAAAACGACATCCTAAACAAACAGACACAATTCATGCATTATTCGAACATATCACACCCCACACACATAACATCGATCTTTCAAAAATCAATTCCGTCGCCAACAACAAGACGGACAGTGCTATCAGCGCAGTGGCGAATTACGATATTTCGGCCCTTAGGCAGATATATTGCGGGCCTAACTGTTATACAATATGAAGAAAAAATACTTTCAATCAAAACTATATATTGAACCAATTTATGCTGTTTTACAAAGACAAGAACATCGAGCATAAAAACGATACATAGAATGCTTGTAATTGATGGAAGAATGGAGAAAATGTTTTAATAAAACATTTTTCTCGCTTTTCTTTTCACAAACTCTGAAATAATGTCTGAAAAATCCGACTTTCGTAGAAGTCCCGACTCTATACTCATGATTGACAAGTGGTTAAGTTTCTCGTCCAGCATTTTCGACCGGAGAACATTCTTTATCCTTTTCAATGCTGAAAACGATCGCTCTCCGGAGCAGTTGCTCACCATCAAACACAAATACATACGAAGTGCATTTCCCAGATTCGGAAACACGACCTGCATGCTGTGCTCAGTTAGTGTTCGGTACAAGCAAAGTTCAATGCTGATGTCACCAAGAATTTTCAAGCTACTGCTCTTGATGTACTCGCGAAAGTGAATGACCTCTTCTGGAAAAGTTGCCTCTAGATCGTCTGGGTATGACTCTTGAAGCTGTTTCGCTTTTTCTTGAAGTTCGCTAGTATCAATATCCAGTAGATCATGCAAAAATCCAAACTTACTGCAGAGAACAGTATACGCATCCAAGCGTCTTTTCAGTTCGCTATCAAGGCGATCTAAGACAGGAATAAAACTTCAACTTTAAACCGCATTCGCGGTGATAAATTAGCAGCATCTGCAGGTCCATCATGATGCGTTAACCGTGAACTACGACTGCGTTTATGTTGAGTGCTTTCCTTGTACTCGTTATTGTTTGTGATTGACATACCTTTTTCTTCAAACTCGTCAAATGATTCTCTCAGTGATGCTGCATACTCTTTCAAAGAATTCAGTAGCCTGACCGCTTCGTGTAGATCCATGCTTGTACTTTGTAGCTTTTTGGATGTTTTGTGAAACCTTTCTAACACTACAGACCACAACTCGAGCAGAATCCCGTTTTCAAGCCGATTCATTTTCTTCACAATACCGGAGGCATCAGATCGAGTTGTTGGATCTTCATCCATATCTTCAGAAATACGTGTGAGGGCAGTATGAATTTTGTTGAACCTCAATTTCAAAGCAGTGGTTGCATCAGAGTGTGCAGACCAGCGTGTTGTGGATAGACGTTTTACCACAGGTAGACCAGTTCCTTGAAGCTCTTGCAGTAATATATCAGTGCGTTGATGCACTGAAAAACGTGTACAACCGTGTTATGAAGTCAAAGAATGCAGCAGCACTGGGAACGCAGTTGACGGCAGATTGTCCAACCAGATTCAGTGAATGGCCGAAACATGGTATCCACTCTGCTAGTGGATTTCTCTCTCGAATAACGGCCTGTAACCCCATGTATCTTCCCGACATGTTGCTCGCATTGTCATATGATTGTCCCCTGCAGTTTTCGATGGCAATTCCGGATTCCGATAGAAATCCGAGCAAACTTTTTAAAGCGGAGACTTTAAAAATAGGTATGCTGTTCTAAAGGGGGGGGGTGCCCAGGCACCATAGGCACCCCCTGGCAACGGGCCTGCATCTGTGTGCAAGTTAAATTCTTATCTTCAAGCAATAAAATGAGAAATAAAGAAAGAGGTCCCGAAAATAATACGCGCGACCTGAAATTACGGGCCTCCGCGCATGCCGGGCCTTACGCAGCTACCTATTCTGCCTAATGGGTAATCCGCCACTGTACCAGCGGCAACCTCTGAAGAAGCTTTTTAAAAGTGAAAACCGGTTCAGGTTATAAGGTAAAACTTTTACGTTTTTACCCATAAAAAGTTTTGTGTTCCAAGTCGTAGTGAAATAATTATATTTAGTTAAAACAGTAATCTCGTTGGTGTAGCTGTTCCGCACAGTTGCTTATAAACAGTTAATGGTAAATTAAAAAAAAATAATAATAATAAAATGAATGCATGTGTAAAGTACAATATAAATATAAAGTTGACTCATTATTAAGAAGAAAAATAATCAGATTCCTGTTATAAGTGAATAAAAATTACTCTGGCTAGGAAAAATTTAGTAATCTTCACCATTTGCTCATTTATTATAATAATAGGTTTATAACTTCCACCAATACACTATACTAGAGTTTACTGTTAAACTAGTCATCAAAATCGTTTGTCCCTATTATCTACAATAGATTTTTCTTTATATAAATCAAATAATTCACCCAGAGTATGATGAGACAGACTCAGTGATCCACTCTTGGTCAAGCCACTGAGGATGTCTCTTGCAGAATGAGTAAAATGAAACATATGTTTAATATCTAAAAACAGCATCGTTTTTCATAACAACACTACAAAAATTTGAGGGCAATCCCAAGTTGCAAGCATTTACCACACCACAATTGTTGAAATACATTAAAAAACCACTGTCCAAAAATAAAAAAAGTTTGTGATATGTTATCGTCAACAAAAAATGAATGGGACATTAGACACATAAGTAGCCCTATGCCAGAGATAGGTAATAGGGAAATTAGAGGACTGGAATTTTTATCAATATCATAAAGAACAGACTGCAATAAAGATAGAGCCAACAATACAAGATGACCACTTATACGGAATCACATACTGTCCTAGCAGTGGATGAGAATACAGTCAGGCAGAGTGAGATTTATGAATGGAAGAATGACTAACCAAAAGAAAACAGAAGAAGCACATTATTCTTAGTTTTTAGGGCTGAACTTGCCTTTACTCTGTTTGTATTTTTCATATGTTACGGATGTGGTTTCTTCATGCAATAATTTTTTAGCTAGACATTTCAGCTATATTATGTTAAAAGAAAAGAAATTATCCTATCTACCCAAATTATAATACACTGATCAGTGAGTGACGGCTCAGTTAATTTACAACAATAAAGTTTTTATAACAAAGGTTTTTAATTTATTATATTGTTAATTACCTATCCCCTCCCCTCCTATTTCTACTACTCCATCTTTTTACCCCCATGAGAGTATGGTGAGGTTTTGGTATCTATTTGGAAGACAACCACAGACCAAAATGGTAATTAATATATAGTACAATGATGGCATATGCTAAATGGCAGTGAAATGTGGACTTTAAAACAGAGTCAATGGATCAAATAAACAGAAGCCGAAATGGAATATCCTACGAAAGTGATACATGAAAGAAAATGGAGGTCATGACTAAAACAAGGGTTTCAGGACTACAATAATGACAAGTCAATACTTTAGAAATTGGGAAATAGATAACTGGAATGGTATGAACATTTTCAAGGATATAACAGAACAGATTGGCAAAATCTATCCTAAAAATGGGAAGATGCAAAAATGTAGGAGAAGCACACAGAGGCGACAGTGGGTACAGAAGATAAAAGAAATTTTTGAAAAATAAGAGAAACATTGCAGAAATTGAGAGAGATAATACGTGATAGGCAAGGGTGAAGCAAGTGGATAAGAGAACAGAATTAGCTGGAAATCCAACTTCCTATACAGCATCAGGAAGTGAGAAGAAGAAGAAATATTTATTCGTTCTTTCCAGAATTGTGCATCCTAGATGACTGTGTTGGGTTTTTATGGGGTGACTCTCCAATTACTTTCCGCCTCGCTCAATGGAGATGTACAGTATAGGAATATATATATTCCTAGTTATTTTATATCTTGTACTACAAGGTTTTACATTTTACCTGTGCCTTTAGTTGTAAGTCTAATGTAGCTTAGTTATGTCTCATAAATCTGTTTTGATAACCTGTATCTATCTGTACTTCTAGTAAACAGAAGCAATTGTCCTACTCTTACCCATGTTACTCTGAGAATATATCTGTAGATCATAATTCAAAGGCTTCAGTTCTTTTGTGATCTGTCTGTTTCATCCCTCAACTTTCAGATGCATAAATGGCTACTGAAACTGCCAAGAGTATCAACCAGCATAATGATTTTTGTCTTTGAAATGGTTTGATTTGATCATATGTTTGTTAGTAACTGCTACCCAATACCATCTGTATAACTACTGGAAGTACAATATCGACAATGATAAATCAAATTCCTCATTTCTCAAATATTTTCTACATAGAAACTCTTGTTGTTTTATCTTATGAAACATAGACACACATATACACGAACACAAATTTCTGATAGACAAATTATGAAGAAAGAAGTGTATATAATGAATTAATTATTTTTTGTTCCAATGCATACTCAATACAACGTATTTCTTCAGCTTTGTTTTACACATTTACTATGACTGAAAATTTGGGTGTGTGTCAAAAATAGATTTAAATATTCTGCAGTATAATGTAGTATGTAAAACTATTCTAATGGCACATTACCAAGTCTGAAAATAAACTGTGAAACTTGTATATAAAAAGCGATGTTGGCCTTTTTGAAAATATAGAAAACCGCTGGCTCAGATATGAAATTGCAATGTTATTGAATTACTAAGGAATTAGAAAATATTTTCAATTTAATAACTTCTCATTAATAGTACAAATAGAAATTATTTATTGCTAAAAACCTGAATCCATATTTATTTTTCTCCATATTAAAACATAATGTTTATATTTCATATGTGTGTTTCTTTCCTAACACACACACACACACACACACACACACACACACACACACACACACACACACACACAATTTGGAAAAAATTAGTTGAGGACAAAATGACTAAAATTTTGTATATTTGGCACGGCTCAATTTTTCATGTAGTTAGGTCTCAAATAAAGACATTGCAAGATAGATAAACAAATATGAAGAAAGTGAGACTGCTGACAAAGATGCTGAGAGTACTGTGAAAAGATAAGGTTACCAATGTGTAATTTTATACAGGAATACACTTTTGTGTTCACAAATTCCCAAACAAGTAGAATATTTATTTTGATTTTAGTTTTAATTACTTATATTTCTTATAGTTGAGAATTCAGTAACAAAATAATTTAAATTACACACTTAAAATAAATTGTCACACACAAACGTGTATTAAAATTTTGACTGGCTTAACAAAAGTTAAATTAAGTTTAATTCATCCTACTTTACAGAAAAGATGTAAATTTCCTAATTTTGGGTAAACAACCATGTAACAAGCAGTATATAATAATAATAATAATAATACAGTTTTTACAACTCAATACCAAATATGAATTTAGAAGAAATTGAAGTATTTACAAGAATTTGTCATGATGAAACAATGGTGTGAACCACACGTGAAAGATATAAAAGAATATCTTGAATGATAATCATATATTTACAATGAATGGCAAAATTTATTTAGATTAGACAACGTTTCCATGAATGTTTAAACTAATACAGGGTAGTATAATCAATTAATACTGAATTACCGGTAACGCTGTATTACTAAATAATTAATAAGGTCAAGCATTGTCTGTGATCTTCATTCATTTTCCATCAATTTTGTATTTTATAATAACAAATTAAGTCAATTTGCTCTCCACCTGATTATTCTAAAAGCAGAACATTGTGTAATGACAGTACTTGAGGATTTCTGAAATACAGTGGTAGCAGTTGTACGAAATTATTTTATACCAAGGACGTTCTTCAAGTTAATGTAGGCTGAGAACTACTGATTATTCAGTCTTATCTTTCCACACTACCACTGGAGTCTTGATCAAATTTAAATGTGCGTATGGCATGTGCGTGTATGTTTGCACGTGCGGGCGCATGCACACACACACAGAACCAAACTGTGATGTGAGAGAGAGAGAGAGAGAGAGAGAGAGAGAGAGAGAGAGAGAGAGAGAGAGAGAGAGAGAGAGAGAGAGAGAGAGTACATACCAGCCAATGCTACATGCTACACTAGCCAAAGAATGTCATTAATTTAATAAGACACAATGCCACATTTTTTGTTTGTAATTTTATACAATGCCACATTTTTTGTTTGTAATTTTATACAATGCCTCATGTATTTCAAGAACAAGGGGAGGTACACTGCCTTCCATTAATAGCTACAAAACAGTCACCGCAAGTGACAACGACTCCAAGAGACAGTTTATTTTTAGGCCTACCGCAACTGATGAAACTGCTCTTGGAAAGTTTAAATCTGTACCATGTGTGTCTCCCCTATGTCAGCTATGTCTGGCATTAACCTAACTACCTACTGAAAAAACACGTTTAATGTGCACCATGTTACAAAATATGAACCATGTTACGAAATATGAAGTTTAAATTTTATTTCCATGGTGACTAACTTCCATGATACTATACTATATACCACAAAACTCCACTAAGCTGTGAAGGCCTACTAGTATTAGGAGCCTTCCATACTCCATGGTTTTTATAGCCTTTCATACCCTACACCATCAAGAGCTAAGTTCTCCACACATTATGATTATCAGAAAAACATTTAATGTAAGTCATAAATGGTAGAAGACATAGTTTTGAGTGTCATTTAAGAAATACTTTTACAAAAAGGAAGTTCCATCTGTGGTGTTACTGTACTAACAAAACAGACTGCCAATATGGGATTGTTTCCAATATTAGTAACTGATTGTGCTGATAAACTTTTTTTACAGCTTATATGAAACCAATTTCATGATTAATTTTGGGTGTCTACATGATATTAAAAATAATGGAGCATATTGAAAGCAGTTATAATAATCATAGATCATCTATCATAATATACTCTCTGTATCTAGAGGAGAAGAAATATAAGCAATATGAATACAATATCATTACATTATACAAAAACATTCAATAAATACACTTTGATGCTGTTAATATTATTATTATAGGAAAAATATTTGGGTAAAATTATAAAATAATTATCTTTAACCGGTTTGTTCTTTGTACCATTTTCTGAAATGTGTATGCAATTAATAATAACTTATGTCGCGCGTGCGTGTGTGTGAGGGGGGACAGTGATTCCAAGTAACTGAAATATCTTAAAAGAGACAGAAGGATATGTTCATGGACATGGAAGGAAAGATAAAAAACAAAGGCATACGGAAAGGAACTGAGAATAAAAAAGATCAAGATAAAGCTCACATGCTCTGGAACAAATGGGAGATGATAGGCAAGTAAAAGAATGCTTGAAATGTAAGATAAATAGAGAAAATAGAAGACGGAAACCAAAGACAACACGGAACAGTGATCACAAAATCTTTTGGAGCAAGTGGGGAAAATCAAGAGTTGGAATTAACAAAGAGCTGGAAAAAGTTGATGACTTTCATAAGGTAAAGGAAAATGGTAGATAAAACATTAATAAGTAGGTATTATATATGTTAGTATCATATAAACTTACTGTTTTAACGAAACCATTAGTGTAATATTTATTAAGTAATGACTTGTGTGGATTTGTGTTTACACTGAAATGAGACTACTGTACCGTTTTCATACATCTTTCCAGTAAATGTTTTATAGACTGGCTACACCAGTACAATACTTCACTAAAAAAATTAATCTCCCTTTTTTTACCTGTTTCTGATAATAAATGGTAATTTACTTTTTCCCAGTCGATATAATGAACTTCATGTGTAAAATCTCACAAAAATACGGGCATATTAATTTTTTTTAAGACAGTAAATTAACAGTGGATTATATTTTAATATTACCTACACCACACTGAGTCTGAAACTTAGATGTTGAGAAAGCACACTGGAAACAAATCAGTTTTCAAATTACAGGTTAAGACATATTCTCAGAGTGTCCTCTACAGAAAAATGCCACAGATTAATTAGGCCTACTACACTAATTTATAAACACATCCTGATGGACAGGTTAAACAAGAAATTCTGTATTGAAAGTAGACATGTATGGGCTTTTAATAATATGGTCACATAAAGGTGAAACATCCACTATCTGAAACAACACAGGTGACCTTGGTAGAGAGTTTGGAAGAGGAAGAACAATACTTTGCAAACATATTTTTTGTATTCACACACACACACACACACACACACACACACACACACACACACACACACACACACACATAAGTTTCTCATGTAGCTCATGAGAAAACATTCATACTGAAGGCATTTATACCGGTCTTTTAGTAGGTGTATGTATGACTTATATGAATTTAAATTTATGAACACATTTGTCATATATCCATGCACAAAATACAAAAAGGAAACTTGTATGGTACTCATTTAGGAAAAAGTAATTTTATTTTTAAGCACACATATAATACTGAATATACCAACGTATGTTACAAAAAATATGTAAATTGTATTTATTTCACATATCAATATTTCTCTGTGTTTTAAACAAATACAGTCCATTATCTGATAATTATGAGAGAATGAGATTGTTCGATATATGCAACTAGACATTGACCACTTAATGAACTCTGGAATTTACGCACGTTTCAACTTTTGTTCATGAGATATAGCTATCAATATTGTACAACCTTATCTTGATATTATTTATTGTACTGAACACTTGTTACATAATAAGTAACTGCAACAGTGTAACAAAATTATTGGAAATATTAATTAATGTATTATTTACTGGGGAAACTGACTTTTAATCCACTCTGTATATAAGGAGTTCGATTGTAATTTTTTAGTTACTTGGAATTATATTATAATCACCACTAAAACAATTATTTTCATCTGCACCTATTAAATTTTTACAAAGCATACTGCACATTTCACAGGATTAATATTTGGACAATCAGATATGCTTTATAAAATGTAATATCTGGAGACAACAATAATTATTTTTAAGATAGTTATGAATAAACAATTATTTTTGTATACAACTGATTAATGTTACCATCACACTCATGCCACAGATTAATATGAGTGCACTAAAAACCATTGCATCTAGATGATTAAAGAGGAGTCAGTAGCCTGAGGATGGCAGAGATAAATCTGCTGACACACACACAAAACACGAAACCTCTAAAGGGAAAACAACCAAAATTCAACAAGAGATCCAACTCAACAATAGGAACACGGACACACACACACAATTAATTTTATTAAATGTAGTTATTCACTTTTATACACAAAGTTGTATAAAAATGATCATAGCAGTTACTGTTTAACACACATACACATAATCACAACACATCAGGAAGACATGTATAAATCATAACAGACATGGTGAACTGTCTTACACAGTTTTCACTCAAGGTAAGTTTAAACTGATCTAATTCCCGCACTACCAGGGACAAAAACATGATAATCCAGCTTGATTGGCACAATCACCAGAGTTACAAACAAGTTTACACAATTACAAGAAACACATACAACTTGAGTGCAATGCCAGAGAAGCTCCGAAATGCAGTTTGGGAATCTTCATCTTGTTTTGAATCTGCATCTTATTACAACTATGAAAATTATTGCATATTGAAGAAGCTGACATTATAAAAGTGCTGAATATTCAAAATAAATTAAAATTTTATAACACAGTTAACGAGCTAACTTATTACTGTTTCTCTTTTTATCCATTTTTTCTTTCATCGATGTGTAAAACGCTTGACACAAATAAACCACGAAGCAAACAAAAAGCACTCAAATGAGTGAAAACAATATCAACAAAAAGTAAAAGAAAGGTTGAAGACCTAAAAGTCAACATGTGATGCATATATTCTGCGTTTGTCAACAAAGGAATTTGCCATCAACTGCAAGTGCAGACATTTGAACTCAACTGCGCTTTTACATATTCCAAGAACTAGGGTGTGTGTACATCTTATTTATATACAACAGTCAGTGTACACACACACATGACAGGGTATAACACACATGGTGTATAGCCTATATTTATTAACTGCGACATGGTTTGGCTGAAGAAGCATGAGTGTGTTGCACACAGAACTGTGAGAATTTATTCATGTGAGAACTGTTGAAATTTATAGAGCTTCTTCTACTCAGTTTTTCACTTTTTAGATTTCTACTGCTATACGCTTTGGTTAAAATTACACACTAACGCAAAATTAAATGTCTTCTCCTTATTTTCTTACAACCTAATCTGGAGGAATGGTGGCTGTGTACTCGAGAAACTGCCCTTTTCATCACACTCTGTTTAAAATTACATATCTTTTAACCTAATGTCTACAGATACCAGATCAATAACCTCTAACTAGGGCTTTTCCTAGTACTTCTCCCATTATATGTGTCCTCTACTACTGTACCCATATAAGTAATGTGTCTAATTCTGTGCTCCAGCCATGTGCATTCCTTCTGCCATGACTTTTCTAGAAACGTTTTTATAGTTTCAAGCAGTTCAACACCAGTCATCTCCCCATGAAACCATTGCATTCTCCTCTAATACAAGGAAAGCTCCTAGTCATTCCTGGTTTTTCTTTCTAGTGGTCCACGATTCACAGCCACAATGATCACAAGACATTTTGCTTGCTTTGAGTCCAATGCCACTGAAGTAAGAAGACTCCCCCCCCCCTTTTGAAACACCTTGTTCCCATGGCAGTATCTATCGCATCCTTCTCTGCAGCTTCACCTTACAAGAACTATTTATACTTCTAAAACACTGTTCAGATTCCCACTACTGATATCCCACATCCCTGCACTGTATGTTATAACTGTGGTTTATAAACTCTGAAGGAAGCCCTAAACTTCAGCTGTCTGCAGACACTGAAAACAAGAAGTGGAAGATAAGAAAAAGGAAGACAGCATTTAAACCAATATGACTATAATAAGAAAATTCAAAAATAATGTCAATGTGGATCAAGGGTTAAGACGTACGGCATTCAAGATGAACTACAGAAAGGATGTATGAGAATAATAACAGAGAACAAATGGGTCTTAACTGAGGTGAGATTATGATAACAGACTGACTGACAACAATATTCACAACTTGTTTTTCAAAACGCTAGGTAGGAAAGGACTTGATCGACTAAACACCAGTCACACTGTCCTGCTTGGGTATTGTACAGTAATGAAACGTAACCAAATCTACTCTTTAAAAGGATACTTATAAAATTACTGTAGCCACAATATTTTTTTATAGTAGTCACCAATGAAGATATTTATAATTATATGAAATATCACTCCTGCAAATTCTTATTAGTGCTAGAGATATTATGTTTCTTTGAACAGCCAGGTTAAACATATTCACAAAAGAATGACATTATTACAGAATCATATATCAGTTAATAATGTTAAAATGTAATAACTGATTAAGTTTAAAATATGTTGAAGAAAAACTGAAACTGAAAGAGAACTGAAATATATTTGATTCAAATTATTATCAGATTAAACATTTAGAAGTTGGGCCACCAAGTTAGGGAGATGATAAAAATCTGGTTTATTTAGCTAAAAGGCTTAAGATTTTGCCACAGTCATACCTTGTAGTCAGTTGATTCAAGAAGACTACATATACTTAGTGTTAAATAGTTAATCAGTAAACCTGAAATAAAAAAGCATTTCGTTCTTGCTTCTACAGGTTTTACTGCACGTGCTTATCTATTCAAAGTTAAGTTTGACCAAGCCCATACAAAAATGTAAAGGGGCAAGAAATTTAATTAGTAAGAAATTGCAATTATTTTTCATGTCTTTCAAATATATAAACATGTAACTACAACTAAAAATGAAAATAAGTTCATTCCTTGCATCCTAAAATGTTTTTAGCAGAGTAAAATAAAATTTAAAAAAAATTATGTAAAAAAAATATATTTTTAGAGACAAGGACACTTAATTGGAATGACTCATTAAATAAAAGGTTTATTATGTCTTAATATTACTTTTAATTTTACACTAACTTGCTTCACTTGTAATGGTAACTATGTTACTTATAGAAAATAAGAGGGTAGGCCTACAGTCTATGCTTCTCAAAAACATAATTTAGACTGGTTACTTTACTATTACTATAATTAAATTATAAATAACCAATACAATTTTAACAAATAATTACAAATATATTTTATAACACTCAGACAGCTGTAGACTGTACAATTTAATATTTCTGGCAGGGTCACTTGCCCTTCATTCTATTTTTCACGTTCTTTACTTTTTTTATCAAGGCACATATTAGCACATACACATTTTTGGATGGAGGTCACAAATGCAATTAATTTTTTGTTTTCAGACTTATCACCAGGCCATGCTGTGCTTACAGGGGTCATTATCCCGGTCCAATTACTAGTAAAAATTTTGGTTAATTGGCTGTTACATAAAACGTGTTTGTACGTTTTTTTTCTATTTAAGGTTACAGAATCAGCGCCAGGTTTGGATTTATAAAATTATTTTAAATCACAGGTTATCATTTGTCAAAATATAGTTTTTAGAGTTATACTGTTGACATTGATGGCCAAGAACACACACAATCTGTATCAAATATGTCTTTAGTTAGTACATGCAATATGTTTTCTTCTTTCAGTGCCATGCTCTAACTGAGTGTATGCTGCCTGCAAAGCAAAATCTCTCACAAGAATATGGGACCTATAGTTTAATGCTAAAAGATCTCTTCTAGCATCCAGAAACTCTCCATGGAAACCATGAAGAAATCCATAAAAAGTTTCATTAGGAGCATATGCAGATATGGCTCAGAAACCTGGAACCTGAGGAAATTGGAAAGGAGCTACCTTGAAGTTTTGGGATGTGGTGTTGGAGGAATATAAGAATTCTATGGACAGAAAGAGTGACTAATGATAAGATACTAAAGACAATGGATGAAAAAAGGATTCTGACTGAAACTATTGCACAAAGAGGAAACAATATGTTTGGTCACCTGCTATGCCACTGGTTCACACTCTGATTGAGGTAGGGGAAGGCCCAGATGAGAGCACGTAATGATTAACAGACTACCCTTGGAAGGGAAGAAATGCAAGCCCACCAATCTCTGGATGAGGAGAAGGCAATGAGTTTAATGCTAGTTCTGAATAACTAGGAGTTCCACTTGGTGGTTTCTAATTGCTTGTGTGGGGGAAGGGTGACTGTCTTGAAGCCAGTGAAGTTATGCTGTTGCCTAACACTGAACCTAAACCATGTAGTCTAGTGAGCTAACACTCTGTCAACTGTTGCACTGACTGCCTCAATGTAACTAATGAAATATACTGTACCAACAGCCTCTAACAGAATTTCTTTCTTTCTTTCTCTCTCTCCTCGATATCACACAAATTCTCAATACTGTCGTTCTTACACTACTAGCTTTCCTATTTTATGCTATATACAGCCACTATTCGTGTAATATACATATTTATTTTTAACATAGTTCTCATCTGACACAAAAGTGTTTTTCTACTTCTTCTTGTTATTGTGCGTTCTGATTCACTTTTAGGTATATGAATCTACCTTCGACATGCTTTGTTTCAAAGATTCGGTAGAAGAAAACACACAACAGTTAACTCCCAAGTTTTTTGTAGTTATAATTCATACAAACAATTACATTATAAACTGTGCACAATAAAATGTGGCTGTGATAGTGATTACCAAAATTATAATATGATGTTAAGATAAAACCTGAGTGCATTTGTAAGAAGTGTATACCATAAACAAGTTAATTAACATCCTAAGACAAAAGTACTTTGTTCCTAGGTGTTATCAGTATTATTCTGTGGTATTACTTGGTACAATAACACACTGAAACTGGCTTTCTAGACTAACATTGTGAACTGAGCATGGAGGAACATCTGCTCTGGAGGAAAGTCACTAGAGAATGACTGACATGTATTTTACTTAGAAGAAGGCACACACAAGGTAATAACGATAATGACAACGATGATGATGATGATAATTTACATCAGAAACCGCAAACAGAAATGTGAGACCTGGTGTACTTAAAAAGAGTTTTGGGGGCCCTCTCAACTCTCACAAACAAATGACTTTTTATTCACAAATATTTCCTTTATTATGGGGCTTTCCACTAGCTCAGCACCTGGTACAGCTATCCCATTTGACCCCCCCCCCCTGTCGCCAGCCCTGATCAACAGAAGCAGTATTGTTACAACATTCAAACCTGGCTGATTGATTTTGGGGATATTATGCATTTCTTTGTATCACAAAATTGAAACAATGATGTTAACCACTACAGAATTAATTTCTGAAGCAACATTTTAATATAAATAATAATAAACATGTATAGTTATCGTTAAAAGATGTTATACAGTTTTGTTATAATTTGCCTTATAACCACCTCTAAAAAACAGACTTCTTTACAGATTCTTCAGGCTCAATAAAAGTCAGGGAATAGTAACACAAATAAAAAGAGATACTTGAATAGAAGGAGGATATTATGAGAAGCAGTAAATTATATTCAAAATCTGAAGGTTTTTTTTTAGGAAGGGAAGTTTTGTTGGTACCTAGACAAGAGAATTGGATGACTTATAAATTTAAATTTCTTGACAACAACTTCTGGATAGTTGTTAGCAGTAACTTGTATAGTTCAGTCCAAGAAGACAATTGAGAATGTAAGAACAGAAAACATACAACAAAAATTACTCAATTCCATCTTGTTCATATTGATGTGATTAGTAGAATGAGTTCTACATACTAAAGTCTACATACTGAATTAAAGTGTCTCAGAAGACACTACATTAAAAGGCGAACACACAAATGTCACAGTTCCACCAAGAGGATTATTTAGTTTATTTGAGAGTATTCGTTAAGACTAAATGTTATTATGACACAATTTCCCTGTGGCCATACAGGCATGTAGGCTACTGTACATATAAACCCTGCCATATGGGCATAACAGAATGGGCACTGGAGACACAAAAGACCATCTTTGTTCAAATACACATTCAAAAGATTCCTGAGGGGTACACTCAGTGTCTCTTGGTATGCAAGAAACATTATAAGGATCATACAGTGGTAGCAGAAATCAAGCCTTTTGCCTAAAAGCATGATGGCAGGTTACCAGAAATCATTTCTAGACTATACAGATTAACTGATAAGGATTAAATGAAGAAAACCTTAAGATCTATTGCAGTGTAGTGTTGTGCCAGTTCTTATGAAAGTTTTGTAAAAGAAAAATGAAGTTAAGAGCATATTATATGGCCATTGATGATAATTCTGAAATGCTAGTAATACTAGTAGTAATGCTAGTTAAAGTCAGAAATAATGTTAATAATGTTACTAATTAGGTTTTATGTCGTATAATAATACAAGAATGATAAAAATATCACAAATGACAAAAAGAATTCTGAAAATATTCACCGAGAGCTTTCTTTAAAAAGAAAAAGACAATTTATTGTAGCAATCCAAAGAAAGATGAATGTTTGAAAGATTATGTCACATGGGAGATTTGCCACATAGCTTACAACTTTAATTAGCAATTCTTATTTTATAGAAGAAAAGACGGGAATAACACAGCTCTAGACACTACTAATTGCCGTTTCACACACACACACACACACACACACACACACACACACACACACAATTACAAAACGGATACATTTATTTAAAAGCATAAACACAATTCTGCTCAGAACATGTCGAATCGCGTTTATGGAACATGCGACATAATTTTCTCGAATCGACATTAATTTTTCAATCGAAAAAGTGTATGTACAAATAGAAAAAAATTATTTCATACTGTACACAAAGAAATTAATTTGTACCAATTCATTAATTTACCGAATAATGCCGACACGCATTAAATTATTACATAACTGATAGGAACTGATTCGCGGAAGACAACTGTCATAAGCTGTATGATAACCAGTTTATGGCACAATTCAAGGACGGATTTCAAATGAATAATTTTTTCCGTCTCGATACGATGAAGGTCACAAGGCTACGAGCCAAGGTCATTCATGTATTAAATCTTCAATTGGCCGGCGCTACTTAGTAAACAATGTACCGTAAGTAGGCTACTTGACAAACAGAAAGTACACTGCAACAATACGAATACGATATTTTAAACTTTAACAATGAAAAGTTCACAACAATACAATACGCTGGACGTACATCATTTTAAGAAATAAAAAATATGCACATACTCATTGTCATATGATATAGGCTACATTACATTACCGGTATTTTGTTTTGAAACTAATTTTCATTTAACGATTTGTATAAGGTTAAGAACACAAATCAATTGACAAATTTTGTACAAACATGTATACGGTTATTTCTCTTCAGAGCATAAATAGATGTATTTCAGCCGGTCAAGTTCACTTGGTAAAAGCCATAAAATTACGCGCATTCCAACGACCGGTTTCATTACGAGTGGGCGTGTTCTAAAAAAAAGAAATAAAATTAAAAAACGTACGTCTATTTGACACTTACCACCCATGACTACGTCTTCTTCTTCTGTAGGACAGTAATAACAATTTTCTCACAAGACAAAAAACTTAAACTACATCGGACAGAAACGCACCAGTTATTAAAGAGTAGAGGATTTGTAGAATAACCCTCTTACAAATCGAACCTGTCGCAGTCTGAAACGTTTAAAAGATAAAGCCCCAATGAAACCCCCCCCTCTTCTCAGTCGCCGGTTTGAAGTACATAACCTGCTCCAACCGACAAATTAAAAGGGGAAGCGCATGTGCGCAGTGTTGCCAATAGAAACACGGTGTGAGTAAAAGGCGCTAAACTTAAACACGCAATGATTTCTAAGCGCATTGTTCTGTGTACAGTATACAAATATATACGTACATACACACGTATGGCACAGTTGGCAACTGTTCTGTGTTTAATCTGGCACATAAATATACAACACTTGATAATAAAAGTTAACTGTTTGTGCGAGCGACAGTGGCAACGGTGACGTAATCAAGGCTTAATTTTCTACTACGACGCAGGTGAACTGACAACAATAAATAATACTTTAAATCCAGTCTTGCCTCTTATTGTGATAATTAGTATTTACTTTTTTACGTTTTCTAATTACAGAGTAGTTTCGCGCCATTCAAGAAAACAAAATCATTCATTACAACCATCCGTGTGAAACGTACATTTGACTTTGCGCGCAATTGAATTAAGAATAGCATTATTTTAGTTTCAAAGCTTTACGATTTTTTGAATATTCTTGAATGTTTATTCTCTAAACAATTTTTTGTCAACATTGTGCATTTTAACATGTACGTTTATTATTTTTAATAGTGTTTATTTATTTAAACATGCTGACTTTTGTGAAAAAGATGAAGATAAAAGACTGTTGCAGTAGGTACACAGACCTCTTTCAAACTATTCAGCGTCTTCCCATTTTGCGATATAGTCATCTCAACCTTCTGTCTACCCGCGATCTTCAGGCTATTATTATGCTTGTAGTCCATCATTCACCATCGCACCATGTGTCCTGCTCAGTTCCACTTCAACGATACAATTGACTGGATAACGTCACATACTTTTGTCTGTTCTCAGATGGATGTGTTGTCTTGCGGTCTTTTAGGGCAACCGTGTTATCAGTTCTATTTTCCTCTGGTTGATTCTAAGTATCCCCGACATTCTTTCAGGTTCAGGTCATTGCGCAATATGAACGTCATTCATATTTCATTAAATATTCGTATTTCATTAAATATTCGTATTTCATTAAAGAACGTCACATTTAACGCGTTTGGAATCTGGCTCTGCTTATCCAATTCGCTTTCAGATTTCAATTATTTGTCCCGTTCCAGAGTTACACTGTATCCCTCGTAGGTAGTTATTTGTAAGACAGTTCACCCACCAAGGAAACTGGTTTCACGAAAACGGTTTCACACTTTGTAGCACACCGAATAATTATATTTAATAATTTCACTGGAGACGTCAGACGACGAGAAAATGTTTTCCTTTGGTGAAGGTTTCGAAATAAAAAACGAAAAAGAAATGGAGATTCTGGGTTCATCCCTTTAACAGGCCAATGAACAGAACGTAGAGCCTGAGAAAGTATCTACAGATTCTACTGAACATCTAAACTGAATGACTAAACTAAACTACTGAATAGTCGGCATTATTTGCAAAAGACGGACGTACACTACCAAAGGTCGCAAAAATTGGTGTTGCCTTCACGATTTTCAAGGATTTATCGAAGCAACAGTTGCGCAACCATGCGCAAGTATACGTACAAATATGGGGGGGGGGGCTACGTACACGGAAAACATTTGTTTTTACTTCAGCACACTCTGTCTGCTAAGTGTGCTCTATGAATTTTGTTTTGTACCTACTTATTTAGTAGACAAAAACCGGTGTTGGTCTTGTAATTTTCTGTAATTTTCAACTCGCACCGTTACTCCAATGTTAAATTACACAAAGTAGTCTTCAGGGCGCCGCGAAGAGAGTGCAAGGGGTGCACTTGCTCACGATGGACTGACCTGGCTCTTGAAATAAGTGGGAAGGGGCAAAATCCATAAGAAAAAAGGCATGTAACACAGAACAATTTTTCAGTTGAACACAAACTCAATGCATACACATTAATCAGCGTCTTTAAGACAAGTTTGGGAAATCTGTTTTAGAAAAATCAATGTTGGGATAAAAATTTGAGACGTTTTAGTAGCTGTCCAAATTCGATCGTCACATTGTCTACGAATTCGTTGCGCTCTTGCAGACTTCTCCTATGAACGCTGAGTTTATGAGTTTGAACGATCCACTTAGCCTCTCGTCTCCATCGTAGACCGTTATTTAAATAAAAGGCAAGACATGACTGAAAGAATATATGTACGTTGTAAATGAATACTTTCATTATAAATGTCTTTTTTATAAGAAAATTGTCAAGTGTGTACTCGATACACGGAATGCGTAACGAAAGATTAAGTATTAACAAATCTCCAATGATACAACTGGAATGTTTAAAATATAATAATCCTGTATTAGTATTAGATAAACAGAACAGGCAACAAAAATTTGGTTATGAACTGTGAAAAATTGTATTTTCAATGGATCGTCTTCTAGGAGCACTCCCTGTGACGAGGGTTAGCTACTCACTTCAGTCATGCTGTGTCATGCTGAATACTTTGCGTTACGCGCGCGCGCACACACAGTGAATCTGTTAAAACTGTACAAGGAAACATTTATTTGCTTGGTAGATATTATATGCATTACTGAAATGTTATCACCAGAGAACGAATATTTAGCACTACCATACTCACTTATACAGAAAAAAATGTATAGCCTACCCCGGACAAATTGAAACTGTATAGCACCAGCAACAGGAAACGTGGTACTTCACAGCTGATGCCGGCGTACGCTGAAACCGTACTCTTCACAACAGCTTTCGCTCATCTCCGCTGTACAACAGCATACAATGTGTACGCCTAGCCGGTCTGGCGTACGGAGCATCTGGACACTGACGGAACGGAAGAAGGAAAATCAGTGAACGTCGAAATAGTTTCTGTCCCGTGTAGATGAAATATTTGTGCTGTTATTATCTAAATTTATGAATTTTAAAGCGGAGAACATCGGTGTATATTCGCAATACGCTACTGTATAAAAGATTATTTTATACATCTTATATTCTTATCATATCTTATATTGTGGAGGAGACCACGATAAGATTTATTAACACGCAAAGACTAAATCGGTTTGGGCATGAATACAGAAAACAAGAAGAGGAGTTAAAAATCACGGAGTGGAAAACAGAAAGAGCGGGTGGAGGTAGACACAAAGAGCAAGACGGAACAAGCAAGTTATGACGCAGGTCGGGAGGATGGGAATAGAGGGCCGGAGAGAAAATGTCAGACCTGAAGAAACGGTTAGAAATTATACGCAAAGCAAAAAAAATGATAAAGCACGAATAAAAAAAGCGCCAGTCTACAGAACACAAGTAAAGAGTGGGAAAGCGGCCGATTCTCTTCTGTTCGGGAGCTAAACAGCTCTCTTAAATGAATGTTAAATCTAAAATAAAAAATAAATATTACTCATAATAAATTTATTTAAAAAAACTATTTTCTAAAAAAAAAAAAAGAAAAAAAAATCAGCATTCTATCCGCTGGTAAGAACCATTATGAGAACGAGTTGCCCACTTGGCCACGAAGCTTTTATATATATATATAGTTGACGTGCATATATTTATTTAGATTTTCTTCTATTGTTTTTTGGCTTTGGCTATGCTTTTTTCTAGCAGTGGTGGATCAGTTGAGAAGGACAATAAGTTTATTCAGCATGTGACGGAACAGTCATTCGCAGTTTTGATATAGACATTCTGTGGGTTTTTTTACTGTTCTGTTATTTCTCGGTTTTCGCTGCGTTTTACAAAGTTCTCCAAGCCATTCCCCTTAAAAGTCACCTTTTTAAATTCGCTTTTTAAAAAAGAAATTATGCTTCACACTAATGTTTCCCATACAACAGACGAGGAAGAGTTAAATAAGGCCGAAGAGAGAGGGAGGCCGAAGTTTCAGTACCGGTAGATAAAGAAAATCACAAAAAAAAACATAAGAAATAGAAGCAATAAAGTTGGTATAGTCTAAGCCTAATAATGATAATAATAGTAATAACAAAGCTGATGGGCGTCTTGCGAAGGAGAAGTGGAGTTTTGGAGAAGACAGTGAAGAGTCTGGCAAAAATCGAAGGATTAGTAATAAATCAAGGTAAACGAAATTGCTCAAAAAAATGTTTGACAGAAACAAGGCAGATAAAGATAGAGGACAAGTGTTTGAGAAAATGTAAAGCTTTAAATATCTAGGGTGGGGGATGATGGAAGTGAAAAATGAAAATGGAGGGAAAATTGTAGAAAGGATAGAGGCAAAAAAGTCAAGGTATGAAAAATTAGCCTATACATGTGTAGGCTCACCTATCCAGACCTCGTACAATTCCATGTGAATTTGAGCACGTGCGCGCGAATACGTTTTAGCTACATAAAAGTGTATTTGTTTGTCTATAATGGTTATTTACCACCTCACCCACTTTTCATTGTTGACACTTAGTTTGTATGTATCATGTGTGTGTGTGCGCGCGCGCGCGTGTGTTTATACTTCTTTTTTCCAGTTTACTTACTTTGTAAAAGTGGCGGATCAGTCGAGAGGGGAGCTAAACCGTAAATAAATTGTGTTCAGTGTGTGACAGAATACTCATTCGCAGTCACAATTAGAACATATTTCTGGTTCATGAGGGGCAGAAACTTCGGCGGACAGGCAAAGCCACAAATACAGAGCAACAATAAGATCAGTAGTAGTATCTACTGAAACTGTGTGGCATGCGAGTAATGATTAGAAAATCTGAGGACTTTTGAGAGTGGGATAACAAGAAGAGTTCAAACACGAAGAGGACGCCTTTGAGGGACTACAAGAGACTGATGAACCAAGAAGTGCTGGTTATGAATGAATAAGGTATTGTTAAAACTATTGTATTCTGGGCAGTTGGGCCGTGGTCGATTGCTTATGTTCTCGTGTCTAAACGTTTCGGTCACACCTCCGGAGGCCATCTTCAGTAGAAAAAGAAGAAAGGAAGAATACCTTCTCAAGGATGACAGGTCGAACGCACCTCACAGTTGAAGAGTTGTAATAAACAATGCACTGTGAGGCGCGTTCGCCCTCTCATTCTTGCGAACGTTTTCGTCCTTTCTTCTTTTTCTACTGACGATGGCCTTCGGAGGTGTAGCCGAAACTTTTAGATACGAGAACATAAGCAATCGACCACGGCCAACAGCTCGGAATATAATAGTTTTATCAATGTTGGTTCCGTTTGTGATAGCCTTTGTAATAAATGAAGAATATATTGTTGAAAGGTATATTTAGGGACAGTAAAAAGTCATTTGGATGTGTAAAGTAAACATTACTGGAATAAATAAGAAGAATGATTGAATGGAGAGTAAAGAGGACCGGACCGAGAGGATGGTTGTGAAGAAGTTGTGGGTCCAA
Organism: Magicicada septendecula; assembly: GCA_034769895.1. Lineage (NCBI taxonomy): Eukaryota > Metazoa > Arthropoda > Insecta > Hemiptera > Cicadidae > Magicicada > Magicicada septendecula. The sequence goes on along the minus strand of CM068370.1, from coordinate 344,076,353 downwards.
TATATAAGCGAGACGGTCATGAGCAGGGGAAAACGGAATGTGGTAGTGAAAGAAGCTAAAGGTCACATAAACTTGAGATTGTGAGATAAACATAAGCGATATCGCCGAGTAATTGGAATCAAAGGACTGGCCAAAAACGAATGTATGACCTATATTAATAATAGTAATAGTAATAGTGATACCAGTGTAATTGTATCGCCAAGCAATCACTGGCATCGTGTACCACTTTTACTGTACAAACAGTACTTTCTCTTACCGTCTGTAGAAGGTCGCTCCTCGTCTGCGTGACGAGTTTGCCTATCTGCGACGCTTCGTGGCCAAGTGGGCAACTCGTTCTCATAATGGTTCTTACCAGCGGATAGAATGCTGATTTTTTTTTTCTTTTTTTTTTTTTTTTAGAAAATAGTTTTTTTAAATAAATTTATTATGAGTAATATTTATTTTTTATTTTAGATTTAACATTCATTTAAGAGAGCTGTTTAGCTCCCGAACAGAAGAGAATCGGCCGCTTTCCCACTCTTTACTTGTGTTCTGTAGACTGGCGCTTTTATATATATATAATATACGCTTTATATATATATATATATATATATATATATATATATATATATATAATACGATAAGTATAAACTAAATTTATAATCCGTTAATTTATAAACTAAATGGTAGACCCTAATCGAAATGATTGTAAGGTAAACATTCAATTACAATTCTAAAAAACCTCTGAAGGTACAGAATAACTTCTGTGAAACGTGCGTCAGGTGAAAATAAACCTACTTGCAGTGTACATATTTGATATTACATGGGAGACCTGCAGGAAACTCAACGAGTTACTTACAAAGGAATATCTTTAGTGATACGAAAAATCAATCATGTCATAATTTTTAAAGTCTTCTGCTATTTACTGCTAGCCAATTCATTTTTCCCCAAAGAGCATCAGAAGTTTACAATTTATTACGAAATCCATTGACTTTTCGTATTAAATCGCTTCGAGCTTCAGACTGAATTCTTTGAGATGATTAGTAATGTTTGTTAGAGATGTCTCACTGTTTATTTCTTGAAGTTATCAGCGTAATTGTAGTGTGGTAAATTTCTCACTTTCCTTGTCCCCAGTGCGTGTTTTTGAATTCTAAAAAGTCCGGGAGCGGGTTTTATCTGTGTGTCGAGTTTGAAAACACTTAAACAGTAACTTTGAATAACAAATGTGACTGATTACGAACAAAGACGAAACATCGGACAAGAGCGTTTGTTTTGTCTAGCCGAGGGACGGAATATGATGAAGATAAAAGAGGACTGGAGCAAGTACACGCTCCATTAAATGAATAAATTGAAATTTGCTGTACAGGTAAAATAATTAGACATGAAACGAGTTTCTGGTTGGCTGTGTCAAAAGATCTCATTGTGCATGTGTAGCTTTGATGCGTTGTTTTCGGACCAATTATTATGTGTTCAGAACAGCTAGATGGTTGATGTGTCACATGGTTGTGTGTCATGGTTGGTCACTTCACATCCCACATGCTGCACTGCCTTCACTGCCCCACTAACTATCTGCGCGAACCGTTTCATGTCTTACTATTTCATCTGTACGTTTATTAGTGAATCAGTGAAACAATTTTTTCATATCATTCTCGTGCAAGATCATCCTCGGTGAAAATATTCTTTTTTTAAATTAAATTTGTTACTCAATTAGTTATTAAAATAAACAGAGTTAGTACTAAATTGGATTTCCAACATGACGACGCGGGCAGCAGAAAAGGTGTCACGGGCCTCCAGTTGGAAATCACTAGTATTTACGAGTATGTATTTATGGCGTGATTTAGCTCGTGTTAAACACACACATAGCCATACTGAAGACAAACAGGCGCGCGCGCGCACACACACACACACACACACACTCACAATTGTGTGAATTGACAATTCTTCTGGGAACGGTATTCTTTTGACTCAACGAGGTTCGTATTTCAGTCGATAACTGCGGGTCGTATTTTTGCACACACACACACACACACACACACACACACTTCCTCATACCTTGAAATCGAGTGGGATGTGAGAAAGTAAAAACGGAACCAGCCCAAGGTCAGCCACCTGTAAAACAATATTCTCCGTATTAATAAATATACCGTATTTACAACCTGTATGGCAATTTGAAACGAAAATAAACCGTTGTGTGTTTTGTGCGTATTTGCGTACAAACTCGAGGCGCGACGGCACGATATGCAAATTCAGTTTTAAACAATAATTTAAACAAACAGTCTACTGATGAAATTTTTGCTGATTCCATAGCGTACTCTGGAACGCGTTACAAATCTGATTTTCTAATATACAAAAGTTCTCGAAGTTTTTCTGATTCAGTTTTTAAACAACTGATAAGTTAACTGATCCATTGTCATCATCAACGTCAAGGTTAAATCAACATTCGGTTTGTTCCGACTTCACAGTTCTTGCTAAAATCAATTATCTCTTCCTATGCTGGCCACTACTTCTTTTTTCACCTGTTTTTTGGTATTTCTGGTTGTCTCGTTTCTTCCATTCGTGTTATACGTTTTTTATTTTCTTCTGTATCTCTTTCTTTCACCCTCTTCACTCCATACATTGGGTAGTAGCTCATTCCGACTTCACAGAGTGTCTGACCATTCTTTCCAGGATCTCCCACAATACTCTTATCAGCTGATCTATATTTCAGCGTTTGTATAGGAATACTCGTGTCTACCATATGTTCCACATGGGACTTCTATTCTTTACTGCATTTCATTATTCTATCAGTAACTGATGCTATCTTGAGCTCTTTCCTTATATCTTCATTTCGAAGATGGTTCCTCAAACTACATCTCCTAACACCTATTAACAATTATTAACAACTTCATTTCAGAGGCCTGTATTTTAGAAACATATTTTTGCACGAGACTCCATGTTTCACTGACATAGACTGAAATTGGCACTGCCTCTGTTGTGTCTCCATCTGTGTCACAGATGTAACTAAATTTATTTGAATGTTTAGCGATGATCGGTCAATAAGCGTAGACATAATTTTTACATTACTTGTGCCGACGTTTAGACAGTATTTATTGTCATCATCTGGGCTTGTGTATGGACAATAGAGAAGTAATTAAACACATTAGCAGATGAATTAATTGATTGAATGTGTTTGCGGGTTAGACAATGTGTTGTGCTTCAGCAAAATTTTATTACATATTTACAACTATTATTGCATACTGTTTTACTTAAATAGATAGACATTACATTATTTGTGTTGACGTTTCGACAATATTTATTGTCATAACCTAACTTGTAACATTCCTAAACCTTCCATCGTTAAGCGTATTTATTGATCGACGGTCACTATTAATTCAAGGAATAAATTTATTTAATTTTCTCTCAATATCTTGGTCCTTCCTATATAAGCTATCACAGTTCAAATAATTAAAATGTTATGCTTGCTCCAAAACGTTATTAAACTACAATTTTTGTTCTTAGAGGGTTCTTCCTTAAGATGGCCATTGTTTTTGTTTTAGTATTACAGATTTCAAAATTGTATTTCTGACAGATTGTTTTCACGTGTAAATAAGCCTTTCTAAGTCACTTTCACGTTTTGCTATAATTATCTGGTCATTTGCGTATAGTAATATGTTAATTGAGCTCTTCTATATCAGTCTTATACCTGTACGACAAAAAAGTTATCTAGTCTCTCAAAATTTCGGTCGTACGTATTAAATAAACTTAGAGAGAAGCTACAGCCTTGTCTGATACATTGATTATGGTCGCTTCTTGTGATAACCTTCCCTTACCTAAATCTATTACTTCGTCAACATTGCATATCCTTATTTCATGCCCGATGTCCTCACTTCTTTTCCTGCCACACACCAGAAACGCAGTTTCTGAACTTATTATTCGTTATCGTTCGTTTCAAGGAAACTGTCGGCTCTAAATCCCTCTAGTTTCCCCATATCTTCTCTGGGTCCACGTGTTAGGGGCTTCTCATCTCACTGTGAATCACCTCACCAGAAACCCCAAGCCGCTTTCCGAGTTTGACAGAACAGCCTGGACATTAGAAAATAACAATGTGTCAACTGTAGAGTTACCAATCATAAAATGTTTTGGAAGATTCATCTGCCAATTTTGTCTGACATATCCTCAATATATAAATTAAAAAGAGAAGGTGAAAATGGGCACCCTTGTCGTACTCCGGAATTGATCAGGCCCACATTAAGAGTTATGCTCCGTCTTCCTGTCGCAATGACTTTGTTTACCACATAAAGACTTTGTATGGCCTAGAACTACAAAATCTCATCAGTGAAGGTGCAGTAAGTATCAAGAACAATTCTGACGGGGCTCGAAAGGCGTGGTTCGTCGTGCAAATGCTGCACTGAACAAAATGTGCGCCGCATAGAGTTAATGTAGAGAATTTTATTAGGCCTACTTTGGACGAATTGTATCCAAACTTTGAACGATTATATGTTTAAACAATCTGATATATATGTTAATATACTTTTCCTTTTTTAACCTTTACAACGTGCTGCTAGAATCGATGCAGTTAGAATCATCCTGTACTTATTTTATTTATTTAATCGTTATATTGTGCGTGTAAATAATAAAAATTTTACTTAGCATAAGTACAGAAATCCGAACGTATAGGTTTTTGAGAAAAGAGAGATTATATTTTTTAAAGAAAAAATCGATATATATATTTTGTCAATTTTTTTTAGTAACCTTTGTTCGAATGGTAATTAGATGTGCTTATGACTCTCTAGTAATGCAGATGTGGACAAGATGATGAAAGGAACTCCTATACATGGCTATTGAAAGTGATCGTAAAGAAAACATGTTAACCGTAAGAGTGGCAGGGAAGAAGTCAAAGCAATATATTAGGATGAATAATATACTAATGAAATTGGACATATGAAAAATTATAAATTATGAAAGCTTTCACGGTCTGTCGACTGTGACGCGGCCGTTATGAAATACTGTTCACATCCAAACGACTACATCAATGTTGTATGGTCTGAAGATCGTGTTCAGGCTGCCGTGGAAGTCGTCGAAACGCTTAAGGGAAGTCAATATCTTTGTGGGACAAAAAAAATGCAAAACAATTTTCATCTTAGAAACTTCTCCATTTCTTCCTCTTTAAGAAAGTATACAGTTTTATAATCTTTAATGGTCATCTCGATGTTAACAAATTAATAAATTAAACGAAGTGCGCCCTATTTAACGCACGATCCAAAGCCGCAACACAATTTTTGCCGGATGGGAAATGATAGATGGTGTAAGTTAAATAAGGCAAAAGAAGATGGAACTATCTACAAACATGAGAACTTCCTGCCAGAAGCAGTAATGGAAGCTACTAAGCCCATTTATAGAGACTTGTCTAATGAAGATCTCTTAAAACGCTGTCTTCACGGCACAATTCAGAACCCGAACAGAAGTTTCAATAGTTCTATCTGGCAAAGACTCCCAAAACCTCTATTTGTGGGCCTGCAAACTCTCAAACTTGCAGTCACAGATGCAACTACATGCTTTAATGAAGGCTGTATCGGAAAGGCAAATGTTCTTGCTTAAACACAATGCAAAAAATGCCCGCTGCTTGCTTATCGAAAACAAGCATTATGGTCTGGAAAAATTTTTTGACGGATAAAAACATCAAAATCGAGGTGCGGAGTACATTGTTATATGCAAATAATAATTGGTCACCGGAAAACCAGGTTTGAATCTGACCTGTCTCGAACCAGCAGAAACGTGCGTATGGTGGAAAATTAAAGAATCACTAAACTTGTAAGGCATAATTTTTATCATCTTCAGGCATAATATTTTTATTAAGGACAACGTTTTCGTATCTTCCGGAAGGAAAGATAGAGGAAGATGTCAAGATAAGACTGGAATGACAGAGCTGCGTCTGTATCAAAAGAACACCAGAAATCGAAAGTGAATGCTCACAGCAAGATATAAATTTTCGATCACGTGACGAAATAAAAATAATAGAGGAAACAATAATTATTTTTAAATTGGAGTAAATGCCGAAGTCTGAACGAAACGTTTTGTCCGCGTGAGAAAGGAGATTGGTTTTCATGTGCGTTTTTTGTTAAAAAAAAAAGAAAAAAATACGGCGCATTTTAGGGGAGGAAACATTTGGCAACGCGATGATAAGGCAGCGGCCAACTGGCGACAGATATGATTCGACCTACGACCCGTCTGCGCACGGCGGGCCAAGAATGGCAGTGGCGGTAACTCGTGTGACCTGTCGCGCGTTTGTTTAGGAAGCGTAAACTTTGACATCACAAATAAACTTAATGCAAAGTGATATTTTGTCGATGAATGTTACTGGTTTTAAAAAGGAGCTTTTACTTATCTTTTCTTATCTCAGTTATTGTAAAAATACTTGTTCACTTAAAGTGAGTCATGGAACAGAAACAGCCGAGCGACTCAATCAGCGTTCCGCTGACGCTCCAAGTTTTTTAGATCGTACGTTCGCACGTCAATGATTTGTGCGTTCCCGCCTACCTCTCGGCAAACATACGTAATGTGTGCGCACATCAGCATTGCTATCAGCTCTTATCTATCCACTACTACGCGAATTCGACCCCGTCATTCTCCAATATTTTTTTCTCCTGAACAATTCCTGTTCGGCTCACTGTACCGCAGTGGTTAATCAGATCATCTTACAATGACCGACGTCGTAGCGTTATTACAACCTCGGCCGGTCTTTTGTCTCTTGGCCAACAACCATTGTGGCTACTTGCTCTAACCATCTACCTTTAATTTTCATCATTCTACAAACGATATTGTGTATTAAAGAACACGATATTCGAGTAAAGAAGCACGCCAGTTATACAAGGTGATGCTTTACCCACACTTCTTCATGTGTCTGAGAATTGGACTTTAACAAAGTCCCAGGTCATACTTATTCAAGCGACCGAAATGTGCTTTCTCAGGCATGCGGCAGGATATATATTTTTCGAGATCGCAAAAGACGTGTCGATGTACGGCAGGAACTGAATATTATGAGTATACTTGTTAGGATTGCCCAATATCGGTATTGGAACGTCTTAACCGAATGGATGACTGTCGCATCCCCAAACAACAAGTCGGAAGGACGGAGAGGTGTGGGACATCCCAACTCGAAGGAGCGTTGGAGTGACCAGCTCTAGTCAATCTGCTTGGGACCGGAACTTTGTTATTCCGGACCGGAATTCTTGGTTTTCCTTGCGGAGACGATGATGATGATATCGACTATTCTTTTTACCTGCGTATGAATTTAGTTGTTATTCTTTCTTTATTATTCCCTTTCCGTACTCCTCTGTACAGTCTTCAGTTTTGAACCATTCTTGACTTTATTGTCCATATTTGTGACACACAAGATATTGTAGCATATAGCCTATAAACTAATTAAAATTTTTCTTTTTAAGAAACAATGTCCCTTTGTTATGTTTAATAATATCACTCGGTTTAGAAAGGGGCGGTGGAGTATCTTTTGAACAGAGGAGAGCACTTTATTCAGCGACATTGCCACTTCTTCTCCGAACCGCGCCTTTCTTTATCCATTTTCGAATTTTCGTTTACGTCCAGTTCCGTTGCAAATCAAACTGAGATTTAAAATTTTGAAAATTGGTTCACTGAACTTGGGAAAGTAAGCAGATCGGCAGAACACAGTGATGTTATTTATTTATTTATAAAAGTCATCAATCAACAACAAAAGTCAACGAATTTTGCGACGGTGTATTGTCATGCTTGATGGAACCACATGTTTTCCATCTATAGTTGAGACATTTTTTCGTTCTTGCTTTTCCTCGCACATGTTACATCATTTTCAAGTAGTACCAACGCACAATAATACAGCCCTATGGCTGTTTGAAAAAAGTTTTGCGTCCGTAGCATTGCCCTCCCTACAGGGTAACATTTTAAATGAAATCATCTACTTGTTCTTTGACTTCGGCTGCTGCCACTTTCAACCCTCCCCCCCCCCATCGAAACACTAGCACAACTCAATTCCTTAACAGCGATAGAGAACGCTTTAAACCTGTTCAGAGGATTGTAATGATATTGTATGTCTAGTTAGTCTGGAAACTTTCTGGAATCCCAGTAACAACTTTCTGGAAACTTTATAATCCCAGAGGACTGAAAACTTTCATATGAGGATTGTTTTCTCCTCAGAGACATGCGTTTCCCCCGTTCAACGAACACTTTTCTGTACAGTTACACTAGAGAATGTTCTGCTGACTCAGTGCATGTGTACAGGTGTTGGCTATTTTCCGCCCTCCACACTAGACGTACTTCCTGTTATTCGATAGACGGTCTACTGCCAAGATACGACATACTGCCAAGATAGGATGGGTTCAACGTAAATCTCTGGGTGTCTTGGCAAAACCCCCATTTCCCGTTGCTTGCTGAGTCACTCACCACAAACTTGGAATGAGTTTCGGATTCGGACAAAGCTGGATACGCCTGAGGATGTGCTCTTCACTGAAGTCTTAAATCTAAAATCTTAATTTTGTGTGATTCACGTCAAACATAATATTGTTCTAAGACTTTCATGGCCGGTATCAGTTGTATCTGAAATATCTACCGGGCTATTTGGCCGTGGTCCAAGGTTTACATTAATATCAAACTTTTCAGCAGCACACCTGGCTGCCATCTTCAGTCACGCGGTAGACTCGAATATCACGTCAAACATGTTTATTATTTAATGATTGTATAATTTAGTGTTGAGGGATCGTTATTTTATAATATAACGATTCAACAATAAAGATATTTTCCATTCGAAATCAATTAAAGTCATTTATTAGTGGAATTAAAGTCAGATCAATAATTGTCTACCCATCCTCAGCGCTACAGCCCAAGGAGGGTCTGAGCTTCTTTTATAACACGCCTTCATTCCCTTCTGTCCTTAGTATTTGTCTGTGCCATCTCTTTTGTTGTCATGGTCCACGTTTCAGGCTCATAGGTAACAAATTATCTTAATATCGTTTTATAAATTCTTATTTTTGAGGCTCTGCTAATAGTCTTGGATTTGAATACGTGTCGCAGTGCAAAGTAGGCTCTATTGCCTGCCGCTTCACGTTCTCAGTTTCTACAGGTATGAAATTTTGTTCCCAAGTGTTCAACCAATAGAAAATGGGTAAAACTACCAATGAATTAAGAAACGTGCAAATTAAATTATTAAGCATTTTGAATAAATATTTCTACTGTTTTTTTTTTAAATCTAATTGTCTAAATTTGAATTTAAAAATTATCAGTTACATAACCAATGTATACAAGGGTAGGGGACCGTAGACTCTGCGCCTGGGTACCAAGCCCCTTTAACCTCTTATTAAAACGTCTTCGTAAGTTGAAGCAGTCTCAAGTCGTATTCTACCAAAACAATTCCTGTCTTTGTTTTTTTTTTCAGATAACTAATAATGAAAGTGCGTTCGGGAAGATAAGCTGTTGAAAATACCATCAACGTTTTAAGAGAATTTTTGTGAAGCCGAAGATTGCTTTCTAAATTTTAATCTAAACTAATTACTGACAGTGCTTATATTTAACCCTACATGCTAGTATTATTTCTTTCTAGTTACTGGCACTTTTGTGTGAATCACGAAGTATTTATGCGACCTAATGGTGGATCTCGACCCATTCTTTGCAAACCGCCGACCTTAAGCAAAAAGGACTGAGAAACCTATGGTGAAGCTGCTAACATGCACGAAGTTGACGGTTACTGAGGTTATTTTCCGTGTCGTCGCCGTTATTAATCAAGTTTAGATTATAACAGACGTACACCCGAACGCAATGTTGAATTTGGGGGTCATCGTGTTGTTAGGAGTGTGAAAAAGTACTCGGTCCGTTTCAATAAAAGACTTACAGATTCTGCCAAACTCTTATCTGCTGGTCAGTTGCGATACGTATTCTTGTAAAAAAATTATAGACCAGTAATTTTGAAACACACATCTTTTTTTTAAAGAAAGGCTAAGGGTTACAGCTGTTACAAATTTTCATTCATTGCCATTGCGCGTTCATATGATTATTCAGTATATAGCTGGCAACTAGTGGCATATATTTATTTTATTTTTTCAAGGTTTTTTTAGCAGAAGATTTGAGCCTCTTTTCCTGGTAAGGTTTTAAGTCCAGAACAAATGTTTTAATACATTTTGTGGGTATAGATATGGAATTTCAATTATTTTACTATTGTATTTCCAACCATCCGAAGATTTAACTAATTGAAATCGAACATAAACAAATTCGTATACTTTTCCGTGTCTCTTTTGATATTTTGATTACAATAACAAACAAATAGGTTTTACAAATTTTTTCTAAAACAGTGAAATTGATATGTAATAAGATTATGTGCAGCTTTCACAATTTATATTAGATGAACAACAGTGAAGATAAAATTTTCTTATTTTAATTCGGCCACGGTTTAAAACGTTATGATAACTCGTAGTTTGAATAAGTTCCAAGGCAAAGTCAGTGCCGTTAATTATAATGTCTTTTAGTAGACAAAGATTGAGCGCTTTACTCCACGAAAGGGAAGAGCTAGTTTTTACAGCAGTCACTATCAGCCTGTAGCATATGCTAAGCAGTGTCATTATACAGTTAAACGCATTACGGAGAATGTGTGTGTGTGTGTGTGTGTGTGTGTGTGTGTGTGTGACCTGCCGCTATCGAGGCATTAGTACAACTGGCTTCGTCACAGAGTACCCTCCAGCCTATGATAGTATTAAGAAATTGAAAGTCGGTATTCGAATTGACTTGGTCTTCCATCAACAGTGCCCTCCTCTGAGAAAGCGATTAAGGCTTGTTAATATTAGTTAATTTGGTCGATTGTTGATACAACTCTGATCTCGAGTTTACCGTATGATTCGTGACACAGGCTATGTTTTATGGAGAGCATACGGTAAAAAGCGACATAACAATGTACATTCTCCCACACATCAATAATGCGTTTTTATTCCTCACACATTAATAATTATTCGCGGCGGCGGTGGGGGGGGGTACTTCCAGCGCATCGTGATTCCTAAGTAGACGTGATTATTGATTATACAGTAGATTTTATTGTCTTGTACAATTTTATCTGATCTGTCATGTAAATGTTTTATACATACATACAACTTTTTTTTAATTTGTTGTTTTCCTCATATGAGTATAAAAGGAACGAGGAAAAAGCAATAAGTCCAGGAGAAGCAAAGCTCTTTTGCGAGGCGCATAACGCCGAGTTATTGTTTTTCATCAAACGTTTGTACGATGAAGCAGTCTGGTGCCCAGTGGTTTTCTTCTCATATAGATGTGATACCATTCGGTATTACGAATTAGGAAACATTAGTAACGAACAACGAAATTTATATTTGAAATTAAGATATCAGCATCTTTCAAATAAATCAATTTCTTAAAGGATAAAGAAACCGAAAATTAACAAAGCGTAATGAAAGGTTTTCTTTTACTAAAGACAACCCCTCATTATTAAGGTATAAGAAGATTTTAGAGTCCGGCTGACGTGCAGGTTAAATCGGACCGTTGTGGACTCGAATCCGTAGCAGGATGGATAGCCAGACATTGGGCCAGCCTAATCATAATGGCCACCCGGCCTCATCAGTTGGTAAAACTACAGACAGAGGGGCTGCCACACTTGACACATTGTCCGACTTGTGAACGAGAAAGTACACAATCGTAGCCTTATCTGCACTGATACATTAAACCTATTAAAGGTAAACAGGAAAGAAGGGAAAATTTTAATTTTAACAAATATTTTAATGAATCCAATCCCGTGGACTTACCTTGGTTAGTTTTCACGATAACACTGACTATGTATGCAATAGAAACGAGGAAACTGATATATTTATTAAAATTCTAGGGTAAACAAATGCGATAAATTTAAATGTTTGGGCTCAGTATTGGACATAACCAACTGTTATGAACATACTGACCCAGTATACGAGTGACGAATTAGGCGATCAATCTCTGCGTCGATTGACGTAGAATACTGTAAGACAAGAGAAATATACGTGCAGCGTGATGGTGATAACTCTCACATAGCAAAGTGCTGGAGTGTGTAATGTAAACATTCACATCTGAGAACGTTACAGAAGAATCTAGTCAACAATCTTGATGATTACGAAAAACAATACAACGCTATTACGAAATTCTACTTTCCAGCATACGACATAAAATCTAGGAGTGTGCTTCAGTTAGCGAATTATTTTTGCAGCGGTTATGCACGTTTCAGCAAATGCTATCTACGCGTTTGTTTTATATTGACTAGTAAGTTTATTGATTTGTGGCTATCATTGTTAAGTAAATATTATTATCAAATTTTATCGTGTAGGCCTATAGGCTGACTGGACAACTGTATTAACAAAGGAGGATTATTGTAATTCGAGTGAGATTGTTTTTGTAGATGTTTTAATAAAAATTCTGAGCGTCGATTTTTAAGTTTTTCTGGTATTTTAATGAAGTGAGTTCTCAGTTTTAACTCGACCGTATGGCGTTTGTCTGTCTGTCTATTTAGGGTTTGTCACACGATAACTTTTGACAGCATCAACCGATTTTTGTAAAACTTGGCACGCTTGTCCATACTTTTACACTACAAACCCCTATTCTCCCAGAAGAAGAATAAATGGCGGAAATGAAAAATGTGAGGGAGTCAAAATTGTAAAAAATTGCAAAAATCCATGTGGGGTATCAAATTAAAGGTAATTTTAAATAAAATCTCAATATAGAATTCAATTTTCGAAACTGCAACATTTTTGGTCGACAGGGTACAAGTATCAATCAAAATATGAAATAAATCGCAAAAATCCATGCACGGTAACAAATTAAAGAGGTTTCTAACCAAAATCTGAAGATAGTGTACTGTTTTGGAAATATGACAATTTTAGGATTCGAGGGCCTATAAAGGGATTCAAAATTTGAAAATTTTTGAGAATCCAGTGGGTGTCAGACTAAAGACAATTTTAACTCAAATTGGAATGTAGTACTATGAAAATGTTTTAACTTTAGGGACACCAGAGCCAAAAACGGAACTAAAAACTTAAAGACAATTGTAAAAGTCCATGTGGAGGATAAAGTTATGAGGAATTTTATTTAAAAATTAAATTCAGTGTCTTTACTAATTTGACAGAGTTAATATCTCTCAACCCACCTTGCAAATTTTGGATCTTATTCAAAACGTTTATAATCTATGTTTCTAAAAAACGTTGTATATTGTTATCAGTTACGTATATTTATAAAAACTATTAGATCAGGTCTCTAGACAGGCTATCTTTAGAAAGATACGTGTAAACCTAAAGCTAGGACAATATTATTTGTCATTTAGGCAAATAAACTCAAAAGCTGATGTAGTCGTTTAGAACTTTTAGTGTTCATTGTATGATTGTCTGTTTTAAAATTGTTATTTTACTAGAAAAAAAGATAACATTATCGAGTAATAGGGGTTACTTTATTTAATAATAAATGTATTTCGTTGAAAATACAGAGCGAGTTCTGCAGCTCAGGGAGCTTACTAGTGATAATTTCGTGGCACTGCAGTTTATAATTACCCACGTGGCCGTACATTCTACGGTATACTTGAAAACATAGGACAGAAATACTTTTTCTTACGAAGAAAAGGCGATCGGTCACTAAGATTCACGAAATCGGTTTGGTAGACTAAAGTATATTCTGTCGCCTCTCTTACTCTCTGGTATCAACAAATTTTTTCACTGCTACGTCACTTATAGAAGTTGCGCAACTGACTCTGTTGCATAATATGCAGCGTCCGTACCATGGAGACTGCTTGCATCAACTGGCTGGAACTATTCCAATACTCTGCAGCTTCGTCGCAGTCTGCTTGTTATTAACCGATTCAGACCTGCTACTAGCGACTAATGTTTCATCTATATCTAATCTTGAACCTGATTTATATACAAGTTGTCGTCACACCTTGGCCGAGAACCAAGTTCTCACTGTCCGGTACTGAGTGAGACCTCAGTATAAGGACGGACACTATTCATCTGTTCGAGACTCAGCGCTATCGGCATATAACAAACTCTTGCTCAAAGCACAGATTTTCAAGCCTATAAAGACAAGCCTGTACGGGGTTCATTCGTGGGGCTGAACGAATATGAAAGTAGAGTGCTGCGCATCATAGCTATGCCAAATGGTACATTCGGCATTCTGATCTACATCGAGGCCTAGGAAGGTGGCGAAGACAAAGCAGATTGAGAACTTCGTTAAGGAAAATGAACGATAAAGTCTACCCAATCCAACTGTTTGGTGATTAGTATAATTAAATAAATCGCTCAAAATGAGTATAATGGGGGCAAAGTCTCTCTCTCTCTCTCTCTCTCTCTCCCACACACACACACACACACACACACACACACACACACACACACACACACACACACACACACACACACACACACACACACACACACACACACACACACAAAATTGTGAACCGTAGTGGAATTACAACACATTAAACGAGCTAGTACCCTTAGCAATTTCATGAAAACTTATTCATCAGCATCATCATCTTCAAGGATTAAACCAAGAATGGTTTGTTCCGGTCTCAAACAGGCAAAAAATAGAGCTGGTCATTCTACCAGCGCTTCCTCGAATGGTCCACACCTCTCCCTCCCCTCGGCTTATAGTTCCATAGTTGTTGGGGATGCGACAGTCATCCATTCGGCAAAGATATTCCCACCAATTCAGCCGATACTGGACGATCCTGTCGAGTATACTCATAATATTCAGTTCCTGCCGTATATCTGTGTTTCTTCTATGATCATGGAGAGTATACCCTGCCACGTGCCTGAGTAATGGTGTCCTTATTAATTAATTAATAAGGTTATTCATTAAGTCTAATTATCACCTGAGAAACTAAATGTAAGGAACTCACTTTTTGTTTTATTTTGAGTGAAAAATCTGGAACCAAGTGTACCAAAATTGGAATACCTTTTTCTCTACCGAACACACACCTATTTTCTAACGTGTATACGGGATTTAAAGTTCTGTATGTAGGCATAGAGACAATTAATTAGAATTTCTCTCTTTTCTTTCTTTCAATTGGCGCTACAGCTCTTGGAGAGATTTGGCTTCCTGGAGAATCCGCCTCCAGTCATCTCGGCCCTCTGCTCTCATTCTCTATCTTCTTATACCGAGCCTGGCCAGGTCGTCCTCTAGATCATCCAACCATCGTTTTCTGGCCCAACCCCTCCTTCTTCTTCCACCAGGTCTCCCAGTAAAAAAATTTCTTTAATATGGATGTCTCTGACCAGTGCCGGATTTACGTATGTGGGGGCCCCGGGGCGGCATGCATGTGGGGTACTCCAGAAACCCATATAAATTACGTCACAGCGTGTCTGAGGAAAGGTAGAAATTAAGAAACTGTTTTTTTTTTTACACAAATGTAATATTAACAAAGTAAAAGGAAGTAGGCTACATAGACTTAATAAAAACGCTAATTAGGCTATATACAAACTTTCCTTGCTTTCTTTGCAGCAAACATGTCAATAATGTCTTTGAAGTCCATTTCATGAAGTATATCATTCTCCATGCTAAGTAAGGAAAGGTATGTTAGGCGATCTTGGTTCATGGTTGTACGGAGCCGATTTTTTATCAACTTCATTTTTGAAAATAACCTTTCCCCACTAGAGTTTGACACCATAAGTACTAAATACATTCTTAAAAGTATTTCAACGTTGGGAAATGTTGCTCTAAAATTGTGTTCATTAAGGATTTCATATAAGAATCCTGTCCTTTGAAAGACAGTCTTTGTAGTTTTCTTTCATTTCCACCACTAGTGCTGCAAACTGTACTAGTTCATTCCTCAGGGACGGTTCGAGATCATTCCTGTATTCAGTGACAAGATTGGTAGCTGTAGATAATATCTCGGATGGATTTAAAACATCAAGCTGGGTCAGGAATCCAAACCGTTTTATGACAGTATCATAAGCAGATAGTCTGTCAGACAAAGATGATGAAAGTTTATCAATTACGGATATGAAACTTTCTATCCGAAACCGCTCCCTCTGTGATAGCTGGGTTTCTGGTGCTTTGCCATATTCTAGAGGATTAAGCCTAACATTTTTCATTCGCTGGCGTGTACTTTCTTGAGCATACTCTTTTGTTTGACTAATTTCCTGAGCCTTTTCCTCATATTCTTCAAATAAATCTCTCTTAGATTCTACAAATGATTTAAGAGATTTAATTGCTGCTACTGCAGAATGAAGAACCAATTTTGGGTCTTGAACTATTTTGTTTGTGGCATTGACCCTTTCTAATAAGTCATTCCAGAATATGGCGTATATTGTGATTTCAAGACTACACATTTTTTGTAAAAGTCCACCCGCTTAATTTTTTACTATGTCCTTTTGTTCTCCATTATTTGCTATCTCCTCTAGTCCTTCCTTTATATTACCATACCCATTGACGATGGCTTTCACTGCATCCGCTCGACATGACCAACGAGTTTCGCTCAAACTCTTTGGTACTAGTACATTTCCCTCTGACTGTGACAACTTTTCTCTTAATATTTTATAGCGCCCAATACATGCTGTGAAAAATACATATACATGTTGCACAAAATCAAAGAAATTCACAGCTGCAGGGCACGCATTGGCTGCTGCCTTTCCTACTAAGTTAAGGGAATGGCCACAACATGGGACCAATACTGCTAAATGGTTTTTCTCTGTAATAAAAGATTGCATCCCATTATATTTTCCACACATGTTCGGAGCATTGTCATATGACTGCCCGCGGCAGTCTTGAATATCTATGTTACTTTTACCTAAAAAGTCCCGTAAAACATTGGCAATAGAAAATCCAGTATGGCCACAGTTTGGCAAAAAAGTGAGGAACCTTTCTTTTGGCGATGAACCTTCCATATAGCGAATTACTACAGTCAACTGATCAATATGAGCCTCATCAGGAGTCGAATCAACCGTAAGAGAGTAGTATTTAGATTTCTTTATTCTGGCAATTATCTCATTTTGTACAGACTCCCCCATTAGGTTTACAATTTCTTCATATACTGAGGATGAGAGATAATTGGTATGCCCACTTCCTTTGTTTGCGTGTTCTTTTATGTGAGTTGCAAGAAATGGATCATATTGAGCTATCAGTTCCATAATACCAAGAAAGTTGCCGTTCCTCGGTGATCCGACTAGTTCATTGTCACCTCTAAATGCTAGCCCACGTTCCGCAATGAACTTTATGGTACTGACAACCCTCATCAGCACTTTTCGCCAATAACCAAGTACTTCCTCTTCCTGCTTCAGTAATTCATGGTCAATGCGCCCTCTGTCCCTTCCCCGCTTCGCCAAGATTGTTACTGATTCTAGATGAGATTTAGATGTCTCATGCTCAGCTAACCTTTGGTATGCGTGTTTCCAGTCACAAAATCCGTCAGCTGCCAGGAGTACTTTTTGTAAAGCTACTAACTTACACACATAACAATAGACTTTACCAGTAGTTGGCGGAAAACAGAGCCAAAACCGATTAATAGTTTCATTGTTTCGATTTTTTCGCATGAAGAAATTTTTAGAACACTTTCTAACGAAGCAATGATCGCCTTTCGTTTGGTCTTGATGTAATGATCTCTCGTGAAATAATTGTTCACTACAGTTCTGGAGGTCACAGGATCCCTTAACGGCCCAGAAATCGACCATGTCCTGCGTAGCGTACTTTGGCCAGAGTCCTACATCATTGTCAAAACCAGAAGTCAATTTTGATGTCTCGTCTTCCTTGGAATTTTCATTTTCAATGCCAAATGTTTTGCTATTTGTTGCAATACTCCTGTCTGTCACCACCACAGATTCTGAACTATCGCCCCCTTCGCCTTCAACAACTCTGTCTTTAGCATTTAAATCTCCACATTCATTTTCAGATAGGGGTGCTGTTTCTTTTGAAGTTGTTGGAACACCATTGTCAGGTTGCTTTAAACTCTTGAAATAATGACTCAGTTTAGAGGTCTTGGTAATGCATTGGTCCCTTTTCCTTTCACGCTCTGCAGCTAATTTTCGTTTCTGAGCTCCACTTTCGTATCTCCGATGTGTTTTATGTCTATCAGTATCACCCATTGCTTTTCTGCAGACAAAAACAACATGGTAGAAAATAAACTTTTAATTAAGAAAAGCACAACTAAACCTACACAGTTAAAAGTAAAGGGGGAAAATAATAATATTTTGTATAGATATAGATCACTATATTTTTATATTAGGTTGATATAATCCTCTACTGACACTTGTACACTTATTTACTACTTTTACATGCAGGCTTCAAATCGAATTGAGTACACCATTCGTATTTCGTATTGGGCTCAGTCCGGATCGAGTCTCAAGGTCAATACGGTAAAATCTGGGATCGTATCGTACTCAGTTCGAATTAAGTTGTATGTAAACGCGGATCGTATTGAAATCGTTTTGAAAACGCAGCTGGTTTGAAGGTCACTGAAATTTCAAGTGTCAGCAGAATTTTTAATTTAAATTACACACCGATCAATTTGTTTTTACCTAACTATTTCATGCAGGAAGAACATTATTGTAGGCACAAGACAAGAAAACATCTACAATAGAAAATTAGATTTAATGTTTTCTTTCTTATGGGGGGTTTGTGGGGCCCCTGTCTGTGTGGGGGCCCCGGGGCGATCGCCCCAATCGCCCCCCCTTAAATCCGCCACTGTCTCTGACAATTCTCTGGACATATCCTGCCCATCGGATTCTACTTTTCTTTATGTCAGAGACGATATCTGGTTCTCCATAGATTTGCTGGATTTCTGCATTCATGCAATTCGATTTGCTAGACAGAAATACCGCTTATGGGTTTGGTATCACCTTGAACCTACCGAATGAAATCGTGCCATCTGCAATGTTGATCGAATCTGTGGTCTAAGAACAAGATACCATGAACGTGTATGTTGATCATATTTTTCAGTCAGTATCACATGGCTTTAAAAGGAGATCTTTCAATGGCAGCTCCTTAAATCGACTACATTAGAACTTTTCGTGGAATGAAAGTACCCAAGAAGAAAATGAAAAATGTATCTAACCAAACCTCGTAAATACTTAATTTTTCAGTACCGGTACTTTCCCAATAACCGTACCTATACTAATTTCCTATATTTCGATTATGCGATAGTCGGCATCGATATGTAGTGAATATCGCATATAATTTTAGTAAAATAACAATAAGCGCGCCGATAATAATTTATTGGTTTATGTTATAAAGTTGTTTGTATTCGGTTGTAATCGTTTTCCATTGTCATATATTTTTTATGTGAAGCGTTTCTAGCAATAGCAATATTATAAGTTAAACATACGACTGCGGCAGCCAAAGTCGGTGCTGATAGGTTAACAGGAAAACTGAAAGGGCTCAAGAAAATCAATACTCCTTTATAATAACAATAGTTTTTAAACAATATAATAGTTTCTAAATAACAACAACAACAAACTCGAAGTAAGGCTGGGTGGTCCAACGATCACCCTTAACTCGCTTTTCACTTTGAGCAGTAAATTTTACACGTGTATTTTTTGTTGCAGAAATCTGTCGTAGTTGTCACTTTTCTCTGGTCCCGTACTGTATTTATAAAGTTTCCAGAATGTTTGTGTATGCTGTGTTACGGTTACAATACAATTCCTTAAAGAGGTACGGTATGTATTCTGTTTTAATCGCAATACGTTTACAAAAAACGTAATGTTTTCGTTCGAAACGTTAGATACGTTAGGTTAGGTTTAAATATAGCATAAATGGGGGATATAAAGTTTGGTTTGGGCAGAGATTTTAACAGGGTACTACCGTTCACGCGGGACTTGCGTTTCCCGCGATAAGACAGCTGTGGCAGGTCGCTATCAAATTTGAGGCTATAATTTATTAATTTAAATGAACTATTTTTTCCTTTTTACTCAGTTTGGCATTATCTCAAGAGAGAAGAAAGAACATTCTCGTAAAGACTGTTATGTTTTTTAACTTAAGGCCAAAATAGAGGCTACATAATTTTTATTTGTTTAGCTTCCCTCCTTTTAATTCACATATATGTAAAATGTAATATTTCTTACTTTTTTCATCATTACTTTCACTATTTCTATGATTTATAGATTTGAAAAAGAAAACAACTTTATACCTTTTATGTGGATTAGCTTATGTACTCATTCATTATTTGGGAAAAAAGCACCTAATAAAACAATAGTTTATGTTTACCATCAAGTGCTGTTCATTCAAAAACACCTAAAACTGCATTTTCAGGAGGGACAATTTTTCAAAATTCAACCGGACCCCTCGCTAAGCCTTGGGGGTATTCCATACCCTCAGACCCCCCGGTTGTGGAGTGTGAGTTAGAGCACCCCCATTGATTTTCAAAACCCGGCGCCACTGCGTGTGGACAAATCTAACTGGAATTATTGTACGAGTTGATTATAAACTGTTATTTGTGATAATTAAAGCTAGTTTTTAGCGACTTCATTGGTGTCTTGTATTTTTTTTCCACCGTACCATACGACGATCAGTAGACCGTCGTTACAATAACGAAAGTTCAAGTACCATATGATCAAAAGACTAAATAATCATACATACAGTTTAGATGGTATAATTATAAAATAAGTATCAATTTATAATTAGCCTGAAGACAGCTTCCGATTATTTGGCTGGACGAAACATCGCATTTATATATTTACTGTGACGCCAAAATCAGTCTTTTAGACACATACTCAAAATACGTTGTTAACGGGACAACACATTTTTTTTTTTGATATTTCGTCCCCTATTAATTATTATCGCCTTACCTCGGATGTCAAAAATCTAGCTACATCCCCACCACACACAGCACATGGAATTACAGTGAAATGATAACGCGCGCGCGGGCGGCAAAAAAGTGATATGATTTAACGGTTCGCACAAACAGAGCGGATGGAGTGGATTTCTGACAGCAAGATTAAGAACGATGAATAAACAGAAGGAAGACAAATATAGATTACTGGGAATTAAAAAAATAAAACGTGAAACATTAACAACGGAAACGTGTCTTCCGTGCGCGATTTACTTACACTGTTATTTTTAATTCGACTTTACTTATCGAGACGAAAGTATTTCGCTGTTGTCTTTTCTTTTCTTTTTTTTACTTTAAACGCTGTAGGAATGCAAAACGCGTCTGGCGCACGTTCGTATACGAGGGATCCGACACCCGTAACGGGCACCACCGAGAACAAGGTCAGTATGGTAGATTCTCGCTCTTGTTCATCGCTTTGGTTGACGTGATATTAGTGAGACATCGGCCTAGCGCGGTCACAGATTGCTTCGCTATTTGCCTACCTACCCCGTAACAATGAAACGAGTTACGACTGCAACAATGAAACATGTTTCCTAAGCGAGAAACACTCTTAAGCGAGAAACACTCCCACCACAACTCGATGCTGCATCAAATTCTCCGTTTTTAAATATGGAAACTAAAAATCATCGCCAATATGAAAATACAGTAACCATACCAAAATATTAAATCATTGTCTATACAAAGATAAAAGCAGCATAAAATAATATTTAGAAAAATAAATTATTCATAGTGTATTATCGCCGTGTGTACGTCTACCGTCTTACTCTGCAAAATGTGTATAATGTACAATTTGTGTGTAATGAGTGTACGTGTCTTCTCGATCCGTAGTTCAAATGCGTGCAACTTCTGTATATTTCGTTCGTTGCGAACGTACGAATAACCAGGTCTTGATATTCACTAGGGGTGAGAAAGTCCCGGTGGCGCCAAATTGTTTTCTTAAAACAATTAAAATAAAATTCAAATGCGTATGACCAGCGCAGCTCAGATAATTCAAATATTTCCGCCAGCTAGGCCCACTGTAGCACACAGCAGTTCGATGCGTGGGCTGTGTAAATCGTTAGTCATCTGCTAAAATGTACATAAAATATTGTGCACCACCTAATGAAATTATAACACCGTGGTTACACTCAATACTTACACATTTGTTATTAGTGATTATTATTCATTTAATACAAATTATTCTAATACAAATGCTCCGGTTATTTATATGAGACAATTACAGGGTTTGACAATCGATATTTGAATTGATACCAGACGTTTAATGATGGCGTCTGTTGAAAATTGTTTACAAGTTATTAATGTCGTTTGTCATAGGTTCTTGAGGTTACGTTCAAAGGATTACAAATGTTTTAAAAACAATAAAAATACACACCTTTACATCAAGTAAACTTAACTAACATATTGTGTAGGTGTAATTTGTTTAGCGCAGTGTAGTAAAAGTGTTTACAAGTTATGGATCATTAACAACAGTTTATATTGGTTAGTTTATAAATTGTCAGTGACTTAAATTTCTTTTTAATCTTTGAAAGTAATGAATTTCAGTTCAGTGAGATTTCGACCTTTAGTGAGATAATTAACGTGAGTTTATTTATATATTTCGGGTAATTTAAGAGGTACTTATCACTTCCGTAGTTATGGCGAATTCATACGATCTGTTATTCATGGGTTATACTATAATCTTCTTTAATTTGCTGGGTTCAGGACATCAGGCATCTTTTTCAGTTTAACTGGTAGTAATTTATTTTCTTTTTTCGTTAATTTGGCCTCAACTTCAATAATATGGCTCCAGTCTTTATCTTATGTCTTGGTATACACTTAGTAATAACTTTTTCTGATATTTTCTATGTTTTAAAGGACAATTTTGGTCACTCGAAAATTAGCGTCTATATCCTTAAAGCGTCATACATTCAGTAAAAAATCTAACGGTATTTTTGGCTTGTTACTCCACAGTTTCCATGGTAACGTAATTATTCTACCTGGTCGATCTCAAAATAAACCCATTGTTATAAAACCTTGAATTTTTTGTGTAATTTGAATAAATATTTTATAATGGCTATATTTACTTGGGGATAATTTCAATGGTCGTAATCTTTACATAGATGTTCCTATTTTCTTTCAAAGATTAGTTTGATATCTTACAAGATTGGTCTAAGCCATGTATTAATGTTTTAGTCCAAAATGGATAATACTATGCTAATACATAATTTACTTATTTCTAAGTTTTAATATAATTCTGCCATGTTCCCTTTCGTTACACATAATTACTATATTTTGCCTATTATTTCTTATAAAGGTATTGCTATTATTTTCTTTATAAATTCCTTACTTACTTAAAACATACTAACATATTACTGTAAAACTATTTCTTTTGGTATTTATTGCCTTAAACATTAAGCCAATAACTTCTTTCTTTAAATTAACAAATGAACAAATTTGGTGAGTGTTATATCTACATCATCTCTTTTATAACAGTAATCACCCTGGTGATTTTTATACTGAGATAATATTTTTTCTGTTTTTTACATTCACACTTATTCTGTGTCTTTCAGTCTAATATACTTAACTTAATTGCTCATTTAACATGTGCTTATATTTTGGGTTTGTCACACTTGTTTCACTCTTTTTTCTTAAGATTATAGGCTGTTTATTTTATTACACTTATCACTTCACTGTTCAACTTTGTCACTCCCTACCTATCTCTAATTACCCTTATATTTCTCACGATCTCACTATTATTACAAAGTATTTGTATCTAATGAGTTCATGTCTCTTTTGTTAACTTCAGACTGTCACATATCATTTTATAATATGCAAACAACATGGTATTGTAAATACATCTTTCAAACAAAACATAACTTTGTATATATTGTCATTAAAGTGATAAAAATTGGTCTGAAATGTCATAATTAGTAATAATAACAACAATTTAATAATGTTAAAATATATTGTGTTAATTGAAACATACTACATCTGTAGCAACAGCCATAATATTAGCGAATAAATAAACTCTCCAAAACCTTATACTTTCAAACACATAATGCTGAAATAATATACATACTGCTGAAATAATCTTAGTAAAAGTTCCAAAGTATATAGTAGACTATACAATTTGTTCTCTGATTGAACCACGCACACATTTCTATTCCCTGTCTGTATGAGTGTAATTTTAAACATAACAGCTGACACATCACCTATAGATAAGGATATACATACAATCATATCTACACATGGTTTTTTATGTATAACAATTGCTGAGATACTGTCATTTACAAGTTACCACTAATAAAAATTTAAACATAACTTATTAACAATAATAAAAAATTATTCTCTTTTAAAACAATCTTGTGAGTTAATTGTTATGGCCATGTAATTTTTTATTTTCTTTTCCTTTTTTCTTCACTGTCTTCTTGTCTCGCTTTACTTTGGTTAATATCTGGCCAATCTCTGGGGTTGGGTCAATGTCAGTTGTCTGTCAGTCTAGTTCGTATTTTCTTGTTTTGTGACCACCTTTGGTTGTATTCTTCCTCCTTCACTATTGATTATATTTACTACTTTCATTCTCGTTATCATTTATCTATCAAAATATATTGTTTCTTGGCATTTTTTACATACTTTTTTATATCAAATGTGATCAGGGTTTGGCAATGTTATATAATGCCCTTCCACCAAAATTGATCATTTTATAAAACGTGAATTTGAGTTTAATGAAATTATCAATTGTATCGTATCAAATTTTTTTATTTTATTTTATTTTATTTTTTTTCAAATTCTCCTGCTTCTCATTCATTTTTTATAATTAATTCTGTATCCTTTAATTCCATTCTTCTTAGTCTTTTCTTCATTATCTTCTCATATTGCGAACTGGCTTATTGAATTTTTATTATAACTTATTCCCTATAAATCTTATTTTTCATCAAAACTACTCTTATACTGATATCAGGGGAACATCATCCCTGCTCAGTAAAATGATTGCTGGTTCATTCAACAGACAATCTCAATTAATAATTCTTAAATATAGTCAACTCGTGACTCAAAATAATAATAATAATAATCATAATCATAATATTTGTTGGGAATCTTTTACTTTTATACTTCATTATAGCTCAGTTCGAGTCATATATTGTTTCATCTTTCTTTATAGATACTATTTGAAGCATTGTTTTTTATTGATACAATTCACATTTTTATTCATTTTTAATTACTCTTTGTTTCATCTCATTTCACATTATAACTCTTAGAACGTTTATTTCATTTATATTGTTTTGTGATCATTGGTTTGGGTAATTTTACTTCCCCTCTTTCTAAATAGTTGTGGAAGCTGATCATTTTGATTGATATTTTTTTTCATAATTTTTAAATATCATAGTAAGTTATGGCTTCTTACTAGTTAGGAATTTTTTGTAGCTTATTCCTTTACAGTATGTTATGCTTTTTATGCCTCATTTTTTGGCTAAATATTATGGTAATTTAACCTTATTTTGGAGGAATGTTTTGTAACTACACTCCTCTATTGTTAATTTTTATTTAAATATTGTAGTAAGTTGGTTGCTCTTACTTTATCTGAATGCCTTGTGACTTTTATCTCTCCATTTTTACTTGTTCTAAAATATTATTAAGATATTTGGGTAAGCTTTTCTTACATATCTTTTTTTGATTTTTTACAATTTTTATTCATCATAATGGTTTCTCTAATGCTTAGTGTAAGCTGTACTTACGAATGTTTTGGAATTTTGACATTCTTTAGAGATCTTTTCTTTATGGCATTGGCAGACTTGTTTGTTTGTCACGTTATTTTTTTTTTCTTTATTTAAAGTATTTTTGTTGGTTTTTTACTTTAAATTGTTTTTTACAGTTATTGTTGGTTGTCATAATATTTCTTAATTGAGGCTTGATTGTATACCCCCTTTATTTTCTTGGTGACGGGGTGAGTGATCTCGTAAGTGTTATTGCCCTTGTCTTTTGTTATAGTGTATGGTCCCACGTATAATAATAGTAACTTTCTAGTGATGCCTTCTATGGAGCTGGGTAGTTCTCTGTTTTTTAACAGTACCCTTTCTCCTACCTCGAAAGTTTGTTGCTGGACGTTTATACGGGATAAGATGTCCGCAGCTAAGTTTTGCTTCCCTGGGATGTACTCCCAATTTATGTGATATTCCTGTAGCAACAATATCCATCGAGTTAATCTTCCGTGGCTGAGTTTACACTGCTTAAGGAATGATATGGATCTATGGTCACTTCTCACTGTTATATCGTATCCCAGGATATAAGTCCTAAATTTGTTGCAGGCGAACACGACACTAAGTAGTTCTTTCTCCGTGACGTGATAATTTCGTTCGCATCCATTTAAAATTCTGCTTGCAAAACTAATAACCATATGCTGTCCCTTCTCATCTTCTTGGTATAATACCGCACCTACACTGACATCACTCGCATCACAGTTCATGAAGAATGGCTTTTTGAAGTCTGGATGATGTAAGATCACGGTGTTCAAGAACTTTTCTTTTATTTGGTTAAATACTTCATCTTGTTCGGACCCCCAAGTCCACTTGTCCTTGACTGATAATTGTTTTTTGAATTTTGTTGTTAGTTTGGAATAATTATCTTGAAACTTACGGTAATAGTTGCATATTCCCAGGAAGGATTGAAGTTGTTTTTTGTTTTTGGCGTGGGGAATCGTTGTATCGCCTCAACTTTTTCTGACGAAGGAGATATGCCTTCCTCTGCTAGATTGAATCCTAGAAATTGTATTTTTCGGGCTATAAACTTTGACTTGTCCAGCTTAAGGGTTACGTGATTATCTGATAGCTTTTTTAGTACGGTTTCCACTCTGGCACAGTGCTCTTGCCAATTTGATGATGTTATTAACAGATCATCTACGTACACGGTGGTAAAATTCAGTACATCTTGTCCCAGTATTTGGTCCATACATTTAACAAATACTGCGACCGAATTTATCAGTCCAAATGGCAGTCTTTTGAACTGATAGTTCCTCCCATCGAACAGGAATGCTAAGTATTGCCTACTGTTCGGATGTAGCTCCACCTGCCAGTAGCCACATACCGTATCCCAAGAGCTAATGTATTTTATACCGTGGAACTTCTTAAGGATTTCTTCTATTTCACCCGGTGATGTTCTATCGTTCACTATCATTTTATTAATTTCTCTGGCGTCGAGGCAAATTCTCACCTTTCCGTCCTTTTTTGGTATCGCCACTATTGGACTTGTATACGGTGATTGACTTAATTCAATGATATCGTCTTCCATCATTTGATTGATTTCTGCCCTCACTGCATTTCTTTGTGAGTAAGCAATGGGGTAAGATTTTCTCTTGAAGTCAACGGGTTCTTTAAATCGTATTCGGCATTGATAATTCTTTACTTTGCCTGGAGCGTCAGAAAAAATGTGTTTATATTTGTTGTATATACTTATAAGTTCCTCTGATTGTTGCACACTAATCTGTGGATCTTGTTCTTCTCGTTGGAAGTTTCTGATTTCCTCCAGCTTGCTTGACCATAATTCTTCATTCTTCCAATCTGTCAATATTCTTTCAGGTGATTGTCGGCAATAATTGCTTTGGATCATGTTATAGTGGTTTGTTATCAATGGTAAGTTGCCACCATTCACTATATCGGCTGACCATATTCCTTGTTCTGTGGTTAGTGATACTTCTCCCTGCCGCAGGTTAATTATGGCAGAGTGTTATCTGAGTACATCACATCCAACAAGTAATGAGAAAGGTAGGCCGCTGGCAACAAGAAATGGCATAGTTACTATTATACCTTTGCTATTAAGTTCCAAGGATACTTGTTTCCGGACGGTTTTGTTTTGTCGGCCGGTAGCACCAATGATAGTTATATTGTTTATGGGCAGGGTTGATATGGGTACACTACTTCCCTGCTGTAGTCTATTTACTTCTATTTGGCCGATCAGGGAGACATTAGACCCTGTATCGATCATTATGGTTGATAGAATTCCATTTATTTGGGCACTCACATACACTATTTCATTGTTTCTAATGGGCATCATGTTATCATTTTCTTCGATCAAATCGTCCCTTATATTTTTCAAATAATTAGTACATATTATTGTGATCTTCTTGTCATGTGTTGTCTTATATTCACCCAGAGATTGGTCCAGTGATGGGCTGTCCGCAGTTTTCACTGGCCTTAAGCGTTTAAATGAGGGTTGACCTCATTGCCCCCAACATCAGTAGTGTTTGATGGTTGGTTAGCGTTCGGCTCCTGTTGATTATTCTGGTTATCCACGCTGTGCCTGTGATCTTCTTCGAATGGGTAACTTCTCGTATCGGGTACCTGGTTATAGTATGTTCGCCGATAGTTAGATGAGGGATAGTTTCTTCTTGGGCTCCTTTGTCTTTGCCCCCTTATGTAATTTACCTGTGGCCGGTATCCTGGAGTATTGTTCTGATTACTGTTGTTTCCAGGGCGATAATTGTTGTTGTAACCATTCGACGGGAAATTACCCCTGTGGTTGTTCCTGAAGTTGTCATTATTATGGTTTCCACTTCTGTTAAAACTTCTGGGCGCGTTATTGCCCTGTGTGTTCCCTTGGTAATTGTTAGGGTTATTTATCGGTGGTTTAGTATCTCCCTGTTGATTCTGTGACAATTGTCCCTCATTGGTTCTATTATTTCTGGAACTGTACCCTCTATTTTTCCTGTACTGCCACTCATGTTCATGGCTTTCCAGTAAGCTAGCCATATCTTGGATGGTCTTTACCTGGCTGTACATCCGTGCCTTTTGGATGGCGTCGTCGTAGTGGTAAGATAACTGTATTACCAGACACTCTTCAGGTATACGTGGCTCCAAATTCCTGGCCATGCAGATTTTCCCAAGAAGTAGGAGGTAAGGGATTGTCCATTCTGGTTTTCATACCTGCCATTGCTCAGGTTATTGCGGACCATATTCTGAGTTGACTCAGACCAGTATTTAGCCTTGAACTGAGTCTTAAAGTCTTGAAGGTTTTGGATGTCTGGTCGAGTGGCAGTCCACCAGTTGTCGTATGTCTCCTTGAACATTTCGTCCAACATCCCTCTTATTGTAGTCCATCGAGTCTCTCGATTCTTGATGATTAATTCTTCTACCCTCTTCAAGAATTCAATAGGGTTTCTTTTATAATTACGGAAATTAATAGTATCTCTGTTGTCTGTGTTCATGACATGATTATTATTACATGGTCGGTCACGCCAGGCATCCACTTCTTCCCGTAATGACTCTTCTATTCTGCGCATTTCGTCAATCCTCTGTTGGTTTTTGTCTACTTTGCTATCTACTTTATTTAAGTTACTGTAAACTCCTTCCATTCGTTCTCCCAAGTCTGTTCGTACAGCTGCTACCTCTTTCTGGTTTTCTTCCCGGACTTGGTGTATGTCCTGGTCTATCTGGGTACATCTTCTGACTGTTTCTTCATGACCTTCCTCAATTCTTCTCTTATTTTCTCCTTCGAGACGGTTCATTTTATCGAGTACTTCCTTGCGGACTCCAGAAACATTTTCGTTGGTCTTCTCTAGCTTCTCCAACGTTTCCTCTAATTTGTCATTGATTTCCGTAACCTGCTGTTTTGCTTCTTCTCGGTACTCCATTAATTGGTGTGCCATCTGCAGCTTCATTTCTTCTTTATTTTTCTCGTGGTCCTTCTTCAGCTGTTCCTTCAATTCTTCCTTTAATTCTTCGTTTCTTTGCTGAATTTCCTCCAGCAATCGTTGTTGTAGTGTTTCATTATTTTGGTTGACTGTTTTCCTCAATTCTTCCTTAGTACTCACTATTTTTTCATTGATCTGTTTCAAATTGTCACTGGTTTCTTTCTTCATGCCGTCGAATTTATTGTTCATCTCCTTCAAATTATTGTTCATCATTTCCATTAATTTTAGTATGTTCGGGTCTCCTCTAAATTCTCCCTTGTCGCCCGCCTGTTTTTCCATTTCTTCATCTTGGCTTGGTTCTGTTGTGGTTATTACTGTCTCCACTTCTTCAATCGGTGTTCCTTCCTCTTCTTCCCCTCTGTTTTCTTCCATCTCCTTCTCCTTTGCCAATTTTTTTGATACTCCTCTGGTGTGCATTTTGTAATCTTTCGTAATCGCCGCTAGAATTTATAGGGTTTAATTGTATAATTTCTTTATTATTCTAGCTCCACTAGTTGGCGCGCCAATTTGTATTCTCGCCGGGGACGTCCGCCTCGTTCAAGCCCCGCGATGGAAGCCACTTTGTATTATCGCCGTGTGTACGTCTACCGTCTTACTCTGCAAAATGTGTATAATGTACAATTTGTGTGTAATGAGTGTACGTGTCTTCTCGATCCGTAGTTCAAATGCGTGCAACTTCTGTATATTTCGTTCGTTGCGAACGTACGAATAACCAGGTCTTGATATTCACTAGGGGTGAGAAAGTCCCGGTGGCGCCAAATTGTTTTCTTAAAACAATTAAAATAAAATTCAAAGGCGTATGACCAGCGCAGCTCAGATAATTCAAATATTTCCGCCAGCTAGGCCCACTGTAGCACACAGCAGTTCGATGCGTGGGCTGTGTAAATCGTTAGTCATCTGCTAAAATGTACATAAAATATTGTGCACCACCTAATGAAATTATAACACCGTGGTTACACTCAATACTTACACATTTGTTATTAGTGATTATTATTCATTTAATACAAATTATTCTAATACAAATGCTCCGGTTATTTATATGAGACAATTACAGGGTTTGACAATCGATATTTGAATTGATACCAGACGTTTAATGATGGCGTCTGTTGAAAATTGTTTACAAGTTATTAATGTCGTTTGTCATAGGTTCTTGAGGTTACGTTCAAAGGATTACAAATGTTTTAAAAACAATAAAAATACACACCTTTACATCAAGTAAACTTAACTAACATATTGTGTAGGTGTAATTTGTTTAGCGCAGTGTAGTAAAAGTGTTTACAAGTTATGGATCATTAACAACAGTTTATATTGGTTAGTTTATAAATTGTCAGTGACTTAAATTTCTTTTTAATCTTTGAAAGTAATGAATTTCAGTTCAGTGAGATTTCGACCTTTAGTGAGATAATTAACGTGAGTTTATTTATATATTTCGGGTAATTTAAGAGGTACTTATCACTTCCGTAGTTATGGCGAATTCATACGATCTGTTATTCATGGGTTATACTATAATCTTCTTTAATTTGCTGGGTTCAGGACATCAGGCATCTTTTTCAGTTTAACTGGTAGTAATTTATTTTCTTTTTTCGTTAATTTGGCCTCAACTTCAATAATATGGCTCCAGTCTTTATCTTATGTCTTGGTATACACTTAGTAATAACTTTTTCTGATATTTTCTATGTTTTAAAGGACAATTTTGGTCACTCGAAAATTAGCGTCTATATCCTTAAAGCGTCATACATTCAGTAAAAAATCTAATGGTATTTTTGGCTTGTTACTCCACAGTTTCCATGGTAACGTAATTATTCTACCTGGTTGATCTCAAAATAAACCCATTGTTATCAAACCTTGAATTTTTTGTGTAATTTGAATAAATATTTTATAATGGCTATATTTACTTGGGGATAATTTCAATGGTCGTAATCTTTACATAGATGTTCCTATTTTCTTTCAAAGATTAGTTTGATATCTTACAAGATTGGTCTAAGCCATGTATTAATGTTTTAGTCCAAAATGGATAATACTATGCTAATACATAATTTACTTATTTCTAAGTTTTAATATAATTCTGCCATGTTCCCTTTCGTTACACATAATTACTATATTTTGCCTATTATTTCTTATAAAGGTATTGCTATTATTTTCTTTATAAATTCCTTACTTACTTAAAACATACTAACATATTACTGTAAAACTATTTCTTTTGGTATTTATTGCCTTAAACATTAAGCCAATAACTTCTTTCTTTAAATTAACAAATGAACAAATTTGGTGAGTGTTATATCTACATCATCTCTTTTATAACAGTAATCACCCTGGTGATTTTTATACTGAGATAATATTTTTTCTGTTTTTTACATTCACACTTATTCTGTGTCTTTCAGTCTAATATACTTAACTTAATTGCTCATTTAACATGTGCTTATATTTTGGGTTTGTCACACTTGTTTCACTCTTTTTTCTTAAGATTATAGGCTGTTTATTTTATTACACTTATCACTTCACTGTTCAACTTTGTCACTCCCTACCTATCTCTAATTACCCTTATATTTCTCACGATCTCACTATTATTACAAAGTATTTGTATTTAATGAGTTCATGTCTCTTTTGTTAACTTCAGACTGTCACATATCATTTTATAATATGCAAACAACATGGTATTGTAAATACATCTTTCAAACAAAACATAACTTTGTATATATTGTCATTAAAGTGATAAAAATTGGTCTGAAATGTCATAATTAGTAATAATAACAACAATTTAATAATGTTAAAATATATTGTGTTAATTGAAACATACTACATCTGTAGCAACAGCCATAATATTAGCGAATAAATAAACTCTCCAAAACCTTATACTTTCAAACACATAATGCTGAAATAATATACATACTGCTGAAATAATCTTAGTAAAAGTTCCAAAGTATATAGTAGACTATACAATTTGTTCTCTGATTGAACCACGCACACATTTCTATTCCCTGTCTGTATGAGTGTAATTTTAAACATAACAGCTGACACATCACCTATAGATAAGGATATACATACAATCATATCTACACATGGTTTTTTATGTATAACAATTGCTGAGATACTGTCATTTACAAGTTACCACTAATAAAAATTTAAACATAACTTATTAACAATAATAAAAAATTATTCTCTTTTAAAACAATCTTGTGAGTTAATTGTTATGGCCATGTAATTTTTTATTTTCTTTTCCTTTTTTCTTCACTGTCTTCTTGTCTCGCTTTACTTTGGTTAATATCTGGCCAATCTCTGGGGTTGGGTCAATGTCAGTTGTCTGTCAGTCTAGTTCGTATTTTCTTGTTTTGTGACCACCTTTGGTTGTATTCTTCCTCCTTCACTATTGATTATATTTACTACTTTCATTCTCGTTATCATTTATCTATCAAAATATATTGTTTCTTGGCATTTTTTACATACTTTTTTATATCAAATGTGATCAGGGTTTGGCAATGTTATATAATGCCCTTCCACCAAAATTGATCATTTTATAAAACGTGAATTTGAGTTTAATGAAATTATCAATTGTATCGTATCAAATTTTTTTATTTTATTTTATTTTATTTTTTTTCAAATTCTCCTGCTTCTCATTCATTTTTTATAATTAATTCTGTATCCTTTAATTCCATTCTTCTTAGTCTTTTCTTCATTATCTTCTCATATTGCGAACTGGCTTATTGAATTTTTATTATAACTTATTCCCTATAAATCTTATTTTTCATCAAAACTACTCTTATACTGATATCAGGGGAACATCATCCCTGCTCAGTAAAATGATTGCTGGTTCATTCAACAGACAATCTCAATTAATAATTCTTAAATATAGTCAACTCGTGACTCAAAATAATAATAATAATAATCATAATCATAATATTTGTTGGGAATCTTTTACTTTTATACTTCATTATAGCTCAGTTCGAGTCATATATTGTTTCATCTTTCTTTATAGATACTATTTGAAGCATTGTTTTTTATTGATACAATTCACATTTTTATTCATTTTTAATTACTCTTTGTTTCATCTCATTTCGCATTATAACTCTTAGAACGTTTATTTCATTTATATTGTTTTGTGATCATTGGTTTGGGTAATTTTACTTCCCCTCTTTCTAAATAGTTGTGGAAGCTGATCATTTTGATTGATATTTTTTTTCATAATTTTTAAATATCATAGTAAGTTATGGCTTCTTACTAGTTAGGAATTTTTTGTAGCTTATTCCTTTACAGTATGTTATGCTTTTTATGCCTCATTTTTTGGCTAAATATTATGGTAATTTAACCTTATTTTGGAGGAATGTTTTGTAACTACACTCCTCTATTGTTAATTTTTATTTAAATATTGTAGTAAGTTGGTTGCTCTTACTTTATCTGAATGCCTTGTGACTTTTATCTCTCCATTTTTACTTGTTCTAAAATATTATTAAGATATTTGGGTAAGCTTTTCTTACATACCTTTTTTTGATTTTTTACAATTTTTATTCATCATAATGGTTTCTCTAATGCTTAGTGTAAGCTGTACTTACGAATGTTTTGGAATTTTGACATTCTTTAGAGATCTTTTCTTTATGGCATTGGCAGACTTGTTTGTTTGTCACGTTATTTTTTTTTTCTTTATTTAAAGTATTTTTGTTGTTTTTTTACTTTAAATTGTTTTTTACAGTTATTGTTGGTTGTCATAATATTTCTTAATTGAGGCTTGATTGTATACCCCCTTTATTTTCTTGGTGACGGGGTGAGTGATCTCGTAAGTGTTATTGCCCTTGTCTTTTGTTATAGTGTATGGTCCCACGTATAATAATAGTAACTTTCTAGTGATGCCTTCTATGGAGCTGGGTAGTTCTCTGTTTTTTAACAGTACCCTTTCTCCTACCTCGAAAGTTTGTTGCTGGACGTTTATACGGGATAAGATGTCCGCAGCTAAGTTTTGCTTCCCTGGGATGTACTCCCAATTTATGTGATATTCCTGTAGCAACAATATCCATCGAGTTAATCTTCCGTGGCTGAGTTTACACTGCTTAAGGAATGATATGGATCTATGGTCACTTCTCACTGTTATATCGTATCCCAGGATATAAGTCCTAAATTTGTTGCAGGCGAACACGACACTAAGTAGTTCTTTCTCCGTGATGTGATAATTTCGTTCGCATCCATTTAAAATTCTGCTTGCAAAACTAATAACCATATGCTGTCCCTTCTCATCTTCTTGGTATAATACCGCACCTACACTGACATCACTCGCATCACAGTTCATGAAGAATGGCTTTTTGAAGTCTGGATGATGTAAGATCACGGTGTTCAAGAACTTTTCTTTTATTTGGTTAAATACTTCATCTTGTTCGGACCCCCAAGTCCACTTGTCCTTGACTGATAATTGTTTTTTGAATTTTGCTGTTAGTTTGGAATAATTATCTTGAAACTTACGGTAATAGTTGCATATTCCCAGGAAGGATTGAAGTTGTTTTTTGTTTTTTGGCGTGGGGAATCGTTGTATCGCCTCAACTTTTTCTGACGAAGGAGATATGCCTTCCTCTGCTAGATTGAATCCTAGAAATTGTATTTTTCAGGCTATAAACTTTGACTTGTCCAGCTTAAGGGTTACGTGATTATCTGATAGCTTTTTTAGTACGGTTTCCACTCTGGCACAGTGCTCTTGCCAATTTGATGATGTTATTAACAGATCATCTACGTACACGGTGGTAAAATTCAGTACATCTTGTCCCAGTATTTGGTCCATACATTTAACAAATACTGCGACCGAATTTATCAGTCCAAATGGCAGTCTTTTGAACTGATAGTTCCTCCCATCGAACAGGAATGCTAAGTATTGCCTACTGTTCGGATGTAGCTCCACCTGCCAGTAGCCACATACCGTATCCCAAGAGCTAATGTATTTTATACCGTGGAACTTCTTAAGGATTTCTTCTATTTCACCCGGTGATGTTCTATCGTTCACTATCATTTTATTAATTTCTCTGGCGTCGAGGCAAATTCTCACCTTTCCGTCCTTTTTTGGTATCGCCACTATTGGACTTGTATACGGTGATTGACTTAATTCAATGATATCGTCTTCCATCATTTGATTGATTTCTGCCCTCACTGCATTTCTTTGTGAGTAAGCAATGGGGTAAGATTTTCTCTTGAAGTCAACGGGTTCTTTAAATCGTATTCGGCATTGATAATTCTTTACTTTGCCTGGAGCGTCAGAAAAAATGTGTTTATATTTGTTGTATATACTTATAAGTTCCTCTGACTGTTGCACACTAATCTGTGGATCTTGTTCTTCTCGTTGGAAGTTTCTGATTTCCTCCAGCTTGCTTGACCATAATTCTTCATTCTTCCAATCTGTCAATATTCTTTCAGGTGATTGTCGGCAATAATTGCTTTGGATCATGTTATAGTGGTTTGTTATCAATGGTAAGTTGCCACCATTCACTATATCGGCTGACCATATTCCTTGTTCTGTGGTTAGTGATACTTCTCCCTGCCGCAGGTTAATTATGGCAGAGTGTTGTCTGAGTACATCACATCCAACAAGTAATGAGAAAGGTAGGCCGCTGGCAACAAGAAATGGCATAGTTACTATTATACCTTTGCTATTAAGTTCCAAGGATACTTGTTTCCGGACGGTTTTGTTTTGTCGGCCGGTAGCACCAATGATAGTTATATTGTTTATGGGCAGGGTTGATATGGGTACACTACTTCCCTGCTGTAGTCTATTTACTTCTATTTGGTCGATCAGGGAGACATTAGACCCTGTATCGATCATTATGGTTGATAGAATTCCATTTATTTGGGCACTCACATACACTATTTCATTGTTTCTAATGGGCATCATGTTATCATTTTCTTCGATCAAATCGTCCCTTATATTTTTCAAATAATTAGTACATATTATTGTGATCTTCTTGTCATGTGTTGTCTTATATTCACCCAGAGATTGGTCCAGTGATGGGCTGTCCGCAGTTTTCACTGGCCTTAAGCGTTTAAATGAGGGTTGACCTCATTGCCCCCAACATCAGTAGTGTTTGATGGTTGGTTAGCGTTCGGCTCCTGTTGATTATTCCGGTTATCCACGCTGTGCCTGTGATCTTCTTCGAATGGGTAACTTCTCGTATCGGGTACCTGGTTATAGTACGTTCGCCGATAGTTAGATGAGGGATAGTTTCTTCTTGGGCTCCTTTGTCTTTGCCCCCTTATGTAATTTACCTGTGGCCGGTATCCTGGAGTATTGTTCTGATTACTGTTGTTTCCAGGGCGATAATTGTTGTTGTAACCATTCGACGGGAAATTACCCCTGTGGTTGTTCCTGAAGTTGTCATTATTATGGTTTCCACTTCTGTTAAAACTTCTGGGCGCGTTATTGCCCCGTGTGTTCCCTTGGTAATTGTTAGGGTTATTTATCGGTGGTTTAGTATCTCCCTGTTGATTCTGTGACAATTGTCCCTCATTGGTTCTATTATTTCTGGAACTGTACCCTCTATTTTTCCTGTACTGCCACTCATGTTCATGGCTTTCCAGTAAGCTAGCCATATCTTGGATGGTCTTTACCTGGCTGTACATCCGTGCCTTTTGGATGGCGTCGTCGTAGTGGTAAGATAACTGTATTACCAGACACTCTTCAGGTATACGTGGCTCCAAATTCCTGGCCATGCAGATTTTCCCAAGAAGTAGGAGGTAAGGGATTGTCCATTCTGGTTTTCATACCTGCCATTGCTCAGGTTATTGCGGACCATATTCTGAGTTGACTCAGACCAGTATTTAGCCTTGAACTGAGTCTTAAAGTCTTGAAGGTTTTGGATGTCTGGTCGAGTGGCAGTCCACCAGTTGTCGTATGTCTCCTTGAACATTTCGTCCAACATCCCTCTTATTGTAGTCCATCGAGTCTCTCGATTCTTGATGATTAATTCTTCTACCCTCTTCAAGAATTCAATAGGGTTTCTTTTATAATTACGGAAATTAATAGTATCTCTGTTGTCTGTGTTCATGACATGATTATTATTACATGGTCGGTCACGCCAGGCATCCACTTCTTCCCGTAATGACTCTTCTATTCTGCGCATTTCGTCAATCCTCTGTTGGTTTTTGTCTACTTTGCTATCTACTTTATTTAAGTTACTGTAAACTCCTTCCATTCGTTCTCCCAAGTCTGTTCGTACAGCTGCTACCTCTTTCTGGTTTTCTTCCCGGACTTGGTGTATGTCCTGGTCTATCTGGGTACATCTTCTGACTGTTTCTTCATGACCTTCCTCAATTCTTCTCTTATTTTCTCCTTCGAGACGGTTCATTTTATCGAGTACTTCCTTGCGGACTCCAGAAACATTTTCGTTGGTCTTCTCTAGCTTCTCCAACGTTTCCTCTAATTTGTCATTGATTTCCGTAACCTGCTGTTTTGCTTCTTCTCGGTACTCCATTAATTGGTGTGCCATCTGCAGCTTCATTTCTTCTTTATTTTTCTCGTGGTCCTTCTTCAGCTGTTCCTTCAATTCTTCCTTTAATTCTTCGTTTCTTTGCTGAATTTCCTCCAGCAATCGTTGTTGTAGTGTTTCATTATTTTGGTTGACTGTTTTCCTCAATTCTTCCTTAGTACTCACTATTTTTTCATTGATCTGTTTCAAATTGTCACTGGTTTCTTTCTTCATGCCGTCGAATTTATTGTTCATCTCCTTCAAATTATTGTTCACCATTTCCATTAATTTTAGTATGTTCGGGTCTCCTCTAAATTCTCCCTTGTCGCCCGCCTGTTTTTCCATTTCTTCATCTTGGCTTGGTTCTGTTGTGGTTATTACTGTCTCCACTTCTTCAATCGGTGTTCCTTCCTCTTCTTCCCCTCTGTTTTCTTCCATCTCCTTCTCCTTTGCCAATTTTTTTGATACTCCTCTGGTGTGCATTTTGTAATCTTTCGTAATCGCCGCTAGAATTTATAGGGTTTAATTGTATAATTTCTTTATTATTCTAGCTCCACTAGTTGGCGCGCCAATTTGTATTCTCGCCGGGGACGTCCGCCTCGTTCAAGCCCCGCGATGGAAGCCACTTTGTATTATCGCCGTGTGTACGTCTACCGTCTTACTCTGCAAAATGTGTATAATGTACAATTTGTGTGTAATGAGTGTACGTGTCTTCTCGATCCGTAGTTCAAATGCGTGCAACTTCTGTATATTTCGTTCGTTGCGAACGTACGAATAACCAGGTCTTGATATTCACTAGGGGTGAGAAAGTCCCGGTGGCGCCAAATTGTTTTCTTAAAACAATTAAAATAAAATTCAAAGGCGTATGACCAGCGCAGCTCAGATAATTCAAATATTTCCGCCAGCTAGGCCCACTGTAGCACACAGCAGTTCGATGCGTGGGCTGTGTAAATCGTTAGTCATCTGCTAAAATGTACATAAAATATTGTGCACCACCTAATGAAATTATAACACCGTGGTTACACTCAATACTTACACATTTTTTATTAGTGATTATTATTCATTTAATACAAATTATTCTAATACAAATGCTCCGGTTATTTATATGAGACAATTACAGGGTTTGACAATCGATATTTGAATTGATACCAGACGTTTAATGATGGCGTCTGTTGAAAATTGTTTACAAGTTATTAATGTCGTTTGTCATAGGTTCTTGAGGTTACGTTCAAAGGATTACAAATGTTTTAAAAACAATAAAAATACACACCTTTACATCAAGTAAACTTAACTAACATATTGTGTAGGTGTAATTTGTTTAGCGCAGTGTAGTAAAAGTGTTTACAAGTTATGGATCATTAACAACAGTTTATATTGGTTAGTTTATAAATTGTCAGTGACTTAAATTTCTTTTTAATCTTTGAAAGTAATGAATTTCAGTTCAGTGAGATTTCGACCTTTAGTGAGATAATTAACGTGAGTTTATTTATATATTTCGGGTAATTTAAGAGGTACTTATCACTTCCGTAGTTATGGCGAATTCATACGATCTGTTATTCATGGGTTATACTATAATCTTCTTTAATTTGCTGGGTTCAGGACATCAGGCATCTTTTTCAGTTTAACTGGTAGTAATTTATTTTCTTTTTTCGTTAATTTGGCCTCAACTTCAATAATATGGCTCCAGTCTTTATCTTATGTCTTGGTATACACTTAGTAATAACTTTTTCTGATATTTTCTATGTTTTAAAGGACAATTTTGGTCACTCGAAAATTAGCGTCTATATCCTTAAAGCGTCATACATTCAGTAAAAAATCTAACGGTATTTTTGGCTTGTTACTCCACAGTTTCCATGGTAACGTAATTATTCTACCTGGTCGATCTCAAAATAAACCCATTGTTATCAAACCTTGAATTTTTTGTGTAATTTGAATAAATATTTTATAATGGCTATATTTACTTGGGGATAATTTCAATGGTCGTAATCTTTAAATAGATGTTCCTATTTTCTTTCAAAGATTAGTTTGATATCTTACAAGATTGGTCTAAGCCATGTATTAATGTTTTAGTCCAAAATGGATAATACTATGCTAATACATAATTTACTTATTTCTAAGTTTTAATATAATTCTGCCATGTTCCCTTTCGTTACACATAATTACTATATTTTGCCTATTATTTCTTATAAAGGTATTGCTATTATTTTCTTTATAAATTCCTTACTTACTTAAAACATACTAACATATTACTGTAAAACTATTTCTTTTGGTATTTATTGCCTTAAACATTAAGCCAATAACTTCTTTCTTTAAATTAACAAATGAACAAATTTGGTGAGTGTTATATCTACATCATCTCTTTTATAACAGTAATCACCCTGGTGATTTTTATACTGAGATAATATTTTTTCTGTTTTTTACATTCACACTTATTCTGTGTCTTTCAGTCTAATATACTTAACTTAATTGCTCATTTAACATGTGCTTATATTTTGGGTTTGTCACACTTGTTTCACTCTTTTTTCTTAAGATTATAGGCTGTTTATTTTATTACACTTATCACTTCACTGTTCAACTTTGTCACTCCCTACCTATCTCTAATTACCCTTATATTTCTCACGATCTCACTATTATTACAAAGTATTTGTATTTAATGAGTTCATGTCTCTTTTGTTAACTTCAGACTGTCACATATCATTTTATAATATGCAAACAACATGGTATTGTAAATACATCTTTCAAACAAAACATAACTTTGTATATATTGTCATTAAAGTGATAAAAATTGGTCTGAAATGTCATAATTAGTAATAATAACAACAATTTAATAATGTTAAAATATATTGTGTTAATTGAAACATACTACATCTGTAGCAACAGCCATAATATTAGCGAATAAATAAACTCTCCAAAACCTTATACTTTCAAACACATAATGCTGAAATAATATACATACTGCTGAAATAATCTTAGTAAAAGTTCCAAAGTATATAGTAGACTATACAATTTGTTCTCTGATTGAACCACGCACACATTTCTATTCCCTGTCTGTATGAGTGTAATTTTAAACATAACAGCTGACACATCACCTATAGATAAGGATATACATACAATCATATCTACACATGGTTTTTTATGTATAACAATTGCTGAGATACTGTCATTTACAAGTTACCACTAATAAAAATTTAAACATAACTTATTAACAATAATAAAAAATTATTCTCTTTTAAAACAATCTTGTGAGTTAATTGTTATGGCCATGTAATTTTTTATTTTCTTTTCCTTTTTTCTTCACTGTCTTCTTGTCTCGCTTTACTTTGGTTAATATCTGGCCAATCTCTGGGGTTGGGTCAATGTCAGTTGTCTGTCAGTCTAGTTCGTATTTTCTTGTTTTGTGACCACCTTTGGTTGTATTCTTCCTCCTTCACTATTGATTATATTTACTACTTTCATTCTCGTTATCATTTATCTATCAAAATATATTGTTTCTTGGCATTTTTTACATACTTTTTTATATCAAATGTGATCAGGGTTTGGCAATGTTATATAATGCCCTTCCACCAAAATTGATCATTTTATAAAACGTGAATTTGAGTTTAATGAAATTATCAATTGTATCGTATCAAATTTTTTTATTTTATTTATTTATTTTTTTTTTCAAATTCTCCTGCTTCTCATTCATTTTTTATAATTAATTCTGTATCCTTTAATTCCATTCTTCTTAGTCTTTTCTTCATTATCTTCTCATATTGCGAACTGGCTTATTGAATTTTTATTATATCTTATTCCCTATAAATCTTATTTTTCATCAAAACTACTCTTATACTGATATCAGGGGAACATCATCCCTGCTCAGTAAAATGATTGCTGGTTCATTCAACAGACAATCTCAATTAATAATTCTTAAATATAGTCAACTCGTGACTCAAAATAATAATAATAATAATCATAATCATAATATTTGTTGGGAATCTTTTACTTTTATACTTCATTATAGCTCAGTTCGAGTCATATATTGTTTCATCTTTCTTTATAGATACTATTTGAAGCATTGTTTTTTATTGATACAATTCACATTTTTATTCATTTTTAATTACTCTTTGTTTCATCTCATTTCGCATTATAACTCTTAGAACGTTTATTTCATTTATATTGTTTTGTGATCATTGGTTTGGGTAATTTTACTTCCCCTCTTTCTAAATAGTTGTGGAAGCTGATCATTTTGATTGATATTTTTTTTCATAATTTTTAAATATCATAGTAAGTTATGGCTTCTTACTAGTTAGGAATTTTTTGTAGCTTATTCCTTTACAGTATGTTATGCTTTTTATGCCTCATTTTTTGGCTAAATATTATGGTAATTTAACCTTATTTTGGAGGAATGTTTTGTAACTACACTCCTCTATTGTTAATTTTTATTTAAATATTGTAGTAAGTTGGTTGCTCTTACTTTATCTGAATGCCTTGTGACTTTTATCTCTCCATTTTTACTTGTTCTAAAATATTATTAAGATATTTGGGTAAGCTTTTCTTACATACCTTTTTTTGATTTTTTACAATTTTTATTCATCATAATGGTTTCTCTAATGCTTAGTGTAAGCTGTACTTACGAATGTTTTGGAATTTTGACATTCTTTAGAGATCTTTTCTTTATGGCATTGGCAGACTTGTTTGTTTGTCACGTTATTTTTTTTTTCTTTATTTAAAGTATTTTTGTTGGTTTTTTACTTTAAATTGTTTTTTACAGTTATTGTTGGTTGTCATAATATTTCTTAATTGAGGCTTGATTGTATACCCCCTTTATTTTCTTGGTGACGGGGTGAGTGATCTCGTAAGTGTTATTGCCCTTGTCTTTTGTTATAGTGTATGGTCCCACGTATAATAATAGTAACTTTCTAGTGATGCCTTCTATGGAGCTGGGTAGTTCTCTGTTTTTTAACAGTACCCTTTCTCCTACCTCGAAAGTTTGTTGCTGGACGTTTATACGGGATAAGATGTCCGCAGCTAAGTTTTGCTTCCCTGGGATGTACTCCCAATTTATGTGATATTCCTGTAGCAACAATATCCATCGAGTTAATCTTCCGTGGCTGAGTTTACACTGCTTAAGGAATGATATGGATCTATGGTCACTTCTCACTGTTATATCGTATCCCAGGATATAAGTCCTAAATTTGTTGCAGGCGAACACGACACTAAGTAGTTCTTTCTCCGTGATGTGATAATTTCGTTCGCATCCATTTAAAATTCTGCTTGCAAAACTAATAACCATATGCTGTCCCTTCTCATCTTCTTGGTATAATACCGCACCTACACTGACATCACTCGCATCACAGTTCATGAAGAATGGCTTTTTGAAGTCTGGATGATGTAAGATCACGGTGTTCAAGAACTTTTCTTTTATTTGGTTAAATACTTCATCTTGTTCGGACCCCCAAATCCACTTGTCCTTGACTGATAATTGTTTTTTGAATTTTGCTGTTAGTTTGGAATAATTATCTTGAAACTTACGGTAATAGTTGCATATTCCCAGGAAGGATTGAAGTTGTTTTTTGTTTTTTGGCGTGGGGAATCGTTGTATCGCCTCAACTTTTTCTGACGAAGGAGATATGCCTTCCTCTGCTAGATTGAATCCTAGAAATTGTATTTTTCAGGCTATAAACTTTGACTTGTCCAGCTTAAGGGTTACGTGATTATCTGATAGCTTTTTTAGTACGGTTTCCACTCTGGCACAGTGCTCTTGCCAATTTGATGATGTTATTAACAGATCATCTACGTACACGGTGGTAAAATTCAGTACATCTTGTCCCAGTATTTGGTCCATACATTTAACAAATACTGCGACCGAATTTATCAGTCCAAATGGCAGTCTTTTGAACTGATAGTTCCTCCCATCGAACAGGAATGCTAAGTATTGCCTACTGTTCGGATGTAGCTCCACCTGCCAGTAGCCACATACCGTATCCCAAGAGCTAATGTATTTTATACCGTGGAACTTCTTAAGGATTTCTTCTATTTCACCCGGTGATGTTCTATCGTTCACTATCATTTTATTAATTTCTCTGGCGTCGAGGCAAATTCTCACCTTTCCGTCCTTTTTTGGTATCGCCACTATTGGACTTGTATACGGTGATTGACTTAATTCAATGATATCGTCTTCCATCATTTGATTGATTTCTGCCCTCACTGCATTTCTTTGTGAGTAAGCAATGGGGTAAGATTTTCTCTTGAAGTCAACGGGTTCTTTAAATCGTATTCGGCATTGATAATTCTTTACTTTGCCTGGAGCGTCAGAAAAAATGTGTTTATATTTGTTGTATATACTTATAAGTTCCTCTGACTGTTGCACACTAATCTGTGGATCTTGTTCTTCTCGTTGGAAGTTTCTGATTTCCTCCAGCTTGCTTGACCATAATTCTTCATTCTTCCAATCTGTCAATATTCTTTCAGGTGATTGTCGGCAATAATTGCTTTGGATCATGTTATAGTGGTTTGTTATCAATGGTAAGTTGCCACCATTCACTATATCGGCTGACCATATTCCTTGTTCTGTGGTTAGTGATACTTCTCCCTGCCGCAGGTTAATTATGGCAGAGTGTTGTCTGAGTACATCACATCCAACAAGTAATGAGAAAGGTAGGCCGCTGGCAACAAGAAATGGCATAGTTACTATTATACCTTTGCTATTAAGTTCCAAGGATACTTGTTTCCGGACGGTTTTGTTTTGTCGGCCGGTAGCACCAATGATAGTTATATTGTTTATGGGCAGGGTTGATATGGGTACACTACTTCCCTGCTGTAGTCTATTTACTTCTATTTGGTCGATCAGGGAGACATTAGACCCTGTATCGATCATTATGGTTGATAGAATTCCATTTATTTGGGCACTCACATACACTATTTCATTGTTTCTAATGGGCATCATGTTATCATTTTCTTCGATCAAATCGTCCCTTATATTTTTCAAATAATTAGTACATATTATTGTGATCTTCTTGTCATGTGTTGTCTTATATTCACCCAGAGATTGGTCCAG
The DNA here is from genome assembly GCA_034769895.1 of Magicicada septendecula. Taxonomy (NCBI): domain Eukaryota; kingdom Metazoa; phylum Arthropoda; class Insecta; order Hemiptera; family Cicadidae; genus Magicicada; species Magicicada septendecula. The sequence continues at coordinate 344,031,456 of CM068370.1, read as the reverse complement.
TGATGGGCTGTCCGCAGTTTTCACTGGCCTTAAGCGTTTAAATGAGGGTTGACCTCATTGCCCCCAACATCAGTAGTGTTTGATGGTTGGTTAGCGTTCGGCTCCTGTTGATTATTCCGGTTATCCACGCTGTGCCTGTGATCTTCTTCGAATGGGTAACTTCTCGTATCGGGTACCTGGTTATAGTACGTTCGCCGATAGTTAGATGAGGGATAGTTTCTTCTTGGGCTCCTTTGTCTTTGCCCCCTTATGTAATTTACCTGTGGCCGGTATCCTGGAGTATTGTTCTGATTACTGTTGTTTCCAGGGCGATAATTGTTGTTGTAACCATTCGACGGGAAATTACCCCTGTGGTTGTTCCTGAAGTTGTCATTATTATGGTTTCCACTTCTGTTAAAACTTCTGGGCGCGTTATTGCCCCGTGTGTTCCCTTGGTAATTGTTAGGGTTATTTATCGGTGGTTTAGTATCTCCCTGTTGATTCTGTGACAATTGTCCCTCATTGGTTCTATTATTTCTGGAACTGTACCCTCTATTTTTCCTGTACTGCCACTCATGTTCATGGCTTTCCAGTAAGCTAGCCATATCTTGGATGGTCTTTACCTGGCTGTACATCCGTGCCTTTTGGATGGCGTCGTCGTAGTGGTAAGATAACTGTATTACCAGACACTCTTCAGGTATACGTGGCTCCAAATTCCTGGCCATGCAGATTTTCCCAAGAAGTAGGAGGTAAGGGATTGTCCATTCTGGTTTTCATACCTGCCATTGCTCAGGTTATTGCGGACCATATTCTGAGTTGACTCAGACCAGTATTTAGCCTTGAACTGAGTCTTAAAGTCTTGAAGGTTTTGGATGTCTGGTCGAGTGGCAGTCCACCAGTTGTCGTATGTCTCCTTGAACATTTCGTCCAACATCCCTCTTATTGTAGTCCATCGAGTCTCTCGATTCTTGATGATTAATTCTTCTACCCTCTTCAAGAATTCAATAGGGTTTCTTTTATAATTACGGAAATTAATAGTATCTCTGTTGTCTGTGTTCATGACATGATTATTATTACATGGTCGGTCACGCCAGGCATCCACTTCTTCCCGTAATGACTCTTCTATTCTGCGCATTTCGTCAATCCTCTGTTGGTTTTTGTCTACTTTGCTATCTACTTTATTTAAGTTACTGTAAACTCCTTCCATTCGTTCTCCCAAGTCTGTTCGTACAGCTGCTACCTCTTTCTGGTTTTCTTCCCGGACTTGGTGTATGTCCTGGTCTATCTGGGTACATCTTCTGACTGTTTCTTCATGACCTTCCTCAATTCTTCTCTTATTTTCTCCTTCGAGACGGTTCATTTTATCGAGTACTTCCTTGCGGACTCCAGAAACATTTTCGTTGGTCTTCTCTAGCTTCTCCAACGTTTCCTCTAATTTGTCATTGATTTCCGTAACCTGCTGTTTTGCTTCTTCTCGGTACTCCATTAATTGGTGTGCCATCTGCAGCTTCATTTCTTCTTTATTTTTCTCGTGGTCCTTCTTCAGCTGTTCCTTCAATTCTTCCTTTAATTCTTCGTTTCTTTGCTGAATTTCCTCCAGCAATCGTTGTTGTAGTGTTTCATTATTTTGGTTGACTGTTTTCCTCAATTCTTCCTTAGTACTCACTATTTTTTCATTGATCTGTTTCAAATTGTCACTGGTTTCTTTCTTCATGCCGTCGAATTTATTGTTCATCTCCTTCAAATTATTGTTCACCATTTCCATTAATTTTAGTATGTTCGGGTCTCCTCTAAATTCTCCCTTGTCGCCCGCCTGTTTTTCCATTTCTTCATCTTGGCTTGGTTCTGTTGTGGTTATTACTGTCTCCACTTCTTCAATCGGTGTTCCTTCCTCTTCTTCCCCTCTGTTTTCTTCCATCTCCTTCTCCTTTGCCAATTTTTTTGATACTCCTCTGGTGTGCATTTTGTAATCTTTCGTAATCGCCGCTAGAATTTATAGGGTTTAATTGTATAATTTCTTTATTATTCTAGCTCCACTAGTTGGCGCGCCAATTTGTATTCTCGCCGGGGACGTCCGCCTCGTTCAAGCCCCGCGATGGAAGCCACTTTGTATTATCGCCGTGTGTACGTCTACCGTCTTACTCTGCAAAATGTGTATAATGTACAATTTGTGTGTAATGAGTGTACGTGTCTTCTCGATCCGTAGTTCAAATGCGTGCAACTTCTGTATATTTCGTTCGTTGCGAACGTACGAATAACCAGGTCTTGATATTCACTAGGGGTGAGAAAGTCCCGGTGGCGCCAAATTGTTTTCTTAAAACAATTAAAATAAAATTCAAAGGCGTATGACCAGCGCAGCTCAGATAATTCAAATATTTCCGCCAGCTAGGCCCACTGTAGCACACAGCAGTTCGATGCGTGGGCTGTGTAAATCGTTAGTCATCTGCTAAAATGTACATAAAATATTGTGCACCACCTAATGAAATTATAACACCGTGGTTACACTCAATACTTACACATTTTTTATTAGTGATTATTATTCATTTAATACAAATTATTCTAATACAAATGCTCCGGTTATTTATATGAGACAATTACAGGGTTTGACAATCGATATTTGAATTGATACCAGACGTTTAATGATGGCGTCTGTTGAAAATTGTTTACAAGTTATTAATGTCGTTTGTCATAGGTTCTTGAGGTTACGTTCAAAGGATTACAAATGTTTTAAAAACAATAAAAATACACACCTTTACATCAAGTAAACTTAACTAACATATTGTGTAGGTGTAATTTGTTTAGCGCAGTGTAGTAAAAGTGTTTACAAGTTATGGATCATTAACAACAGTTTATATTGGTTAGTTTATAAATTGTCAGTGACTTAAATTTCTTTTTAATCTTTGAAAGTAATGAATTTCAGTTCAGTGAGATTTCGACCTTTAGTGAGATAATTAACGTGAGTTTATTTATATATTTCGGGTAATTTAAGAGGTACTTATCACTTCCGTAGTTATGGCGAATTCATACGATCTGTTATTCATGGGTTATACTATAATCTTCTTTAATTTGCTGGGTTCAGGACATCAGGCATCTTTTTCAGTTTAACTGGTAGTAATTTATTTTCTTTTTTCGTTAATTTGGCCTCAACTTCAATAATATGGCTCCAGTCTTTATCTTATGTCTTGGTATACACTTAGTAATAACTTTTTCTGATATTTTCTATGTTTTAAAGGACAATTTTGGTCACTCGAAAATTAGCGTCTATATCCTTAAAGCGTCATACATTCAGTAAAAAATCTAACGGTATTTTTGGCTTGTTACTCCACAGTTTCCATGGTAACGTAATTATTCTACCTGGTCGATCTCAAAATAAACCCATTGTTATCAAACCTTGAATTTTTTGTGTAATTTGAATAAATATTTTATAATGGCTATATTTACTTGGGGATAATTTCAATGGTCGTAATCTTTAAATAGATGTTCCTATTTTCTTTCAAAGATTAGTTTGATATCTTACAAGATTGGTCTAAGCCATGTATTAATGTTTTAGTCCAAAATGGATAATACTATGCTAATACATAATTTACTTATTTCTAAGTTTTAATATAATTCTGCCATGTTCCCTTTCGTTACACATAATTACTATATTTTGCCTATTATTTCTTATAAAGGTATTGCTATTATTTTCTTTATAAATTCCTTACTTACTTAAAACATACTAACATATTACTGTAAAACTATTTCTTTTGGTATTTATTGCCTTAAACATTAAGCCAATAACTTCTTTCTTTAAATTAACAAATGAACAAATTTGGTGAGTGTTATATCTACATCATCTCTTTTATAACAGTAATCACCCTGGTGATTTTTATACTGAGATAATATTTTTTCTGTTTTTTACATTCACACTTATTCTGTGTCTTTCAGTCTAATATACTTAACTTAATTGCTCATTTAACATGTGCTTATATTTTGGGTTTGTCACACTTGTTTCACTCTTTTTTCTTAAGATTATAGGCTGTTTATTTTATTACACTTATCACTTCACTGTTCAACTTTGTCACTCCCTACCTATCTCTAATTACCCTTATATTTCTCACGATCTCACTATTATTACAAAGTATTTGTATTTAATGAGTTCATGTCTCTTTTGTTAACTTCAGACTGTCACATATCATTTTATAATATGCAAACAACATGGTATTGTAAATACATCTTTCAAACAAAACATAACTTTGTATATATTGTCATTAAAGTGATAAAAATTGGTCTGAAATGTCATAATTAGTAATAATAACAACAATTTAATAATGTTAAAATATATTGTGTTAATTGAAACATACTACATCTGTAGCAACAGCCATAATATTAGCGAATAAATAAACTCTCCAAAACCTTATACTTTCAAACACATAATGCTGAAATAATATACATACTGCTGAAATAATCTTAGTAAAAGTTCCAAAGTATATAGTAGACTATACAATTTGTTCTCTGATTGAACCACGCACACATTTCTATTCCCTGTCTGTATGAGTGTAATTTTAAACATAACAGCTGACACATCACCTATAGATAAGGATATACATACAATCATATCTACACATGGTTTTTTATGTATAACAATTGCTGAGATACTGTCATTTACAAGTTACCACTAATAAAAATTTAAACATAACTTATTAACAATAATAAAAAATTATTCTCTTTTAAAACAATCTTGTGAGTTAATTGTTATGGCCATGTAATTTTTTATTTTCTTTTCCTTTTTTCTTCACTGTCTTCTTGTCTCGCTTTACTTTGGTTAATATCTGGCCAATCTCTGGGGTTGGGTCAATGTCAGTTGTCTGTCAGTCTAGTTCGTATTTTCTTGTTTTGTGACCACCTTTGGTTGTATTCTTCCTCCTTCACTATTGATTATATTTACTACTTTCATTCTCGTTATCATTTATCTATCAAAATATATTGTTTCTTGGCATTTTTTACATACTTTTTTATATCAAATGTGATCAGGGTTTGGCAATGTTATATAATGCCCTTCCACCAAAATTGATCATTTTATAAAACGTGAATTTGAGTTTAATGAAATTATCAATTGTATCGTATCAAATTTTTTTATTTTATTTATTTATTTTTTTTTTCAAATTCTCCTGCTTCTCATTCATTTTTTATAATTAATTCTGTATCCTTTAATTCCATTCTTCTTAGTCTTTTCTTCATTATCTTCTCATATTGCGAACTGGCTTATTGAATTTTTATTATAACTTATTCCCTATAAATCTTATTTTTCATCAAAACTACTCTTATACTGATATCAGGGGAACATCATCCCTGCTCAGTAAAATGATTGCTGGTTCATTCAACAGACAATCTCAATTAATAATTCTTAAATATAGTCAACTCGTGACTCAAAATAATAATAATAATAATCATAATCATAATATTTGTTGGGAATCTTTTACTTTTATACTTCATTATAGCTCAGTTCGAGTCATATATTGTTTCATCTTTCTTTATAGATACTATTTGAAGCATTGTTTTTTATTGATACAATTCACATTTTTATTCATTTTTAATTACTCTTTGTTTCATCTCATTTCGCATTATAACTCTTAGAACGTTTATTTCATTTATATTGTTTTGTGATCATTGGTTTGGGTAATTTTACTTCCCCTCTTTCTAAATAGTTGTGGAAGCTGATCATTTTGATTGATATTTTTTTTCATAATTTTTAAATATCATAGTAAGTTATGGCTTCTTACTAGTTAGGAATTTTTTGTAGCTTATTCCTTTACAGTATGTTATGCTTTTTATGCCTCATTTTTTGGCTAAATATTATGGTAATTTAACCTTATTTTGGAGGAATGTTTTGTAACTACACTCCTCTATTGTTAATTTTTATTTAAATATTGTAGTAAGTTGGTTGCTCTTACTTTATCTGAATGCCTTGTGACTTTTATCTCTCCATTTTTACTTGTTCTAAAATATTATTAAGATATTTGGGTAAGCTTTTCTTACATACCTTTTTTTGATTTTTTACAATTTTTATTCATCATAATGGTTTCTCTAATGCTTAGTGTAAGCTGTACTTACGAATGTTTTGGAATTTTGACATTCTTTAGAGATCTTTTCTTTATGGCATTGGCAGACTTGTTTGTTTGTCACGTTATTTTTTTTTTCTTTATTTAAAGTATTTTTGTTGTTTTTTTACTTTAAATTGTTTTTTACAGTTATTGTTGGTTGTCATAATATTTCTTAATTGAGGCTTGATTGTATACCCCCTTTATTTTCTTGGTGACGGGGTGAGTGATCTCGTAAGTGTTATTGCCCTTGTCTTTTGTTATAGTGTATGGTCCCACGTATAATAATAGTAACTTTCTAGTGATGCCTTCTATGGAGCTGGGTAGTTCTCTGTTTTTTAACAGTACCCTTTCTCCTACCTCGAAAGTTTGTTGCTGGACGTTTATACGGGATAAGATGTCCGCAGCTAAGTTTTGCTTCCCTGGGATGTACTCCCAATTTATGTGATATTCCTGTAGCAACAATATCCATCGAGTTAATCTTCCGTGGCTGAGTTTACACTGCTTAAGGAATGATATGGATCTATGGTCACTTCTCACTGTTATATCGTATCCCAGGATATAAGTCCTAAATTTGTTGCAGGCGAACACGACACTAAGTAGTTCTTTCTCCGTGATGTGATAATTTCGTTCGCATCCATTTAAAATTCTGCTTGCAAAACTAATAACCATATGCTGTCCCTTCTCATCTTCTTGGTATAATACCGCACCTACACTGACATCACTCGCATCACAGTTCATGAAGAATGGCTTTTTGAAGTCTGGATGATGTAAGATCACGGTGTTCAAGAACTTTTCTTTTATTTGGTTAAATACTTCATCTTGTTCGGACCCCCAAGTCCACTTGTCCTTGACTGATAATTGTTTTTTGAATTTTGCTGTTAGTTTGGAATAATTATCTTGAAACTTACGGTAATAGTTGCATATTCCCAGGAAGGATTGAAGTTGTTTTTTGTTTTTTGGCGTGGGGAATCGTTGTATCGCCTCAACTTTTTCTGACGAAGGAGATATGCCTTCCTCTGCTAGATTGAATCCTAGAAATTGTATTTTTCAGGCTATAAACTTTGACTTGTCCAGCTTAAGGGTTACGTGATTATCTGATAGCTTTTTTAGTACGGTTTCCACTCTGGCACAGTGCTCTTGCCAATTTGATGATGTTATTAACAGATCATCTACGTACACGGTGGTAAAATTCAGTACATCTTGTCCCAGTATTTGGTCCATACATTTAACAAATACTGCGACCGAATTTATCAGTCCAAATGGCAGTCTTTTGAACTGATAGTTCCTCCCATCGAACAGGAATGCTAAGTATTGCCTACTGTTCGGATGTAGCTCCACCTGCCAGTAGCCACATACCGTATCCCAAGAGCTAATGTATTTTATACCATGGAACTTCTTAAGGATTTCTTCTATTTCACCCGGTGATGTTCTATCGTTCACTATCATTTTATTAATTTCTCTGGCGTCGAGGCAAATTCTCACCTTTCCGTCCTTTTTTGGTATCGCCACTATTGGACTTGTATACGGTGATTGACTTAATTCAATGATATCGTCTTCCATCATTTGATTGATTTCTGCCCTCACTGCATTTCTTTGTGAGTAAGCAATGGGGTAAGATTTTCTCTTGAAGTCAACGGGTTCTTTAAATCGTATTCGGCATTGATAATTCTTTACTTTGCCTGGAGCGTCAGAAAAAATGTGTTTATATTTGTTGTATATACTTATAGTTCCTCTGACTGTTGCACACTAATCTGTGGATCTTGTTCTTCTCGTTGGAAGTTTCTGATTTCCTCCAGCTTGCTTGACCATAATTCTTCATTCTTCCAATCTGTCAATATTCTTTCAGGTGATTGTCGGCAATAATTGCTTTGGATCATGTTATAGTGGTTTGTTATCAATGGTAAGTTGCCACCATTCACTATATCGGCTGACCATATTCCTTGTTCTGTGGTTAGTGATACTTCTCCCTGCCGCAGGTTAATTATGGCAGAGTGTTGTCTGAGTACATCACATCCAACAAGTAATGAGAAAGGTAGGCCGCTGGCAACAAGAAATGGCATAGTTACTATTATACCTTTGCTATTAAGTTCCAAGGATACTTGTTTCCGGACGGTTTTGTTTTGTCGGCCGGTAGCACCAATGATAGTTATATTGTTTATGGGCAGGGTTGATATGGGTACACTACTTCCCTGCTGTAGTCTATTTACTTCTATTTGGTCGATCAGGGAGACATTAGACCCTGTATCGATCATTATGGTTGATAGAATTCCATTTATTTGGGCACTCACATACACTATTTCATTGTTTCTAATGGGCATCATGTTATCATTTTCTTCGATCAAATCGTCCCTTATATTTTTCAAATAATTAGTACATATTATTGTGATCTTCTTGTCATGTGTTGTCTTATATTCACCCAGAGATTGGTCCAGTGATGGGCTGTCCGCAGTTTTCACTGGCCTTAAGCGTTTAAATGAGGGTTGACCTCATTGCCCCCAACATCAGTAGTGTTTGATGGTTGGTTAGCGTTCGGCTCCTGTTGATTATTCCGGTTATCCACGCTGTGCCTGTGATCTTCTTCGAATGGGTAACTTCTCGTATCGGGTACCTGGTTATAGTACGTTCGCCGATAGTTAGATGAGGGATAGTTTCTTCTTGGGCTCCTTTGTCTTTGCCCCCTTATGTAATTTACCTGTGGCCGGTATCCTGGAGTATTGTTCTGATTACTGTTGTTTCCAGGGCGATAATTGTTGTTGTAACCATTCGACGGGAAATTACCCCTGTGGTTGTTCCTGAAGTTGTCATTATTATGGTTTCCACTTCTGTTAAAACTTCTGGGCGCGTTATTGCCCCGTGTGTTCCCTTGGTAATTGTTAGGGTTATTTATCGGTGGTTTAGTATCTCCCTGTTGATTCTGTGACAATTGTCCCTCATTGGTTCTATTATTTCTGGAACTGTACCCTCTATTTTTCCTGTACTGCCACTCATGTTCATGGCTTTCCAGTAAGCTAGCCATATCTTGGATGGTCTTTACCTGGCTGTACATCCGTGCCTTTTGGATGGCGTCGTCGTAGTGGTAAGATAACTGTATTACCAGACACTCTTCAGGTATACGTGGCTCCAAATTCCTGGCCATGCAGATTTTTCCCAAGAAGTAGGAGGTAAGGGATTGTCCATTCTGGTTTTCATACCTGCCATTGCTCAGGTTATTGCGGACCATATTCTGAGTTGACTCAGACCAGTATTTAGCCTTGAACTGAGTCTTAAAGTCTTGAAGGTTTTGGATGTCTGGTCGAGTGGCAGTCCACCAGTTGTCGTATGTCTCCTTGAACATTTCGTCCAACATCCCTCTTATTGTAGTCCATCGAGTCTCTCGATTCTTGATGATTAATTCTTCTACCCTCTTCAAGAATTCAATAGGGTTTCTTTTATAATTACGGAAATTAATAGTATCTCTGTTGTCTGTGTTCATGACATGATTATTATTACATGGTCGGTCACGCCAGGCATCCACTTCTTCCCGTAATGACTCTTCTATTCTGCGCATTTCGTCAATCCTCTGTTGGTTTTTGTCTACTTTGCTATCTACTTTATTTAAGTTACTGTAAACTCCTTCCATTCGTTCTCCCAAGTCTGTTCGTACAGCTGCTACCTCTTTCTGGTTTTCTTCCCGGACTTGGTGTATGTCCTGGTCTATCTGGGTACATCTTCTGACTGTTTCTTCATGACCTTCCTCAATTCTTCTCTTATTTTCTCCTTCGAGACGGTTCATTTTATCGAGTACTTCCTTGCGGACTCCAGAAACATTTTCGTTGGTCTTCTCTAGCTTCTCCAACGTTTCCTCTAATTTGTCATTGATTTCCGTAACCTGCTGTTTTGCTTCTTCTCGGTACTCCATTAATTGGTGTGCCATCTGCAGCTTCATTTCTTCTTTATTTTTCTCGTGGTCCTTCTTCAGCTGTTCCTTCAATTCTTCCTTTAATTCTTCGTTTCTTTGCTGAATTTCCTCCAGCAATCGTTGTTGTAGTGTTTCATTATTTTGGTTGACTGTTTTCCTCAATTCTTCCTTAGTACTCACTATTTTTTCATTGATCTGTTTCAAATTGTCACTGGTTTCTTTCTTCATGCCGTCGAATTTATTGTTCATCTCCTTCAAATTATTGTTCATCATTTCCATTAATTTTAGTATGTTCGGGTCTCCTCTAAATTCTCCCTTGTCGCCCGCCTGTTTTTCCATTTCTTCATCTTGGCTTGGTTCTGTTGTGGTTATTACTGTCTCCACTTCTTCAATCGGTGTTCCTTCCTCTTCTTCCCCTCTGTTTTCTTCCATCTCCTTCTCCTTTGCCAATTTTTTTGATACTCCTCTGGTGTGCATTTTGTAATCTTTCGTAATCGCCGCTAGAATTTATAGGGTTTAATTGTATAATTTCTTTATTATTCTAGCTCCACTAGTTGGCGCGCCAATTTGTATTCTCGCCGGGGACGTCCGCCTCGTTCAAGCCCCGCGATGGAAGCCACTTTGTATTATCGCCGTGTGTACGTCTACCGTCTTACTCTGCAAAATGTGTATAATGTACAATTTGTGTGTAATGAGTGTACGTGTCTTCTCGATCCGTAGTTCAAATGCGTGCAACTTCTGTATATTTCGTTCGTTGCGAACGTACGAATAACCAGGTCTTGATATTCACTAGGGGTGAGAAAGTCCCGGTGGCGCCAAATTGTTTTCTTAAAACAATTAAAATAAAATTCAAAGGCGTATGACCAGCGCAGCTCAGATAATTCAAATATTTCCGCCAGCTAGGCCCACTGTAGCACACAGCAGTTCGATGCGTGGGCTGTGTAAATCGTTAGTCATCTGCTAAAATGTACATAAAATATTGTGCACCACCTAATGAAATTATAACACCGTGGTTACACTCAATACTTACACATTTGTTATTAGTGATTATTATTCATTTAATACAAATTATTCTAATACAAATGCTCCGGTTATTTATATGAGACAATTACAGGGTTTGACAATCGATATTTGAATTGATACCAGACGTTTAATGATGGCGTCTGTTGAAAATTGTTTACAAGTTATTAATGTCGTTTGTCATAGGTTCTTGAGGTTACGTTCAAAGGATTACAAATGTTTTAAAAACAATAAAAATACACACCTTTACATCAAGTAAACTTAACTAACATATTGTGTAGGTGTAATTTGTTTAGCGCAGTGTAGTAAAAGTGTTTACAAGTTATGGATCATTAACAACAGTTTATATTGGTTAGTTTATAAATTGTCAGTGACTTAAATTTCTTTTTAATCTTTGAAAGTAATGAATTTCAGTTCAGTGAGATTTCGACCTTTAGTGAGATAATTAACGTGAGTTTATTTATATATTTCGGGTAATTTAAGAGGTACTTATCACTTCCGTAGTTATGGCGAATTCATACGATCTGTTATTCATGGGTTATACTATAATCTTCTTTAATTTGCTGGGTTCAGGACATCAGGCATCTTTTTCAGTTTAACTGGTAGTAATTTATTTTCTTTTTTCGTTAATTTGGCCTCAACTTCAATAATATGGCTCCAGTCTTTATCTTATGTCTTGGTATACACTTAGTAATAACTTTTTCTGATATTTTCTATGTTTTAAAGGACAATTTTGGTCACTCGAAAATTAGTGTCTATATCCTTAAAGCGTCATACATTCAGTAAAAAATCTAACGGTATTTTTGGCTTGTTACTCCACAGTTTCCATGGTAACGTAATTATTCTACCTGGTCGATCTCAAAATAAACCCATTGTTATCAAACCTTGAATTTTTTGTGTAATTTGAATAAATATTTTATAATGGCTATATTTACTTGGGGATAATTTCAATGGTCGTAATCTTTAAATAGATGTTCCTATTTTCTTTCAAAGATTAGTTTGATATCTTACAAGATTGGTCTAAGCCATGTATTAATGTTTTAGTCCAAAATGGATAATACTATGCTAATACATAATTTACTTATTTCTAAGTTTTAATATAATTCTGCCATGTTCCCTTTCGTTACACATAATTACTATATTTTGCCTATTATTTCTTATAAAGGTATTGCTATTATTTTCTTTATAAATTCCTTACTTACTTAAAACATACTAACATATTACTGTAAAACTATTTCTTTTGGTATTTATTGCCTTAAACATTAAGCCAATAACTTCTTTCTTTAAATTAACAAATGAACAAATTTGGTGAGTGTTATATCTACATCATCTCTTTTATAACAGTAATCACCCTGGTGATTTTTATACTGAGATAATATTTTTTCTGTTTTTTACATTCACACTTATTCTGTGTCTTTCAGTCTAATATACTTAACTTAATTGCTCATTTAACATGTGCTTATATTTTGGGTTTGTCACACTTGTTTCACTCTTTTTTCTTAAGATTATAGGCTGTTTATTTTATTACACTTATCACTTCACTGTTCAACTTTGTCACTCCCTACCTATCTCTAATTACCCTTATATTTCTCACGATCTCACTATTATTACAAAGTATTTGTATTTAATGAGTTCATGTCTCTTTTGTTAACTTCAGACTGTCACATATCATTTTATAATATGCAAACAACATGGTATTGTAAATACATCTTTCAAACAAAACATAACTTTGTATATATTGTCATTAAAGTGATAAAAATTGGTCTGAAATGTCATAATTAGTAATAATAACAACAATTTAATAATGTTAAAATATATTGTGTTAATTGAAACATACTACATCTGTAGCAACAGCCATAATATTAGCGAATAAATAAACTCTCCAAAACCTTATACTTTCAAACACATAATGCTGAAATAATATACATACTGCTGAAATAATCTTAGTAAAAGTTCCAAAGTATATAGTAGACTATACAATTTGTTCTCTGATTGAACCACGCACACATTTCTATTCCCTGTCTGTATGAGTGTAATTTTAAACATAACAGCTGACACATCACCTATAGATAAGGATATACATACAATCATATCTACACATGGTTTTTTATGTATAACAATTGCTGAGATACTGTCATTCACAAGTTACCACTAATAAAAATTTAAACATAACTTATTAACAATAATAAAAAATTATTCTCTTTTAAAACAATCTTGTGAGTTAATTGTTATGGCCATGTAATTTTTTATTTTCTTTTCCTTTTTTCTTCACTGTCTTCTTGTCTCGCTTTACTTTGGTTAATATCTGGCCAATCTCTGGGGTTGGGTCAATGTCAGTTGTCTGTCAGTCTAGTTCGTATTTTCTTGTTTTGTGACCACCTTTGGTTGTATTCTTCCTCCTTCACTATTGATTATATTTACTACTTTCATTCTCGTTATCATTTATCTATCAAAATATATTGTTTCTTGGCATTTTTTACATACTTTTTTATATCAAATGTGATCAGGGTTTGGCAATGTTATATAATGCCCTTCCACCAAAATTGATCATTTTATAAAACGTGAATTTGAGTTTAATGAAATTATCAATTGTATCGTATCAAATTTTTTTATTTTATTTTATTTTTTTTTTCAAATTCTCCTGCTTCTCATTCATTTTTTATAATTAATTCTGTATCCTTTAATTCCATTCTTCTTAGTCTTTTCTTCATTATCTTCTCATATTGCGAACTGGCTTATTGAATTTTTATTATAACTTATTCCCTATAAATCTTATTTTTCATCAAAACTACTCTTATACTGATATCAGGGGAACATCATCCCTGCTCAGTAAAATGATTGCTGGTTCATTCAACAGACAATCTCAATTAATAATTCTTAAATATAGTCAACTCGTGACTCAAAATAATAATAATAATAATCATAATCATAATATTTGTTGGGAATCTTTTACTTTTATACTTCATTATAGCTCAGTTCGAGTCATATATTGTTTCATCTTTCTTTATAGATACTATTTGAAGCATTGTTTTTTATTGATACAATTCACATTTTTATTCATTTTTAATTACTCTTTGTTTCATCTCATTTCACATTATAACTCTTAGAACGTTTATTTCATTTATATTGTTTTGTGATCATTGGTTTGGGTAATTTTACTTCCCCTCTTTCTAAATAGTTGTGGAAGCTGATCATTTTGATTGATATTTTTTTTCATAATTTTTAAATATCATAGTAAGTTATGGCTTCTTACTAGTTAGGAATTTTTTGTAGCTTATTCCTTTACAGTATGTTATGCTTTTTATGCCTCATTTTTTGGCTAAATATTATGGTAATTTAACCTTATTTTGGAGGAATGTTTTGTAACTACACTCCTCTATTGTTAATTTTTATTTAAATATTGTAGTAAGTTGGTTGCTCTTACTTTATCTGAATGCCTTGTGACTTTTATCTCTCCATTTTTACTTGTTCTAAAATATTATTAAGATATTTGGGTAAGCTTTTCTTACATATCTTTTTTTGATTTTTTACAATTTTTATTCATCATAATGGTTTCTCTAATGCTTAGTGTAAGCTGTACTTACGAATGTTTTGGAATTTTGACATTCTTTAGAGATCTTTTCTTTATGGCATTGGCAGACTTGTTTGTTTGTCACGTTATTTTTTTTTATTTATTTAAAGTATTTTTGTTGGTTTTTTACTTTAAATTGTTTTTTACAGTTATTGTTGGTTGTCATAATATTTCTTAATTGAGGCTTGATTGTATACCCCCTTTATTTTCTTGGTGACGGGGTGAGTGATCTCGTAAGTGTTATTGCCCTTGTCTTTTGTTATAGTGTATGGTCCCACGTATAATAATAGTAACTTTCTAGTGATGCCTTCTATGGAGCTGGGTAGTTCTCTGTTTTTTAACAGTACCCTTTCTCCTACCTCGAAAGTTTGTTGCTGGACGTTTATACGGGATAAGATGTCCGCAGCTACGTTTTGCTTCCCTGGGATGTACTCCCAATTTATGTGATATTCCTGTAGCAACAATATCCATCGAGTTAATCTTCCGTGGCTGAGTTTACACTGCTTAAGGAATGATATGGATCTATGGTCACTTCTCACTGTTATATCGTATCCCAGGATATAAGTCCTAAATTTGTTGCAGGCGAACACGACACTAAGTAGTTCTTTCTCCGTGACGTGATAATTTCGTTCGCATCCATTTAAAATTCTGCTTGCAAAACTAATAACCATATGCTGTCCCTTCTCATCTTCTTGGTATAATACCGCACCTACACTGACATCACTCGCATCACAGTTCATGAAGAATGGCTTTTTGAAGTCTGGATGATGTAAGATCACGGTGTTCAAGAACTTTTCTTTTATTTGGTTAAATACTTCATCTTGTTCGGACCCCCAAGTCCACTTGTCCTTGACTGATAATTGTTTTTTGAATTTTGCTGTTAGTTTGGAATAATTATCTTGAAACTTACGGTAATAGTTGCATATTCCCAGGAAGGATTGAAGTTGTTTTTTGTTTTTTGGCGTGGGGAATCGTTGTATCGCCTCAACTTTTTCTGACGAAGGAGATATGCCTTCCTCTGCTAGATTGAATCCTAGAAATTGTATTTTTCAGGCTATAAACTTTGACTTGTCCAGCTTAAGGGTTACGTGATTATCTGATAGCTTTTTTAGTACGGTTTCCACTCTGGCACAGTGCTCTTGCCAATTTGATGATGTTATTAACAGATCATCTACGTACACGGTGGTAAAATTCAGTACATCTTGTCCCAGTATTTGGTCCATACATTTAACAAATACTGCGACCGAATTTATCAGTCCAAATGGCAGTCTTTTGAACTGATAGTTCCTCCCATCGAACAGGAATGCTAAGTATTGCCTACTGTTCGGATGTAGCTCCACCTGCCAGTAGCCACATACCGTATCCCAAGAGCTAATGTATTTTATACCGTGGAACTTCTTAAGGATTTCTTCTATTTCACCCGGTGATGTTCTATCGTTCACTATCATTTTATTAATTTCTCTGGCGTCGAGGCAAATTCTCACCTTTCCGTCCTTTTTTGGTATCGCCACTATTGGACTTGTATACGGTGATTGACTTAATTCAATGATATCGTCTTCCATCATTTGATTGATTTCTGCCCTCACTGCATTTCTTTGTGAGTAAGCAATGGGGTAAGATTTTCTCTTGAAGTCAACGGGTTCTTTAAATCGTATTCGGCATTGATAATTCTTTACTTTGCCTGGAGCGTCAGAAAAAATGTGTTTATATTTGTTGTATATACTTATAAGTTCCTCTGACTGTTGCACACTAATCTGTGGATCTTGTTCTTCTCGTTGGAAGTTTCTGATTTCCTCCAGCTTGCTTGACCATAATTCTTCATTCTTCCAATCTGTCAATATTCTTTCAGGTGATTGTCGGCAATAATTGCTTTGGATCATGTTATAGTGGTTTGTTATCAATGGTAAGTTGCCACCATTCACTATATCGGCTGACCATATTCCTTGTTCTGTGGTTAGTGATACTTCTCCCTGCCGCAGGTTAATTATGGCAGAGTGTTGTCTGAGTACATCACATCCAACAAGTAATGAGAAAGGTAGGCCGCTGGCAACAAGAAATGGCATAGTTACTATTATACCTTTGCTATTAAGTTCCAAGGATACTTGTTTCCGGACGGTTTTGTTTTGTCGGCCGGTAGCACCAATGATAGTTATATTGTTTATGGGCAGGGTTGATATGGGTACACTACTTCCCTGCTGTAGTCTATTTACTTCTATTTGGTCGATCAGGGAGACATTAGACCCTGTATCGATCATTATGGTTGATAGAATTCCATTTATTTGGGCACTCACATACACTATTTCATTGTTTCTAATGGGCATCATGTTATCATTTTCTTCGATCAAATCGTCCCTTATATTTTTCAAATAATTAGTACATATTATTGTGATCTTCTTGTCATGTGTTGTCTTATATTCACCCAGAGATTGGTCCAGTGATGGGCTGTCCGCAGTTTTCACTGGCCTTAAGCGTTTAAATGAGGGTTGACCTCATTGCCCCCAACATCAGTAGTGTTTGATGGTTGGTTAGCGTTCGGCTCCTGTTGATTATTCCGGTTATCCACGCTGTGCCTGTGATCTTCTTCGAATGGGTAACTTCTCGTATCGGGTACCTGGTTATAGTACGTTCGCCGATAGTTAGATGAGGGATAGTTTCTTCTTGGGCTCCTTTGTCTTTGCCCCCTTATGTAATTTACCTGTGGCCGGTATCCTGGAGTATTGTTCTGATTACTGTTGTTTCCAGGGCGATAATTGTTGTTGTAACCATTCGACGGGAAATTACCCCTGTGGTTGTTCCTGAAGTTGTCATTATTATGGTTTCCACTTCTGTTAAAACTTCTGGGCGCGTTATTGCCCCGTGTGTTCCCTTGGTAATTGTTAGGGTTATTTATCGGTGGTTTAGTATCTCCCTGTTGATTCTGTGACAATTGTCCCTCATTGGTTCTATTATTTCTGGAACTGTACCCTCTATTTTTCCTGTACTGCCACTCATGTTCATGGCTTTCCAGTAAGCTAGCCATATCTTGGATGGTCTTTACCTGGCTGTACATCCGTGCCTTTTGGATGGCGTCGTCGTAGTGGTAAGATAACTGTATTACCAGACACTCTTCAGGTATACGTGGCTCCAAATTCCTGGCCATGCAGATTTTTCCCAAGAAGTAGGAGGTAAGGGATTGTCCATTCTGGTTTTCATACCTGCCATTGCTCAGGTTATTGCGGACCATATTCTGAGTTGACTCAGACCAGTATTTAGCCTTGAACTGAGTCTTAAAGTCTTGAAGGTTTTGGATGTCTGGTCGAGTGGCAGTCCACCAGTTGTCGAATGTCTCCTTGAACATTTCGTCCAACATCCCTCTTATTGTAGTCCATCGAGTCTCTCGATTCTTGATGATTAATTCTTTTACCCTCTTCAAGAATTCAATAGGGTTTCTCTTATAATTACGGAAATTAATAGTATCTCTGTTGTCTGTGTTCATGACATGATTATTATTACATGGTCGGTCACGCCAGGCATCCACTTCTTCCCGTAATGACTCTTCTATTCTGCGCATTTCGTCAATCCTCTGTTGGTTTTTGTCTACTTTGCTATCTACTTTATTTAAGTTACTGTAAACTCCTTCCATTCGTTCTCCCAAGTCTGTTCGTACAGCTGCTACCTCTTTCTGGTTTTCTTCCCGGACTTGGTGTATGTCCTGGTCTATCTGGGTACATCTTCTGACTGTTTCTTCATGACCTTCCTCAATTCTTCTCTTATTTTCTCCTTCGAGACGGTTCATTTTATCGAGTACTTCCTTGCGGACTCCAGAAACATTTTCGTTGGTCTTCTCTAGCTTCTCCAACGTTTCCTCTAATTTGTCATTGATTTCCGTAACCTGCTGTTTTGCTTCTTCTCGGTACTCCATTAATTGGTGTGCCATCTGCAGCTTCATTTCTTCTTTATTTTTCTCGTGGTCCTTCTTCAGCTGTTCCTTCAATTCTTCCTTTAATTCTTCGTTTCTTTGCTGAATTTCCTCCAGCAATCGTTGTTGTAGTGTTTCATTATTTTGGTTGACTGTTTTCCTCAATTCTTCCTTAGTACTCACTATTTTTTCATTGATCTGTTTCAAATTGTCACTGGTTTCTTTCTTCATGCCGTCGAATTTATTGTTCATCTCCTTCAAATTATTGTTCATCATTTCCATTAATTTTAGTATGTTCGGGTCTCCTCTAAATTCTCCCTTGTCGCCCGCCTGTTTTTCCATTTCTTCATCTTGGCTTGGTTCTGTTGTGGTTATTACTGTCTCCACTTCTTCAATCGGTGTTCCTTCCTCTTCTTCCCCTCTGTTTTCTTCCATCTCCTTCTCCTTTGCCAATTTTTTTGATACTCCTCTGGTGTGCATTTTGTAATCTTTCGTAATCGCCGCTAGAATTTATAGGGTTTAATTGTATAATTTCTTTATTATTCTAGCTCCACTAGTTGGCGCGCCAATTTGTATTCTCGCCGGGGACGTCCGCCTCGTTCAAGCCCCGCGATGGAAGCCACTTTGTATTATCGCCGTGTGTACGTCTACCGTCTTACTCTGCAAAATGTGTATAATGTACAATTTGTGTGCAATGAGTGTACGTGTCTTCTCGATCCGTAGTTCAAATGCGTGCAACTTCTGTATATTTCGTTCGTTGCGAACGTACGAATAACCAGGTCTTGATATTCAGTAGGGGTGAGAAAGTCCCGGTGGCGCCAAATTGTTTTCTTAAAACAATTAAAATAAAATTCAAAGGCGTATGACCAGCGCAGCTCAGGCGGTTTGAATAATTCAAATATTTCCGCCAGCTAGGCCCATTGTAGCACACAGCAGTTCGATGCGTGGGCTGTGTAAATCGTTAGTCATCTGCTAAAATGTACATAAAATATTGTGCACCACCTAATGAAATTATAACACCGTGGTTACACTCAATACTTACACATTTTTTATTAGTGATTATTATTCATTTAATACAAATTATTCTAATACAAATGCTCCGGTTATTTATATGAGACAATTACAGGGTTTGACAATCGATATTTGAATTGATACCAGACGTTTAATGATGGCGTCTGTTGAAAATTGTATACAAGTTATTAATGTCGTTTGTCATAGGTTCTTGAGGTTACATTCAAAGGATTACAAATGTTTTAAAAACAATAAAAATACACACCTTTACATCAAGTAAACTTAACTAACATATTGTGTAGGTGTAATTTGTTTAGCGCAGTGTAGTAAAAGTGTTTACAAGTTATGGATCATTAACAACAGTTTATATTGGTTAGTTTATAAATTGTCAGTGACTTAAATTTCTTTTTAATCTTTGAAAGTAATGAATTTCAGTTCAGTGAGATTTCGACCTTTAGTGAGATAATTAACGTGAGTTTATTTATATATTTCGGGTAATTTAAGAGGTACTTATCACTTCCGTAGTTATGGCGAATTCATACGATCTGTTATTCATGGGTTATACTATAATCTTCTTTAATTTGCTGGGTTCAGGACATCAGGCATCTTTTTCAGTTTAACTGGTAGTAATTTATTTTCTTTTTTCGTTAATTTGGCCTCAACTTCAATAATATGGCTCCAGTCTTTATCTTATGTCTTGGTATACACTTAGTAATAACTTTTTCTGATATTTTCTATGTTTTAAAGGACAATTTTGGTCACTCGAAAATTAGCGTCTATATCCTTAAAGCGTCATACATTCAGTAAAAAATCTAACGGTATTTTTGGCTTGTTACTCCACAGTTTCCATGGTAACGTAATTATTCTACCTGGTCGATCTCAAAATAAACCCATTGTTATCAAACCTTGAATTTTTTGTGTAATTTGAATAAATATTTTATAATGGCTATATTTACTTGGGGATAATTTCAATGGTCGTAATCTTTACATAGATGTTCCTATTTTCTTTCAAAGATTAGTTTGATATCTTACAAGATTGGTCTAAGCCATGTATTAATGTTTTAGTCCAAAATGGATAATACTATGCTAATACATAATTTACTTATTTCTAAGTTTTAATATAATTCTGCCATGTTCCCTTTCGTTACACATAATTACTATATTTTGCCTATTATTTCTTATAAAGGTATTGCTATTATTTTCTTTATAAATTCCTTACTTACTTAAAACATACTAACATATTACTGTAAAACTATTTCTTTTGGTATTTATTGCCTTAAACATTAAGCCAATAACTTCTTTTTTTAAATTAACAAATGAACAAATTTGGTGAGTGTTATATCTACATCATCTCTTTTATAACAGTAATCACCCTGGTGATTTTTATACTGAGATAATATTTTTTCTGTTTTTTACATTCACACTTATTCTGTGTCTTTCAGTCTAATATACTTAACTTAATTGCTCATTTAACATGTGCTTATATTTTGGGTTTGTCACACTTGTTTCACTCTTTTTTCTTAAGATTATAGGCTGTTTATTTTATTACACTTATCACTTCACTGTTCAACTTTGTCACTCCCTACCTATCTCTAATTACCCTTATATTTCTCACGATCTCACTATTATTACAAAGTATTTGTATTTAATGAGTTCATGTCTCTTTTGTTAACTTCAGACTGTCACATATCATTTTATAATATGCAAACAACATGGTATTGTAAATACATCTTTCAAACAAAACATAACTTTGTATATATTGTCATTAAAGTGATAAAAATTGGTCTGAAATGTCATAATTAGTAATAATAACAACAATTTAATAATGTTAAAATATATTGTGTTAATTGAAACATACTACATCTGTAGCAACAGCCATAATATTAGCGAATAAATAAACTCTCCAAAACCTTATACTTTCAAACACATAATGCTGAAATAATATACATACTGCTGAAATAATCTTAGTAAAAGTTCCAAAGTATATAGTAGACTATACAATTTGTTCTCTGATTGAACCACGCACACATTTCTATTCCCTGTCTGTATGAGTGTAATTTTAAACATAACAGCTGACACATCACCTATAGATAAGGATATACATACAATCATATCTACACATGGTTTTTTATGTATAACAATTGCTGAGATACTGTCATTTACAAGTTACCACTAATAAAAATTTAAACATAACTTATTAACAATAATAAAAAATTATTCTCTTTTAAAACAATCTTGTGAGTTAATTGTTATGGCCATGTAATTTTTTATTTTCTTTTCCTTTTTTCTTCACTGTCTTCTTGTCTCGCTTTACTTTGGTTAATATCTGGCCAATCTCTGGGGTTGGGTCAATGTCAGTTGTCTGTCAGTCTAGTTCGTATTTTCTTGTTTTGTGACCACCTTTGGTTGTATTCTTCCTCCTTCACTATTGATTATATTTACTACTTTCATTCTCGTTATCATTTATCTATCAAAATATATTGTTTCTTGGCATTTTTTACATACTTTTTTATATCAAATGTGATCAGGGTTTGGCAATGTTATATAATGCCCTTCCACCAAAATTGATCATTTTATAAAACGTGAATTTGAGTTTAATGAAATTATCAATTGTATCGTATCAAATTTTTTTATTTTATTTTATTTTATTTTTTTTCAAATTCTCCTGCTTCTCATTCATTTTTTATAATTAATTCTGTATCCTTTAATTCCATTCTTCTTAGTCTTTTCTTCATTATCTTCTCATATTGCGAACTGGCTTATTGAATTTTTATTATAACTTATTCCCTATAAATCTTATTTTTCATCAAAACTACTCTTATACTGATATCAGGGGAACATCATCCCTGCTCAGTAAAATGATTGCTGGTTCATTCAACAGACAATCTCAATTAATAATTCTTAAATATAGTCAACTCGTGACTCAAAATAATAATAATAATAATCATAATCATAATATTTGTTGGGAATCTTTTACTTTTATACTTCATTATAGCTCAGTTCGAGTCATATATTGTTTCATCTTTCTTTATAGATACTATTTGAAGCATTGTTTTTTATTGATACAATTCACATTTTTATTCATTTTTAATTACTCTTTGTTTCATCTCATTTCACATTATAACTCTTAGAACGTTTATTTCATTTATATTGTTTTGTGATCATTGGTTTGGGTAATTTTACTTCCCCTCTTTCTAAATAGTTGTGGAAGCTGATCATTTTGATTGATATTTTTTTTCATAATTTTTAAATATCATAGTAAGTTATGGCTTCTTACTAGTTAGGAATTTTTTGTAGCTTATTCCTTTACAGTATGTTATGCTTTTTATGCCTCATTTTTTGGCTAAATATTATGGTAATTTAACCTTATTTTGGAGGAATGTTTTGTAACTACACTCCTCTATTGTTAATTTTTATTTAAATATTGTAGTAAGTTGGTTGCTCTTACTTTATCTGAATGCCTTGTGACTTTTATCTCTCCATTTTTACTTGTTCTAAAATATTATTAAGATATTTGGGTAAGCTTTTCTTACATATCTTTTTTTGATTTTTTACAATTTTTATTCATCATAATGGTTTCTCTAATGCTTAGTGTAAGCTGTACTTACGAATGTTTTGGAATTTTGACATTCTTTAGAGATCTTTTCTTTATGGCATTGGCAGACTTGTTTGTTTGTCACATTATTTTTTTTTTCTTTATTTAAAGTATTTTTGTTGGTTTTTTACTTTAAATTGTTTTTTACAGTTATTGTTGGTTGTCATAATATTTCTTAATTGAGGCTTGATTGTATACCCCCTTTATTTTCTTGGTGACGGGGTGAGTGATCTTGTAAGTGTTATTGCCCTTGTCTTTTGTTATAGTGTATGGTCCCACGTATAATAATAGTAACTTTCTAGTGATGCCTTCTATGGAGCTGGGTAGTTCTCTGTTTTTTAACAGTACCCTTTCTCCTACCTCGAAAGTTTGTTGCTGGACGTTTATACGGGATAAGATGTCCGCAGCTACGTTTTGCTTCCCTGGGATGTACTCCCAATTTATGTGATATTCCTGTAGCAACAATATCCATCGAGTTAATCTTCCGTGGCTGAGTTTACACTGCTTAAGGAATGATATGGATCTATGGTCACTTCTCACTGTTATATCGTATCCCAGGATATAAGTCCTAAATTTGTTGCAGGCGAACACGACACTAAGTAGTTCTTTCTCCGTGACGTGATAATTTCGTTCGCATCCATTTAAAATTCTGCTTGCAAAACTAATAACCATATGCTGTCCCTTCTCATCTTCTTGGTATAATACCGCACCTACACTGACATCACTCGCATCACAGTTCATGAAGAATGGCTTTTTGAAGTCTGGATGATGTAAGATCACGGTGTTCAAGAACTTTTCTTTTATTTGGTTAAATACTTCATCTTGTTCGGACCCCCAAGTCCACTTGTCCTTGACTGATAATTGTTTTTTGAATTTTGCTGTTAGTTTGGAATAATTATCTTGAAACTTACGGTAATAGTTGCATATTCCCAGGAAGGATTGAAGTTGTTTTTTGTTTTTTGGCGTGGGGAATCGTTGTATCGCCTCAACTTTTTCTGACGAAGGAGATATGCCTTCCTCTGCTAGATTGAATCCTAGAAATTGTATTTTTCAGGCTATAAACTTTGACTTGTCCAGCTTAAGGGTTACGTGATTATCTGATAGCTTTTTTAGTACGGTTTCCACTCTGGCACAGTGCTCTTGCCAATTTGATGATGTTATTAACAGATCATCTACGTACACGGTGGTAAAATTCAGTACATCTTGTCCCAGTATTTGGTCCATACATTTAACAAATACTGCGACCGAATTTATCAGTCCAAATGGCAGTCTTTTGAACTGATAGTTCCTCCCATCGAACAGGAATGCTAAGTATTGCCTACTGTTCGGATGTAGCTCCACCTGCCAGTAGCCACATACCGTATCCCAAGAGCTAATGTATTTTATACCGTGGAACTTCTTAAGGATTTCTTCTATTTCACCCGGTGATGTTCTATCGTTCACTATCATTTTATTAATTTCTCTGGCGTCGAGGCAAATTCTCACCTTTCCGTCCTTTTTTGGTATCGCCACTATTGGACTTGTATACGGTGATTGACTTAATTCAATGATATCGTCTTCCATCATTTGATTGATTTCTGCCCTCACTGCATTTCTTTGTGAGTAAGCAATGGGGTAAGATTTTCTCTTGAAGTCAACGGGTTCTTTAAATCGTATTCGGCATTGATAATTCTTTACTTTGCCTGGAGCGTCAGAAAAAATGTGTTTATATTTGTTGTATATACTTATAAGTTCCTCTGACTGTTGCACACTAATCTGTGGATCTTGTTCTTCTCGTTGGAAGTTTCTGATTTCCTCCAGCTTGCTTGACCATAATTCTTCATTCTTCCAATCTGTCAATATTCTTTCAGGTGATTGTCGGCAATAATTGCTTTGGATCATGTTATAGTGGTTTGTTATCAATGGTAAGTTGCCACCATTCACTATATCGGCTGACCATATTCCTTGTTCTGTGGTTAGTGATACTTCTCCCTGCCGCAGGTTAATTATGGCAGAGTGTTGTCTGAGTACATCACATCCAACAAGTAATGAGAAAGGTAGGCCGCTGGCAACAAGAAATGGCATAGTTACTATTATACCTTTGCTATTAAGTTCCAAGGATACTTGTTTCCGGACGGTTTTGTTTTGTCGGCCGGTAGCACCAATGATAGTTATATTGTTTATGGGCAGGGTTGATATGGGTACACTACTTCCCTGCTGTAGTCTATTTACTTCTATTTGGTCGATCAGGGAGACATTAGACCCTGTATCGATCATTATGGTTGATAGAATTCCATTTATTTGGGCACTCACATACACTATTTCATTGTTTCTAATGGGCATCATGTTATCATTTTCTTCGATCAAATCGTCCCTTATATTTTTCAAATAATTAGTACATATTATTGTGATCTTCTTGTCATGTGTTGTCTTATATTCACCCAGAGATTGGTCCAGTGATGGGCTGTCCGCAGTTTTCACTGGCCTTAAGCGTTTAAATGAGGGTTGACCTCATTGCCCCCAACATCAGTAGTGTTTGATGGTTGGTTAGCGTTCGGCTCCTGTTGATTATTCCGGTTATCCACGCTGTGCCTGTGATCTTCTTCGAATGGGTAACTTCTCGTATCGGGTACCTGGTTATAGTACGTTCGCCGATAGTTAGATGAGGGATAGTTTCTTCTTGGGCTCCTTTGTCTTTGCCCCCTTATGTAATTTACCTGTGGCCGGTATCCTGGAGTATTGTTCTGATTACTGTTGTTTCCAGGGCGATAATTGTTGTTGTAACCATTCGACGGGAAATTACCCCTGTGGTTGTTCCTGAAGTTGTCATTATTATGGTTTCCACTTCTGTTAAAACTTCTGGGCGCGTTATTGCCCCGTGTGTTCCCTTGGTAATTGTTAGGGTTATTTATCGGTGGTTTAGTATCTCCCTGTTGATTCTGTGACAATTGTCCCTCATTGGTTCTATTATTTCTGGAACTGTACCCTCTATTTTTCCTGTACTGCCACTCATGTTCATGGCTTTCCAGTAAGCT
This sequence comes from Magicicada septendecula, assembly GCA_034769895.1. Lineage (NCBI taxonomy): Eukaryota > Metazoa > Arthropoda > Insecta > Hemiptera > Cicadidae > Magicicada > Magicicada septendecula. The sequence continues at coordinate 344,005,387 of CM068370.1, read as the reverse complement.
AGCCATATCTTGGATGGTCTTTACCTGGCTGTACATCCGTGCCTTTTGGATGGCGTCGTCGTAGTGGTAAGATAACTGTATTACCAGACACTCTTCAGGTATACGTGGCTCCAAATTCCTGGCCATGCAGATTTTTCCCAAGAAGTAGGAGGTAAGGGATTGTCCATTCTGGTTTTCATACCTGCCATTGCTCAGGTTATTGCGGACCATATTCTGAGTTGACTCAGACCAGTATTTAGCCTTGAACTGAGTCTTAAAGTCTTGAAGGTTTTGGATGTCTGGTCGAGTGGCAGTCCACCAGTTGTCGAATGTCTCCTTGAACATTTCGTCCAACATCCCTCTTATTGTAGTCCATCGAGTCTCTCGATTCTTGATGATTAATTCTTTTACCCTCTTCAAGAATTCAATAGGGTTTCTCTTATAATTACGGAAATTAATAGTATCTCTGTTGTCTGTGTTCATGACATGATTATTATTACATGGTCGGTCACGCCAGGCATCCACTTCTTCCCGTAATGACTCTTCTATTCTGCGCATTTCGTCAATCCTCTGTTGGTTTTTGTCTACTTTGCTATCTACTTTATTTAAGTTACTGTAAACTCCTTCCATTCGTTCTCCCAAGTCTGTTCGTACAGCTGCTACCTCTTTCTGGTTTTCTTCCCGGACTTGGTGTATGTCCTGGTCTATCTGGGTACATCTTCTGACTGTTTCTTCATGACCTTCCTCAATTCTTCTCTTATTTTCTCCTTCGAGACGGTTCATTTTATCGAGTACTTCCTTGCGGACTCCAGAAACATTTTCGTTGGTCTTCTCTAGCTTCTCCAACGTTTCCTCTAATTTGTCATTGATTTCCGTAACCTGCTGTTTTGCTTCTTCTCGGTACTCCATTAATTGGTGTGCCATCTGCAGCTTCATTTCTTCTTTATTTTTCTCGTGGTCCTTCTTCAGCTGTTCCTTCAATTCTTCCTTTAATTCTTCGTTTCTTTGCTGAATTTCCTCCAGCAATCGTTGTTGTAGTGTTTCATTATTTTGGTTGACTGTTTTCCTCAATTCTTCCTTAGTACTCACTATTTTTTCATTGATCTGTTTCAAATTGTCACTGGTTTCTTTCTTCATGCCGTCGAATTTATTGTTCATCTCCTTCAAATTATTGTTCATCATTTCCATTAATTTTAGTATGTTCGGGTCTCCTCTAAATTCTCCCTTGTCGCCCGCCTGTTTTTCCATTTCTTCATCTTGGCTTGGTTCTGTTGTGGTTATTACTGTCTCCACTTCTTCAATCGGTGTTCCTTCCTCTTCTTCCCCTCTGTTTTCTTCCATCTCCTTCTCCTTTGCCAATTTTTTTGATACTCCTCTGGTGTGCATTTTGTAATCTTTCGTAATCGCCGCTAGAATTTATAGGGTTTAATTGTATAATTTCTTTATTATTCTAGCTCCACTAGTTGGCGCGCCAATTTGTATTCTCGCCGGGGACGTCCGCCTCGTTCAAGCCCCGCGATGGAAGCCACTTTGTATTATCGCCGTGTGTACGTCTACCGTCTTACTCTGCAAAATGTGTATAATGTACAATTTGTGTGCAATGAGTGTACGTGTCTTCTCGATCCGTAGTTCAAATGCGTGCAACTTCTGTATATTTCGTTCGTTGCGAACGTACGAATAACCAGGTCTTGATATTCACTAGGGGTGAGAAAGTCCCGGTGGCGCCAAATTGTTTTCTTAAAACAATTAAAATAAAATTCAAAGGCGTATGACCAGCGCAGCTCAGGCGGTTTGAATAATTCAAATATTTCCGCCAGCTAGGCCCATTGTAGCACACAGCAGTTCGATGCGTGGGCTGTGTAAATCGTTAGTCATCTGCTAAAATGTACATAAAATATTGTGCACCACCTAATGAAATTATAACACCGTGGTTACACTCAATACTTACACATTTTTTATTAGTGATTATTATTCATTTAATACAAATTATTCTAATACAAATGCTCCGGTTATTTATATGAGACAATTACAGGGTTTGACAATCGATATTTGAATTGATACCAGACGTTTAATGATGGCGTCTGTTGAAAATTGTATACAAGTTATTAATGTCGTTTGTCATAGGTTCTTGAGGTTACATTCAAAGGATTACAAATGTTTTAAAAACAATAAAAATACACACCTTTACATCAAGTAAACTTAACTAACATATTGTGTAGGTGTAATTTGTTTAGCGCAGTGTAGTAAAAGTGTTTACAAGTTATGGATCATTAACAACAGTTTATATTGGTTAGTTTATAAATTGTCAGTGACTTAAATTTCTTTTTAATCTTTGAAAGTAATGAATTTCAGTTCAGTGAGATTTCGACCTTTAGTGAGATAATTAACGTGAGTTTATTTATATATTTCGGGTAATTTAAGAGGTACTTATCACTTCCGTAGTTATGGCGAATTCATACGATCTGTTATTCATGGGTTATACTATAATCTTCTTTAATTTGCTGGGTTCAGGACATCAGGCATCTTTTTCAGTTTAACTGGTAGTAATTTATTTTCTTTTTTCGTTAATTTGGCCTCAACTTCAATAATATGGCTCCAGTCTTTATCTTATGTCTTGGTATACACTTAGTAATAACTTTTTCTGATATTTTCTATGTTTTAAAGGACAATTTTGGTCACTCGAAAATTAGCGTCTATATCCTTAAAGCGTCATACATTCAGTAAAAAATCTAACGGTATTTTTGGCTTGTTACTCCACAGTTTCCATGGTAACGTAATTATTCTACCTGGTCGATCTCAAAATAAACCCATTGTTATCAAACCTTGAATTTTTTGTGTAATTTGAATAAATATTTTATAATGGCTATATTTACTTGGGGATAATTTCAATGGTCGTAATCTTTACATAGATGTTCCTATTTTCTTTCAAAGATTAGTTTGATATCTTACAAGATTGGTCTAAGCCATGTATTAATGTTTTAGTCCAAAATGGATAATACTATGCTAATACATAATTTACTTATTTCTAAGTTTTAATATAATTCTGCCATGTTCCCTTTCGTTACACATAATTACTATATTTTGCCTATTATTTCTTATAAAGGTATTGCTATTATTTTCTTTATAAATTCCTTACTTACTTAAAACATACTAACATATTACTGTAAAACTATTTCTTTTGGTATTTATTGCCTTAAACATTAAGCCAATAACTTCTTTCTTTAAATTAACAAATGAACAAATTTGGTGAGTGTTATATCTACATCATCTCTTTTATAACAGTAATCACCCTGGTGATTTTTATACTGAGATAATATTTTTTCTGTTTTTTACATTCACACTTATTCTGTGTCTTTCAGTCTAATATACTTAACTTAATTGCTCATTTAACATGTGCTTATATTTTGGGTTTGTCACACTTGTTTCACTCTTTTTTCTTAAGATTATAGGCTGTTTATTTTATTACACTTATCACTTCACTGTTCAACTTTGTCACTCCCTACCTATCTCTAATTACCCTTATATTTCTCACGATCTCACTATTATTACAAAGTATTTGTATTTAATGAGTTCATGTCTCTTTTGTTAACTTCAGACTGTCACATATCATTTTATAATATGCAAACAACATGGTATTGTAAATACATCTTTCAAACAAAACATAACTTTGTATATATTGTCATTAAAGTGATAAAAATTGGTCTGAAATGTCATAATTAGTAATAATAACAACAATTTAATAATGTTAAAATATATTGTGTTAATTGAAACATACTACATCTGTAGCAACAGCCATAATATTAGCGAATAAATAAACTCTCCAAAACCTTATACTTTCAAACACATAATGCTGAAATAATATACATACTGCTGAAATAATCTTAGTAAAAGTTCCAAAGTATATAGTAGACTATACAATTTGTTCTCTGATTGAACCACGCACACATTTCTATTCCCTGTCTGTATGAGTGTAATTTTAAACATAACAGCTGACACATCACCTATAGATAAGGATATACATACAATCATATCTACACATGGTTTTTTATGTATAACAATTGCTGAGATACTGTCATTTACAAGTTACCACTAATAAAAATTTAAACATAACTTATTAACAATAATAAAAAATTATTCTCTTTTAAAACAATCTTGTGAGTTAATTGTTATGGCCATGTAATTTTTTATTTTCTTTTCCTTTTTTCTTCACTGTCTTCTTGTCTCGCTTTACTTTGGTTAATATCTGGCCAATCTCTGGGGTTGGGTCAATGTCAGTTGTCTGTCAGTCTAGTTCGTATTTTCTTGTTTTGTGACCACCTTTGGTTGTATTCTTCCTCCTTCACTATTGATTATATTTACTACTTTCATTCTCGTTATCATTTATCTATCAAAATATATTGTTTCTTGGCATTTTTTACATACTTTTTTATATCAAATGTGATCAGGGTTTGGCAATGTTATATAATGCCCTTCCACCAAAATTGATCATTTTATAAAACGTGAATTTGAGTTTAATGAAATTATCAATTGTATCGTATCAAATTTTTTTATTTTATTTTATTTTATTTTTTTTCAAATTCTCCTGCTTCTCATTCATTTTTTATAATTAATTCTGTATCCTTTAATTCCATTCTTCTTAGTCTTTTCTTCATTATCTTCTCATATTGCGAACTGGCTTATTGAATTTTTATTATAACTTATTCCCTATAAATCTTATTTTTCATCAAAACTACTCTTATACTGATATCAGGGGAACATCATCCCTGCTCAGTAAAATGATTGCTGGTTCATTCAACAGACAATCTCAATTAATAATTCTTAAATATAGTCAACTCGTGACTCAAAATAATAATAATAATAATCATAATCATAATATTTGTTGGGAATCTTTTACTTTTATACTTCATTATAGCTCAGTTCGAGTCATATATTGTTTCATCTTTCTTTATAGATACTATTTGAAGCATTGTTTTTTATTGATACAATTCACATTTTTATTCATTTTTAATTACTCTTTGTTTCATCTCATTTCACATTATAACTCTTAGAACGTTTATTTCATTTATATTGTTTTGTGATCATTGGTTTGGGTAATTTTACTTCCCCTCTTTCTAAATAGTTGTGGAAGCTGATCATTTTGATTGATATTTTTTTTCATAATTTTTAAATATCATAGTAAGTTATGGCTTCTTACTAGTTAGGAATTTTTTGTAGCTTATTCCTTTACAGTATGTTATGCTTTTTATGCCTCATTTTTTGGCTAAATATTATGGTAATTTAACCTTATTTTGGAGGAATGTTTTGTAACTACACTCCTCTATTGTTAATTTTTATTTAAATATTGTAGTAAGTTGGTTGCTCTTACTTTATCTGAATGCCTTGTGACTTTTATCTCTCCATTTTTACTTGTTCTAAAATATTATTAAGATATTTGGGTAAGCTTTTCTTACATATCTTTTTTTGATTTTTTACAATTTTTATTCATCATAATGGTTTCTCTAATGCTTAGTGTAAGCTGTACTTACGAATGTTTTGGAATTTTGACATTCTTTAGAGATCTTTTCTTTATGGCATTGGCAGACTTGTTTGTTTGTCACGTTATTTTTTTTTTTCTTTATTTAAAGTATTTTTGTTGGTTTTTTACTTTAAATTGTTTTTTACAGTTATTGTTGGTTGTCATAATATTTCTTAATTGAGGCTTGATTGTATACCCCCTTTATTTTCTTGGTGACGGGGTGAGTGATCTCGTAAGTGTTATTGCCCTTGTCTTTTGTTATAGTGTATGGTCCCACGTATAATAATAGTAACTTTCTAGTGATGCCTTCTATGGAGCTGGGTAGTTCTCTGTTTTTTAACAGTACCCTTTCTCCTACCTCGAAAGTTTGTTGCTGGACGTTTATACGGGATAAGATGTCCGCAGCTAAGTTTTGCTTCCCTGGGATGTACTCCCAATTTATGTGATATTCCTGTAGCAACAATATCCATCGAGTTAATCTTCCGTGGCTGAGTTTACACTGCTTAAGGAATGATATGGATCTATGGTCACTTCTCACTGTTATATCGTATCCCAGGATATAAGTCCTAAATTTGTTGCAGGCGAACACGACACTAAGTAGTTCTTTCTCCGTGACGTGATAATTTCGTTCGCATCCATTTAAAATTCTGCTTGCAAAACTAATAACCATATGCTGTCCCTTCTCATCTTCTTGGTATAATACCGCACCTACACTGACATCACTCGCATCACAGTTCATGAAGAATGGCTTTTTGAAGTCTGGATGATGTAAGATCACGGTGTTCAAGAACTTTTCTTTTATTTGGTTAAATACTTCATCTTGTTCGGACCCCCAAGTCCACTTGTCCTTGACTGATAATTGTTTTTTGAATTTTGCTGTTAGTTTGGAATAATTATCTTGAAACTTACGGTAATAGTTGCATATTCCCAGGAAGGATTGAAGTTGTTTTTTGTTTTTTGGCGTGGGGAATCGTTGTATCGCCTCAACTTTTTCTGACGAAGGAGATATGCCTCCTCTGCTAGATTGAATCCTAGAAATTGTATTTTTCAGGCTATAAACTTTGACTTGTCCAGCTTAAGGGTTACGTGATTATCTGATAGCTTTTTTAGTACGGTTTCCACTCTGGCACAGTGCTCTTGCCAATTTGATGATGTTATTAACAGATCATCTACGTACACGGTGGTAAAATTCAGTACATCTTGTCCCAGTATTTGGTCCATACATTTAACAAATACTGCGACCGAATTTATCAGTCCAAATGGCAGTCTTTTGAACTGATAGTTCCTCCCATCGAACAGGAATGCTAAGTATTGCCTACTGTTCGGATGTAGCTCCACCTGCCAGTAGCCACATACCGTATCCCAAGAGCTAATGTATTTTATACCGTGGAACTTCTTAAGGATTTCTTCTATTTCACCCGGTGATGTTCTATCGTTCACTATCATTTTATTAATTTCTCTGGCGTCGAGGCAAATTCTCACCTTTCCGTCCTTTTTTGGTATCGCCACTATTGGACTTGTATACGGTGATTGACTTAATTCAATGATATCGTCTTCCATCATTTGATTGATTTCTGCCCTCACTGCATTTCTTTGTGAGTAAGCAATGGGGTAAGATTTTCTCTTGAAGTCAACGGGTTCTTTAAATCGTATTCGGCATTGATAATTCTTTACTTTGCCTGGAGCGTCAGAAAAAATGTGTTTATATTTGTTGTATATACTTATAAGTTCCTCTGACTGTTGCACACTAATCTGTGGATCTTGTTCTTCTCGTTGGAAGTTTCTGATTTCCTCCAGCTTGCTTGACCATAATTCTTCATTCTTCCAATCTGTCAATATTCTTTCAGGTGATTGTCGGCAATAATTGCTTTGGATCATGTTATAGTGGTTTGTTATCAATGGTAAGTTGCCACCATTCACTATATCGGCTGACCATATTCCTTGTTCTGTGGTTAGTGATACTTCTCCCTGCCGCAGGTTAATTATGGCAGAGTGTTGTCTGAGTACATCACATCCAACAAGTAATGAGAAAGGTAGGCCGCTGGCAACAAGAAATGGCATAGTTACTATTATACCTTTGCTATTAAGTTCCAAGGATACTTGTTTCCGGACGGTTTTGTTTTGTCGGCCGGTAGCACCAATGATAGTTATATTGTTTATGGGCAGGGTTGATATGGGTACACTACTTCCCTGCTGTAGTCTATTTACTTCTATTTGGTCGATCAGGGAGACATTAGACCCTGTATCGATCATTATGGTTGATAGAATTCCATTTATTTGGGCACTCACATACACTATTTCATTGTTTCTAATGGGCATCATGTTATCATTTTCTTCGATCAAATCGTCCCTTATATTTTTCAAATAATTAGTACATATTATTGTGATCTTCTTGTCATGTGTTGTCTTATATTCACCCAGAGATTGGTCCAGTGATGGGCTGTCCGCAGTTTTCACTGGCCTTAAGCGTTTAAATGAGGGTTGACCTCATTGCCCCCAACATCAGTAGTGTTTGATGGTTGGTTAGCGTTCGGCTCCTGTTGATTATTCCGGTTATCCACGCTGTGCCTGTGATCTTCTTCGAATGGGTAACTTCTCGTATCGGGTACCTGGTTATAGTACGTTCGCCGATAGTTAGATGAGGGATAGTTTCTTCTTGGGCTCCTTTGTCTTTGCCCCCTTATGTAATTTACCTGTGGCCGGTATCCTGGAGTATTGTTCTGATTACTGTTGTTTCCAGGGCGATAATTGTTGTTGTAACCATTCGACGGGAAATTACCCCTGTGGTTGTTCCTGAAGTTGTCATTATTATGGTTTCCACTTCTGTTAAAACTTCTGGGCGCGTTATTGCCCCGTGTGTTCCCTTGGTAATTGTTAGGGTTATTTATCGGTGGTTTAGTATCTCCCTGTTGATTCTGTGACAATTGTCCCTCATTGGTTCTATTATTTCTGGAACTGTACCCTCTATTTTTCCTGTACTGCCACTCATGTTCATGGCTTTCCAGTAAGCTAGCCATATCTTGGATGGTCTTTACCTGGCTGTACATCCGTGCCTTTTGGATGGCGTCGTCGTAGTGGTAAGATAACTGTATTACCAGACACTCTTCAGGTATACGTGGCTCCAAATTCCTGGCCATGCAGATTTTTCCCAAGAAGTAGGAGGTAAGGGATTGTCCATTCTGGTTTTCATACCTGCCATTGCTCAGGTTATTGCGGACCATATTCTGAGTTGACTCAGACCAGTATTTAGCCTTGAACTGAGTCTTAAAGTCTTGAAGGTTTTGGATGTCTGGTCGAGTGGCAGTCCACCAGTTGTCGTATGTCTCCTTGAACATTTCGTCCAACATCCCTCTTATTGTAGTCCATCGAGTCTCTCGATTCTTGATGATTAATTCTTCTACCCTCTTCAAGAATTCAATAGGGTTTCTTTTATAATTACGGAAATTAATAGTATCTCTGTTGTCTGTGTTCATGACATGATTATTATTACATGGTCGGTCACGCCAGGCATCCACTTCTTCCCGTAATGACTCTTCTATTCTGCGCATTTCGTCAATCCTCTGTTGGTTTTTGTCTACTTTGCTATCTACTTTATTTAAGTTACTGTAAACTCCTTCCATTCGTTCTCCCAAGTCTGTTCGTACAGCTGCTACCTCTTTCTGGTTTTCTTCCCGGACTTGGTGTATGTCCTGGTCTATCTGGGTACATCTTCTGACTGTTTCTTCATGACCTTCCTCAATTCTTCTCTTATTTTCTCCTTCGAGACGGTTCATTTTATCGAGTACTTCCTTGCGGACTCCAGAAACATTTTCGTTGGTCTTCTCTAGCTTCTCCAATGTTTCCTCTAATTTGTCATTGATTTCCGTAACCTGCTGTTTTGCTTCTTCTCGGTACTCCATTAATTGGTGTGCCATCTGCAGCTTCATTTCTTCTTTATTTTTCTCGTGGTCCTTCTTCAGCTGTTCCTTCAATTCTTCCTTTAATTCTTCGTTTCTTTGCTGAATTTCCTCCAGCAATCGTTGTTGTAGTGTTTCATTATTTTGGTTGACTGTTTTCCTCAATTCTTCCTTAGTACTCACTATTTTTTCATTGATCTGTTTCAAATTGTCACTGGTTTCTTTCTTCATGCCGTCGAATTTATTGTTCATCTCCTTCAAATTATTGTTCATCATTTCCATTAATTTTAGTATGTTCGGGTCTCCTCTAAATTCTCCCTTGTCGCCCGCCTGTTTTTCCATTTCTTCGTCTTGGCTTGGTTCTGTTGTGGTTATTACTGTCTCCACTTCTTCAATCGGTGTTCCTTCCTCTTCTTCCCCTCTGTTTTCTTCCATCTCCTTCTCCTTTGCCAATTTTTTTGATACTCCTCTGGTGTGCATTTTGTAATCTTTCGTAATCGCCGCTAGAATTTATAGGGTTTAATTGTATAATTTCTTTATTATTCTAGCTCCACTAGTTGGCGCGCCAATTTGTATTCTCGCCGGGGACGTCCGCCTCGTTCAAGCCCCGCGATGGAAGCCACTTTGTATTATCGCCGTGTGTACGTCTACCGTCTTACTCTGCAAAATGTGTATAATGTACAATTTGTGTGTAATGAGTGTGCGTGTCTTCTCGATCCGTAGTTCAAATGCGTGCAACTTCTGTATATTTCGTTCGTTGCGAACGTACGAATAACCAGGTCTTGATATTCACTAGGGGTGAGAAAGTCCCGGTGGCGCCAAATTGTTTTCTTAAAACAATTAAAATAAAATTCAAAGGCGTATGACCAGCGCAGCTCAGATAATTCAAATATTTCCGCCAGCTAGGCCCACTGTAGCACACAGCAGTTCGATGCGTGGGCTGTGTAAATCGTTAGTCATCTGCTAAAATGTACATAAAATATTGTGCACCACCTAATGAAATTATAACACCGTGGTTACACTCAATACTTACACATTTTTTATTAGTGATTATTATTCATTTAATACAAATTATTCTAATACAAATGCTCCGGTTATTTATATGAGACAATTACAGGGTTTGACAATCGATATTTGAATTGATACCAGACGTTTAATGATGGCGTCTGTTGAAAATTGTTTACAAGTTATTAATGTCGTTTGTCATAGGTTCTTGAGGTTACGTTCAAAGGATTACAAATGTTTTAAAAACAATAAAAATACACACCTTTACATCAAGTAAACTTAACTAACATATTGTGTAGGTGTAATTTGTTTAGCGCAGTGTAGTAAAAGTGTTTACAAGTTATGGATCATTAACAACAGTTTATATTGGTTAGTTTATAAATTGTCAGTGACTTAAATTTCTTTTTAATCTTTGAAAGTAATGAATTTCAGTTCAGTGAGATTTCGACCTTTAGTGAGATAATTAACGTGAGTTTATTTATATATTTCGGGTAATTTAAGAGGTACTTATCACTTCCGTAGTTATGGCGAATTCATACGATCTGTTATTCATGGGTTATACTATAATCTTCTTTAATTTGCTGGGTTCAGGACATCAGGCATCTTTTTCAGTTTAACTGGTAGTAATTTATTTTCTTTTTTCGTTAATTTGGCCTCAACTTCAATAATATGGCTCCAGTCTTTATCTTATGTCTTGGTATACACTTAGTAATAACTTTTTCTGATATTTTCTATGTTTTAAAGGACAATTTTGGTCACTCGAAAATTAGCGTCTATATCCTTAAAGCGTCATACATTCAGTAAAAAATCTAACGGTATTTTTGGCTTGTTACTCCACAGTTTCCATGGTAACGTAATTATTCTACCTGGTCGATCTCAAAATAAACCCATTGTTATCAAACCTTGAATTTTTTGTGTAATTTGAATAAATATTTTATAATGGCTATATTTACTTGGGGATAATTTCAATGGTCGTAATCTTTACATAGATGTTCCTATTTTCTTTCAAAGATTAGTTTGATATCTTACAAGATTGGTCTAAGCCATGTATTAATGTTTTAGTCCAAAATGGATAATACTATGCTAATACATAATTTACTTATTTCTAAGTTTTAATATAATTCTGCCATGTTCCCTTTCGTTACACATAATTACTATATTTTGCCTATTATTTCTTATAAAGGTATTGCTATTATTTTCTTTATAAATTCCTTACTTACTTAAAACATACTAACATATTACTGTAAAACTATTTCTTTTGGTATTTATTGCCTTAAACATTAAGCCAATAACTTCTTTCTTTAAATTAACAAATGAACAAATTTGGTGAGTGTTATATCTACATCATCTCTTTTATAACAGTAATCACCCTGGTGATTTTTATACTGAGATAATATTTTTTCTGTTTTTTACATTCACACTTATTCTGTGTCTTTCAGTCTAATATACTTAACTTAATTGCTCATTTAACATGTGCTTATATTTTGGGTTTGTCACACTTGTTTCACTCTTTTTTCTTAAGATTATAGGCTGTTTATTTTATTACACTTATCACTTCACTGTTCAACTTTGTCACTCCCTACCTATCTCTAATTACCCTTATATTTCTCACGATCTCACTATTATTACAAAGTATTTGTATTTAATGAGTTCATGTCTCTTTTGTTAACTTCAGACTGTCACATATCATTTTATAATATGCAAACAACATGGTATTGTAAATACATCTTTCAAACAAAACATAACTTTGTATATATTGTCATTAAAGTGATAAAAATTGGTCTGAAATGTCATAATTAGTAATAATAACAACAATTTAATAATGTTAAAATATATTGTGTTAATTGAAACATACTACATCTGTAGCAACAGCCATAATATTAGCGAATAAATAAACTCTCCAAAACCTTATACTTTCAAACACATAATGCTGAAATAATATACATACTGCTGAAATAATCTTAGTAAAAGTTCCAAAGTATATAGTAGACTATACAATTTGTTCTCTGATTGAACCACGCACACATTTCTATTCCCTGTCTGTATGAGTGTAATTTTAAACATAACAGCTGACACATCACCTATAGATAAGGATATACATACAATCATATCTACACATGGTTTTTTATGTATAACAATTGCTGAGATACTGTCATTTACAAGTTACCACTAATAAAAATTTAAACATAACTTATTAACAATAATAAAAAATTATTCTCTTTTAAAACAATCTTGTGAGTTAATTGTTATGGCCATGTAATTTTTTATTTTCTTTTCCTTTTTTCTTCACTGTCTTCTTGTCTCGCTTTACTTTGGTTAATATCTGGCCAATCTCTGGGGTTGGGTCAATGTCAGTTGTCTGTCAGTCTAGTTCGTATTTTCTTGTTTTGTGACCACCTTTGGTTGTATTCTTCCTCCTTCACTATTGATTATATTTACTACTTTCATTCTCGTTATCATTTATCTATCAAAATATATTGTTTCTTGGCATTTTTTACATACTTTTTTATATCAAATGTGATCAGGGTTTGGCAATGTTATATAATGCCCTTCCACCAAAATTGATCATTTTATAAAACGTGAATTTGAGTTTAATGAAATTATCAATTGTATCGTATCAAATTTTTTTATTTTATTTTATTTTATTTTTTTTCAAATTCTCCTGCTTCTCATTCATTTTTTATAATTAATTCTGTATCCTTTAATTCCATTCTTCTTAGTCTTTTCTTCATTATCTTCTCATATTGCGAACTGGCTTATTGAATTTTTATTATAACTTATTCCCTATAAATCTTATTTTTCATCAAAACTACTCTTATACTGATATCAGGGGAACATCATCCCTGCTCAGTAAAATGATTGCTGGTTCATTCAACAGACAATCTCAATTAATAATTCTTAAATATAGTCAACTCGTGACTCAAAATAATAATAATAATAATCATAATCATAATATTTGTTGGGAATCTTTTACTTTTATACTTCATTATAGCTCAGTTCGAGTCATATATTGTTTCATCTTTCTTTATAGATACTATTTGAAGCATTGTTTTTTATTGATACAATTCACATTTTTATTCATTTTTAATTACTCTTTGTTTCATCTCATTTCACATTATAACTCTTAGAACGTTTATTTCATTTATATTGTTTTGTGATCATTGGTTTGGGTAATTTTACTTCCCCTCTTTCTAAATAGTTGTGGAAGCTGATCATTTTGATTGATATTTTTTTTCATAATTTTTAAATATCATAGTAAGTTATGGCTTCTTACTAGTTAGGAATTTTTTGTAGCTTATTCCTTTACAGTATGTTATGCTTTTTATGCCTCATTTTTTGGCTAAATATTATGGTAATTTAACCTTATTTTGGAGGAATGTTTTGTAACTACACTCCTCTATTGTTAATTTTTATTTAAATATTGTAGTAAGTTGGTTGCTCTTACTTTATCTGAATGCCTTGTGACTTTTATCTCTCCATTTTTACTTGTTCTAAAATATTATTAAGATATTTGGGTAAGCTTTTCTTACATATCTTTTTTTGATTTTTTACAATTTTTATTCATCATAATGGTTTCTCTAATGCTTAGTGTAAGCTGTACTTACGAATGTTTTGGAATTTTGACATTCTTTAGAGATCTTTTCTTTATGGCATTGGCAGACTTGTTTGTTTGTCACGTTATTTTTTTTTTTCTTTATTTAAAGTATTTTTGTTGGTTTTTTACTTTAAATTGTTTTTTACAGTTATTGTTGGTTGTCATAATATTTCTTAATTGAGGCTTGATTGTATACCCCCTTTATTTTCTTGGTGACGGGGTGAGTGATCTCGTAAGTGTTATTGCCCTTGTCTTTTGTTATAGTGTATGGTCCCACGTATAATAATAGTAACTTTCTAGTGATGCCTTCTATGGAGCTGGGTAGTTCTCTGTTTTTTAACAGTACCCTTTCTCCTACCTCGAAAGTTTGTTGCTGGACGTTTATACGGGATAAGATGTCCGCAGCTACGTTTTGCTTCCCTGGGATGTACTCCCAATTTATGTGATATTCCTGTAGCAACAATATCCATCGAGTTAATCTTCCGTGGCTGAGTTTACACTGCTTAAGGAATGATATGGATCTATGGTCACTTCTCACTGTTATATCGTATCCCAGGATATAAGTCCTAAATTTGTTGCAGGCGAACACGACACTAAGTAGTTCTTTCTCCGTGACGTGATAATTTCGTTCGCATCCATTTAAAATTCTGCTTGCAAAACTAATAACCATATGCTGTCCCTTCTCATCTTCTTGGTATAATACCGCACCTACACTAACATCACTCGCATCACAGTTCATGAAGAATGGCTTTTTGAAGTCTGGATGACGTAAGATCACGGTGTTCAAGAACTTTTCTTTTATTTGGTTAAATACTTCATCTTGTTCGGACCCCCAAGTCCACTTGTCCTTGACTGATAATTGTTTTTTGAATTTTGCTGTTAGTTTGGAATAATTATCTTGAAACTTACGGTAATAGTTGCATATTCCCAGGAAGGATTGAAGTTGTTTTTTGTTTTTTGGCGTGGGGAATCGTTGTATCGCCTCAACTTTTTCTGACGAAGGAGATATGCCTTCCTCTGCTAGATTGAATCCTAGAAATTGTATTTTTCAGGCTATAAACTTTGACTTGTCCAGCTTAAGGGTTACGTGATTATCTGATAGCTTTTTTAGTACGGTTTCCACTCTGGCACAGTGCTCTTGCCAATTTGATGATGTTATTAACAGATCATCTACGTACACGGTGGTAAAATTCAGTACATCTTGTCCCAGTATTTGGTCCATACATTTAACAAATACTGCGACCGAATTTATCAGTCCAAATGGCAGTCTTTTGAACTGATAGTTCCTCCCATCGAACAGGAATGCTAAGTATTGCCTACTGTTCGGATGTAGCTCCACCTGCCAGTAGCCACATACCGTATCCCAAGAGCTAATGTATTTTATACCGTGGAACTTCTTAAGGATTTCTTCTATTTCACCCGGTGATGTTCTATCGTTCACTATCATTTTATTAATTTCTCTGGCGTCGAGGCAAATTCTCACCTTTCCGTCCTTTTTTGGTATCGCCACTATTGGACTTGTATACGGTGATTGACTTAATTCAATGATATCGTCTTCCATCATTTGATTGATTTCTGCCCTCACTGCATTTCTTTGTGAGTAAGCAATGGGGTAAGATTTTCTCTTGAAGTCAACGGGTTCTTTAAATCGTATTCGGCATTGATAATTCTTTACTTTGCCTGGAGCGTCAGAAAAAATGTGTTTATATTTGTTGTATATACTTATAAGTTCCTCTGACTGTTGCACACTAATCTGTGGATCTTGTTCTTCTCGTTGGAAGTTTCTGATTTCCTCCAGCTTGCTTGACCATAATTCTTCATTCTTCCAATCTGTCAATATTCTTTCAGGTGATTGTCGGCAATAATTGCTTTGGATCATGTTATAGTGGTTTGTTATCAATGGTAAGTTGCCACCATTCACTATATCGGCTGACCATATTCCTTGTTCTGTGGTTAGTGATACTTCTCCCTGCCGCAGGTTAATTATGGCAGAGTGTTGTCTGAGTACATCACATCCAACAAGTAATGAGAAAGGTAGGCCGCTGGCAACAAGAAATGGCATAGTTACTATTATACCTTTGCTATTAAGTTCCAAGGATACTTGTTTCCGGACGGTTTTGTTTTGTCGGCCGGTAGCACCAATGATAGTTATATTGTTTATGGGCAGGGTTGATATGGGTACACTACTTCCCTGCTGTAGTCTATTTACTTCTATTTGGTCGATCAGGGAGACATTAGACCCTGTATCGATCATTATGGTTGATAGAATTCCATTTATTTGGGCACTCACATACACTATTTCATTGTTTCTAATGGGCATCATGTTATCATTTTCTTCGATCAAATCGTCCCTTATATTTTTCAAATAATTAGTACATATTATTGTGATCTTCTTGTCATGTGTTGTCTTATATTCACCCAGAGATTGGTCCAGTGATGGGCTGTCCGCAGTTTTCACTGGCCTTAAGCGTTTAAATGAGGGTTGACCTCATTGCCCCCAACATCAGTAGTGTTTGATGGTTGGTTAGCGTTCGGCTCCTGTTGATTATTCCGGTTATCCACGCTGTGCCTGTGATCTTCTTCGAATGGGTAACTTCTCGTATCGGGTACCTGGTTATAGTACGTTCGCCGATAGTTAGATGAGGGATAGTTTCTTCTTGGGCTCCTTTGTCTTTGCCCCCTTATGTAATTTACCTGTGGCCGGTATCCTGGAGTATTGTTCTGATTACTGTTGTTTCCAGGGCGATAGTTGTTGTAACCATTCGACGGGAAATTACCCCTGTGGTTGTTCCTGAAGTTGTCATTATTATGGTTTCCACTTCTGTTAAAACTTCTGGGCGCGTTATTGCCCCGTGTGTTCCCTTGGTAATTGTTAGGGTTATTTATCGGTGGTTTAGTATCTCCCTGTTGATTCTGTGACAATTGTCCCTCATTGGTTCTATTATTTCTGGAACTGTACCCTCTATTTTTCCTGTACTGCCACTCATGTTCATGGCTTTCCAGTAAGCTAGCCATATCTTGGATGGTCTTTACCTGGCTGTACATCCGTGCCTTTTGGATGGCGTCGTCGTAGTGGTAAGATAACTGTATTACCAGACACTCTTCAGGTATACGTGGCTCCAAATTCCTGGCCATGCAGATTTTTCCCAAGAAGTAGGAGGTAAGGGATTGTCCATTCTGGTTTTCATACCTGCCATTGCTCAGGTTATTGCGGACCATATTCTGAGTTGACTCAGACCAGTATTTAGCCTTGAACTGAGTCTTAAAGTCTTGAAGGTTTTGGATGTCTGGTCGAGTGGCAGTCCACCAGTTGTCGTATGTCTCCTTGAACATTTCGTCCAACATCCCTCTTATTGTAGTCCATCGAGTCTCTCGATTCTTGATGATTAATTCTTCTACCCTCTTCAAGAATTCAATAGGGTTTCTTTTATAATTACGGAAATTAATAGTATCTCTGTTGTCTGTGTTCATGACATGATTATTATTACATGGTCGGTCACGCCAGGCATCCACTTCTTCCCGTAATGACTCTTCTATTCTGCGCATTTCGTCAATCCTCTGTTGGTTTTTGTCTACTTTGCTATCTACTTTATTTAAGTTACTGTAAACTCCTTCCATTCGTTCTCCCAAGTCTGTTCGTACAGCTGCTACCTCTTTCTGGTTTTCTTCCCGGACTTGGTGTATGTCCTGGTCTATCTGGGTACATCTTCTGACTGTTTCTTCATGACCTTCCTCAATTCTTCTCTTATTTTCTCCTTCGAGACGGTTCATTTTATCGAGTACTTCCTTGCGGACTCCAGAAACATTTTCGTTGGTCTTCTCTAGCTTCTCCAATGTTTCCTCTAATTTGTCATTGATTTCCGTAACCTGCTGTTTTGCTTCTTCTCGGTACTCCATTAATTGGTGTGCCATCTGCAGCTTCATTTCTTCTTTATTTTTCTCGTGGTCCTTCTTCAGCTGTTCCTTCAATTCTTCCTTTAATTCTTCGTTTCTTTGCTGAATTTCCTCCAGCAATCGTTGTTGTAGTGTTTCATTATTTTGGTTGACTGTTTTCCTCAATTCTTCCTTAGTACTCACTATTTTTTCATTGATCTGTTTCAAATTGTCACTGGTTTCTTTCTTCATACCGTCGAATTTATTGTTCATCTCCTTCAAATTATTGTTCATCATTTCCATTAATTTTAGTATGTTCGGGTCTCCTCTAAATTCTCCCTTGTCGCCCGCCTGTTTTTCCATTTCTTCGTCTTGGCTTGGTTCTGTTGTGGTTATTACTGTCTCCACTTCTTCAATCGGTGTTCCTTCCTCTTCTTCCCCTCTGTTTTCTTCCATCTCCTTCTCCTTTGCCAATTTTTTTGATACTCCTCTGGTGTGCATTTTGTAATCTTTCGTAATCGCCGCTAGAATTTATAGGGTTTAATTGTATAATTTCTTTATTATTCTAGCTCCACTAGTTGGCGCGCCAATTTGTATTCTCGCCGGGGACGTCCGCCTCGTTCAAGCCCCGCGATGGAAGCCACTTTGTATTATCGCCGTGTGTACGTCTACCGTCTTACTCTGCAAAATGTGTATAATGTACAATTTGTGTGTAATGAGTGTACGTGTCTTCTCGATCCGTAGTTCAAATGCGTGCAACTTCTGTATATTTCGTTCGTTGCGAACGTACGAATAACCAGGTCTTGATATTCACTAGGGGTGAGAAAGTCCCGGTGGCGCCAAATTGTTTTCTTAAAACAATTAAAATAAAATTCAAAGGCGTATGACCAGCGCAGCTCAGATAATTCAAATATTTCCGCCAGCTAGGCCCACTGTAGCACACAGCAGTTCGATGCGTGGGCTGTGTAAATCGTTAGTCATCTGCTAAAATGTACATAAAATATTGTGCACCACCTAATGAAATTATAACACCGTGGTTACACTCAATACTTACACATTTTTTATTAGTGATTATTATTCATTTAATACAAATTATTCTAATACAAATGCTCCGGTTATTTATATGAGACAATTACAGGGTTTGACAATCGATATTTGAATTGATACCAGACGTTTAATGATGGCGTCTGTTGAAAATTGTTTACAAGTTATTAATGTCGTTTGTCATAGGTTCTTGAGGTTACGTTCAAAGGATTACAAATGTTTTAAAAACAATAAAAATACACACCTTTACATCAAGTAAACTTAACTAACATATTGTGTAGGTGTAATTTGTTTAGCGCAGTGTAGTAAAAGTGTTTACAAGTTATGGATCATTAACAACAGTTTATATTGGTTAGTTTATAAATTGTCAGTGACTTAAATTTCTTTTTAATCTTTGAAAGTAATGAATTTCAGTTCAGTGAGATTTCGACCTTTAGTGAGATAATTAACGTGAGTTTATTTATATATTTCGGGTAATTTAAGAGGTACTTATCACTTCCGTAGTTATGGCGAATTCATACGATCTGTTATTCATGGGTTATACTATAATCTTCTTTAATTTGCTGGGTTCAGGACATCAGGCATCTTTTTCAGTTTAACTGGTAGTAATTTATTTTCTTTTTTCGTTAATTTGGCCTCAACTTCAATAATATGGCTCCAGTCTTTATCTTATGTCTTGGTATACACTTAGTAATAACTTTTTCTGATATTTTCTATGTTTTAAAGGACAATTTTGGTCACTCGAAAATTAGCGTCTATATCCTTAAAGCGTCATACATTCAGTAAAAAATCTAACGGTATTTTTGGCTTGTTACTCCACAGTTTCCATGGTAACATAATTTTTCTACCTGGTCGATCTCAAAATAAACCCATTGTTATCAAACCTTGAATTTTTTGTGTAATTTGAATAAATATTTTATAATGGCTATATTTACTTGGGGATAATTTCAATGGTCGTAATCTTTACATAGATGTTCCTATTTTCTTTCAAAGATTAGTTTGATATCTTACAAGATTGGTCTAAGCCATGTATTAATGTTTTAGTCCAAAATGGATAATACTATGCTAATACATAATTTACTTATTTCTAAGTTTTAATATAATTCTGCCATGTTCCCTTTCGTTACACATAATTACTATATTTTGCCTATTATTTCTTATAAAGGTATTGCTATTATTTTCTTTATAAATTCCTTACTTACTTAAAACATACTAACATATTACTGTAAAACTATTTCTTTTGGTATTTATTGCCTTAAACATTAAGCCAATAACTTCTTTCTTTAAATTAACAAATGAACAAATTTGGTGAGTGTTATATCTACATCATCTCTTTTATAACAGTAATCACCCTGGTGATTTTTATACTGAGATAATATTTTTTCTGTTTTTTACATTCACACTTATTCTGTGTCTTTCAGTCTAATATACTTAACTTAATTGCTCATTTAACATGTGCTTATATTTTGGGTTTGTCACACTTGTTTCACTCTTTTTTCTTAAGATTATAGGCTGTTTATTTTATTACACTTATCACTTCACTGTTCAACTTTGTCACTCCCTACCTATCTCTAATTACCCTTATATTTCTCACGATCTCACTATTATTACAAAGTATTTGTATCTAATGAGTTCATGTCTCTTTTGTTAACTTCAGACTGTCACATATCATTTTATAATATGCAAACAACATGGTATTGTAAATACATCTTTCAAACAAAACATAACTTTGTATATATTGTCATTAAAGTGATAAAAATTGGTCTGAAATGTCATAATTAGTAATAATAACAACAATTTAATAATGTTAAAATATATTGTGTTAATTGAAACATACTACATCTGTAGCAACAGCCATAATATTAGCGAATAAATAAACTCTCCAAAACCTTATACTTTCAAACACATAATGCTGAAATAATATACATACTGCTGAAATAATCTTAGTAAAAGTTCCAAAGTATATAGTAGACTATACAATTTGTTCTCTGATTGAACCACGCACACATTTCTATTCCCTGTCTGTATGAGTGTAATTTTAAACATAACAGCTGACACATCACCTATAGATAAGGATATACATACAATCATATCTACACATGGTTTTTTATGTATAACAATTGCTGAGATACTGTCATTTACAAGTTACCACTAATAAAAATTTAAACATAACTTATTAACAATAATAAAAAATTATTCTCTTTTAAAACAATCTTGTGAGTTAATTGTTATGGCCATGTAATTTTTTATTTTCTTTTCCTTTTTTCTTCACTGTCTTCTTGTCTCGCTTTACTTTGGTTAATATCTGGCCAATCTCTGGGGTTGGGTCAATGTCAGTTGTCTGTCAGTCTAGTTCGTATTTTCTTGTTTTGTGACCACCTTTGGTTGTATTCTTCCTCCTTCACTATTGATTATATTTACTACTTTCATTCTCGTTATCATTTATCTATCAAAATATATTGTTTCTTGGCATTTTTTACATACTTTTTTATATCAAATGTGATCAGGGTTTGGCAATGTTATAATAGGCTACCTTAGTACTTACCGTACTTTATTAAATAGTTGATCGTCTTCCTCCGCACATCCCTACTGTTTTTCTTCTACTTTATATTTTTTCTCGTAATTACCTTTAAGAAAAATTGGTACTTTCCGAATAACTGTACCTGCACTACATTTTCGATGTCTGAGTACGTGATAGTATCGATACACCACAGACTGAAGAAGAAGAAGTGTACCAACTGTAAATTATGTTATTGCTGAATGTAATGCGAAATACGTAATATGTTAGTGCCTGAGGTTAGATAAGAATGTTTCGACCTTTTTAGTTTACTGTTTAAAGAAAACAAAACTCGCAATTGGCAAAATATAATGTTTAGTAAGAAAATACTAATGATTGTAACTCATTGACACTTGGTGACAGAATCACCATGCATTACAAAACGCAACTAATAGCAAACTGAACTAAGCAATGTTGTGGCATTCAAACGTTTTCTTCTTTTCATTCATAAATATGCTGAACCTACACTTATAAAGTGTTGTTAATAATGGATGTAATTTATGACTATGGAATTATATTTAAACCTAACCTAACGTATCTAACGTTTCGAACGAAAACATTACGTTTTGACATGATAATGTCTTATGGCTGGGGGTCATTTGAAAATTTCTGTAACGCATCACGCTGCATGATGTCATCATTTACCAGCCGGGAATCGTTAACTAAAACCGCGACCGCTAACGTGCTAACGTTCGTCGCAGATTAAAGACCTAACAAGCAAACAACACTGCATAGCTGTAGATAGGTATGTAACCAATCAGTCAGTCAGTAACCATAATAATGTTGCGTTTAGCTGGCGGCTGAAAGACATTATCATGCTCTTAAGCTTTTACCATTTGGTAAACGGTACTTTACATTTTTAATTTTGACATGATAATGTCTTATGGCTGGCCATCATTTGGAAATTTCTGTAACGCATCACGCTGCATGACGTCATCATTTACCAGCCGGGAATCGTTAACTAAAACCGCGACCGCTAACGTGCTAACGTCCGTCGCAGATTAAAGACCTACCAAGCAAACAACACTGCATAGCTGTAGATAGGTATGTAACCAATCAGTCAGTCAGTAACCATAATAATGTTGCGTTTAGCTGGCGGCTGAAAGACATTATCATGCTCTTAAGCTTTTACCATTTGGTAAACGGTACTTTACATTTTTTGTAAACGTATTGCGATTAAAACAGAATACATACCGTACCTCTTTAAGGAATTGTATTGTAACCGTACCACTGATCGTTGTATTTAAACGTGTTTATTGACATACATTAATAATAATTAATACTTTGAGTAGCAGCTAGATTACAGGACAAAATCTAACTTCCTGGGTTTCTTAGCAAAATCTTCTATGATCTCATCAACTGTTATTTTTATCTCTTGATGAATCGAAAGCATCGCAAGGCCATTCAGTCTTGCCTGTAATTAAATAAAAAGGTTCAGTTTTTGAGATAGGTAACTTTTAAGAATAAGCTGATGTTGACAGCTTTTCTAGTTCTTAAATGGTTTAGCTTATATTTATGTAAGTTTACTAGCTACATTTTTGTAGCTACAAAATAATAATATACAAAAATGTAGCTAGTAAACTTACAAAACGTATAACAATTACTTCCTCATCAATTGTTTATTGTTATTATCTTGTTACTTGTAATAATTTAAGGTTTTTTGGAACTCTATTGCAGTGAAACAACTCTTCAAAACTAATCAATTTTATAACAAGTTACTTCTCTTGCAAGAAATGTAGCAAAAAACAATTATTTTACTTTGCAACATTCCTTTTTCCCTTAAAAGTAGCATGAATAAATGAATAAAATAGAAATTCATATAATAATTAAGAGATAAAATCTCCACACTTACTTGTCCAGTAGAGTTCCTGAGATAAGTCTTTATTCTCTTCAATGTCGAAAAGGACCTCTCTGGAGTACAAGTTGTCACAGGCAGCATGCACAGAATTTTCAACAGATGGTAGATAGAAGGATACAATGTAGGATCACATGAATCGAGACTGGTTATAGCAGACTTCAAAACGTCCTTGTTTCCAGTTCTTTCAACCTCTTTCCTCCATACTTTCAGTTCAACAAAAATGTCATCACTAATAGAATACACATCAGTAGCATAAAACTGGACCAAAGCCTCCAAATTGATTTTGCAATTATTTGTTAGTTCAGAACTAAACAAACACTGGAATCCTTCAAAAATTGATTTATGTTTCTTGAATCGTTCTTCCAACTGTGAAATGAAAAATTCAAGAAATGGCACAAATAAGTTTATTCTGAAATGCTGCTCAATTCAGTCCAGTAGGCCTACACTCACGTCAGCATTATCCTGGGATGTGCATGGTGCATTACTTCTGTTCTTTTGTATTTTGCACGTCCTAGGAATTTTTAAGTCAATACCATTATCACTTGCTACAGCCTTGACTTGGGTAAACATTTCATGGAACTCTTTTTCAGCGTTTTACGCATGAGCTGCAACTCTGATTGGCAAATATCGGCCAACGAAACAGCTTCTTTTAAGTCCAAATTTTCTTTTTGAAGTTCCTTACACAATGGGATCCCAAAAGCAAACACGTTTGCAATAACGTGTACAGCAACACAAAACTCAGGTGTTTAACAGTGCCCATTTCAAGTTGATGGATTCACAACCGTCCTTGTCCTTCAAAGAAGAAATTGTGTCAAGGGCCTCTACCACAAAATCAAATATGTGCATAAAATCCCGAACTGCATTAAACTTTGCAACCCAACGTGTAGCACACAGTCTTTTTAAAGTTTTGATTCTTGGGTCAAGTTCTGATTTTTCAATTGCGTCATTAAGAACTTCCTGCCTCTTGGGTGTATTGAAAAATGTATAGCATTTTTCAATTGTACCAAGACAGTTCTGGACTTCTTGAACTTTGCAGACTCTTGATACAGCTAAGTTCAATGAATGGGCTGCACAGTGGACATAAACAGCTAAAGGGTGCTGGTCTTGCACAATTATGCTGACACCATTGTATTTACCAGACATATTAGCAGCTCCGTCATATCCCTGTCCTCTTAAACCATTTAAATTGATACCATAACTTTCCAAACTACTTAATATGGTGGAAGCTAGACCTTTGCCTGTTAAGTCAGAAACTGGTTCAAACTGTAAAAAGTGCTCTTTTACACAGTGGCTACCATTTTCAAAAACCACGTACCGAACGCACAGTGACACTTGTTCTATATTTGAAATGTCACACGTCTCATCTACAAGAATTGAGAAATATTGAGCGTCATTTATTTCTTTTACAAGTTTACTCTTCATAATGGAGTTACAAGATGAAATTATTTCATTTTGTAAAAGGGGCGAAAGATACTTAATTTTCCCACTTCCATCCAACATTTCTTGCAACTCTTTGTCCCCTCAGCTCCTATATCTTAAGAGAGCTCTGAAGTTCCCCGCATTTTTATCCGTGCACTTGAAAGTTGTTTCAATATTTCCAGAGTCTCTGTGGCCTCTTAGGGCAAGTTCTTGCCGCCCACATAACACAATAGTTTCAATAACAGGTTTCAAATTGTGCCTATTTTTTATTACTGCAGCATGATGTGCACTATCCAGTTGATTGACAATCATAACAGACTTATTTTCTAGGGTCTTCTTCAAATTTTTGAAGTCAATCACACTGTTGTTATGATAATCTGTACAAAAGTGATTCCTAAAAATCTCTTTAGCTTTTTTCCAATTTGTGAATTTGTGTTTAACTAAAGAACCAAGCTCCTGGCTGTTTACACCTGCTCCATGTTTAGCAAACAAGAAACAATATTTACAGAAAGCTCCCTCTTCTTTTTCCGAGTACACTAGCCAAGGGAACTCGTTAAACCATAAAAACTGAAATTTCAACTTATGTTTTTGGAACTTTTCCAAAACAGGAAACTGGTACGTGATTGAGGGCTGCCAAAAGTTCTGAAGGACGGTTATTTTTTCTTTGTCTGGCACTGGTTTATGTAAAAACAGCCCTATGTCATAAGGACTAAACGACTTTCCGTGATTCACAGGTGTTACTTCAATCGGCTTAACCTCACTCACAGTAGGCCTACTTACGAGACCCGACGGAGGTAAACTTTCTGATTGAAGACTAGAAACACTTGGTTTACTTAGTACATTTGAAGAATCGTCTTCTTCTGTCTTTTTCTTAAAAAGATCAGATATTAAACACTGGCCTTTTCGTTTACCTGACATAGTTCTAGAGCGAAATAGTTAGACCACAGTGTTATAATTCCACAAAGCAAAACGAACTTCTGAAAAAAATAAAATAAGTAAAAACTACACTTGCACAAACACAAATCAGTACGGTATCAACCCAGACGCTGAACTTCTCAATATCAACCACTGCACTGGACTAAAGAGGTTAGGTTTGCCTAGTATTCGCTGGCCGAATATCACGTGACAAGTACAATGACCGAATGGCACTGCAGGCTTTAGAGTGCTTTCACATGTGCGGTTCCTCTTCGGCTGTGATCCTGCGGCTGCGGCTCGAAGGAGGGAATTTTCAAAAACACAAAGTTCGATGTTATTGTTTTGGACTTGTAAACAAGGTCGTTTATTAGTTGTTTATGCTGCGATTTATTTCTTAATGAAGGAATTATGTAACTTTTGGGTAAAAAAGGTAATTGGAAGTATTTTTATTTAAGGAGGGATTTTTATATAAGGCGGGAATTTTGAAAAACACAAAGTTCGATTTTATTGTTTTGGACTTGTACACTAATAATTTTGATAAAAATAAAGTTAAGACGTTTGATTGGGAAAAACAACGCTTTATTCAAACGTCTTAAGTTTATTTTTATCAAAATTATTACTTTACCTAGGATTCTGTCAATCATAATTAATAATTTTTATTTATTTATTTCCTTTGGGGGGGATTGATCCCCTCTATCCCCCCCCCGTATTTACGCCACTGGTAAATACAGTGTGATGTAGCTCACTCTGTTTTCCTTATCGTTCTGCATGCTTCAGTTTGCAGTGGTCACTGAGTAATCTTAACTACTGGCCATGAGGGTTTGCGTTCATTGATTAGTCTGTTAATTTATTTAGTAAAAGTAAAACATCAAACACAAGTAATTTTCTTTATGTTCTAACAATGTGCCTTAGTACTTCTAATTTTAATATGTCAATTTAATTTTATTGTTAGCAAACCTGTTGTAATCTACATGACCGTAGCTATTTCTGTAGAGCTCAGAGTTAGTAAACAGTTCACAGACAATCACGGTTCAGACAAATATCAAACAATTAGGCCTATATAATTATATAGAAACTTAAACAACTACTTGAATTTTCAAAACCATGTCCAAACGACTAACTGCATTTATCAGTTTGTGTCCTTTTTTGCATTTGGGATTCCATTACCCAAATAAGTAACAAATTGTATTGTTTATTTGCTTTTACCTTAAAATTTATAACAGTAATTCCCTTTAAACAGAAGTTTCCTGTGTGAAATATAGCAGAAAACCTCATTGTATATTTTTCAAAGTGGTTCATGCATAATACCATAGCTTATCATACTATCATAGCTCGTGCAAATTTTGGTAGTAATAAGCAACTCAACAATACAATAAATAACACAGCATTGGATTTTACTAGAGTATTAAACCATATTAAAACTGACGTTTGCAAGTTAAGTGAACTAAATTTGTTCAAACATGACATCACTTATTAGTAATCACTAGCAACACTAATACCATTTGTATCAAAAGCTGCAAGTGATGTAACGTCTTTTCGCCGCGTTACAAATCCAGGGAACCCCTCGTAATTAAACTCCGTTAATTAGATGGGCTGCCTACGTTGTAACAGAATTGATCACAAATAATTAATGTAACAAATTACTTACTAACTGTGTAAGGAAACAATGGCAAGGTATACAATTGATTTAAGCACTCCTCATATGTGTGTAACAAGAAGACTTCTCTTTATTTAACAATTAACTAAACATATACTGAC
The DNA here is from genome assembly GCA_034769895.1 of Magicicada septendecula. NCBI lineage: Eukaryota > Metazoa > Arthropoda > Insecta > Hemiptera > Cicadidae > Magicicada > Magicicada septendecula. Next base: position 343,977,973 of record CM068370.1, on the reverse strand, counting down.
AGATCCCATGACATTACTAATTCAATTATTAAGTTATTTGAAAGGTTTCTTTAAACTTTGAGATCAAACTTGATTTTATATAGCTATACCTCGAATCCGGGTCAACTTTCTGTATTTCTGTAATTAATACTTTTAATTATACTCATTTCATGATATTAGCTTGCAAGACTTTCTTTTATTCAACCATTGGAAGAATGGTATTATTGCCTGAATAAATTTACTCTACATTAGCATATAAACTGTTACAACGTATGAAGTTAGAATAGTTACATGAAATTCTTAGATTTAATTTATAAGTCTTTACAAAGTTAATAGTTTCTGAAAAGTCTCTTTCAAGATGTGTTGTGTAACAAATATTAGTAACCCTCGATAGACAGGCTATCGAGTCACCTTTTAATTGGTATGCAGAAGACTCGTCCTGGGGTATCCGTCTTGGGAAACAGGAACAGCTACGTCGTCATCTCGGTCTGGCCTTCCTCTGTAAAGGGCTCAAAAAGTTCGCAGGTTGAACAACATGTCGTGTAGATATCTACGATGATCTTGTAGATTCTCGGATGTCCTGATCTGCATATTATGTCACGTGCAGTAGAGTTTGTGGCTTCTGATACTTCACATCTCCGGGTATGACTTTGGAATTGTTGTTATTTGTTGAAGCACGAAGTCATCTTGTGTTACACTCCTTTTCTTACGTTTCGATTTTTTTTTTTTACTTTACTTTTCTTGTCTATTTACATGACTATATTAATTAACACATCCAGATGCTTTAAACAGCTACATCTGGTACACCATCTTAAGGTGAGACAAAATGTAGTTAACATATTTTAAGCGCACAGCTCCTACGTCTATACTGTACGAAGTCACCATTGCAAGAGAGAAATTCCGCTCCCTTCGCCTGGTACTGGGCAAAAGTTAGTGGGACAATTTCCGCGCGAGAATATAGTTCCTAACTATATTTAAGTTAACTTTTTTATTTATACAAACTATCCCTAAACAAATATACATAATTTAAATCAGTTGTTTTAGCGACTATTTATGTCTTCAGATTTTTTAATTATTAACATTAGTTTTTTTATCTTATTCTAACTCACACAAGACTCGGAAAACATGTCGAGTCTGGAATCAACAGGACAGCGCCTGCTTACAAGCAAAGGGTTAAATACGATATTAATAACTCTTTACAATTTATCTTTTTATTAGAGTATCTTATAACTAATTAATTACTGCTTCCTCTCATACTGAGTACATACAGGTATTTTATATTAATACAGTGAGATTTAAATGGCTTAAGAGCTTGCAACCTTAATTTTTTTTAAATTTTTATTTTCTTGATTATTTCTTTTATTAAATCGTCACATACTTCACCGCTTAAATTGCACGCTACGGTTAAGCTTTTTTGAGTCTAACTCACTATTGGGCACTGGGATATTGAATGGGGTTAGTGTGTGTAATTTCTTTCACATAGTTGTTGGACATTTTACAACGTTGTCCACATAGTTATTACCTATAGTTACAACACAGTACACTTTATATTCTTATGAACTACCCTTTTTTTTTTACATACTATTTACACTTACTATTTACACAATTAAAACTCAAAACTCTTTCTTATCTCTATCACTTAATTTTACTACCGGTTTTTTGTTTGTCTTACTCTCTCTTCTATAGAGTAACTTTCTAAATCTTTACTATTTAGAATTCTATCTTTTCTTCTGTGAGTCCTATATAACTCATGTAGTTAATGAGTGTTAGTACCCATCTAGTTAATGATTATTCATTAATGCATGCTTCGCAGAACTGGAACTCAGGTTGATCAGGCCTCGTTTCCAAACTCTACGTTTTACATTTCTTACATGGATTCAGAAATATAATTTTCTTTACTGCCTAGTATTCCCTTTTCTTTTTGGGTTATACTATACCGTCACTTCTTCTTATACAACTTTAGTTGCGAAATATGCGTTCTCCGCACATATTTCTGAGTTGCAGGTTCGCACAGGGCTACTGTAACTGGAGTTAGGTACTTTTGGATTTGGTAAGGGCCACACCATCTGAATGATAGTTTCGAGGTGGTCTTATCAATCGCACTACTAATGGGGTGAGTCTTGTACATTACTAAGTCACCTACTTGGTACCTGACTGAGTTGCTATGATTACCTTTCTCATGGTATCTTCTGGATTTTTCCAAGCTTGCTCTCAAGTTAGATCGGGCTTTGTTCCATATTCGCTTTATCTGCTTATCCGTTATTTGCGGAGGCAGCAGATCGTGTATATTCCATCTTGTGGACAAAGGGTGGTTTGGTCGATACTTGTATAGTAACTCGAACGGGGTCGACTTGTGACCTTCGTGGTAAGCTGAATTAAAAGCGTATTGAATCCAGGATAGATTTTGGTCCCACGACGTGTGATCGTTCGCATGATAGGCTATTAGCGCAGATTTGAGGTTTCGTAGATACCTTTCAGCAATATTGCCTTGCGGTCGATACTCTGTAGTGGTTATATGGTCTATCCCTAACTTGAAACACATATTCCTAAATTCTTTTGCTTTAAACTGCGGGCCGTTATCAGATACTATACGTACTGGAGTACCGTAATCTTTAAATAATCTTTCCTGTAGTATTTTAACTGTTGTCGACGCTAATGCTCGTCGCATGGGATACATCCAAACAAATTTGGTGAACGAATCTACACATATCAGTAACATGGTATTTCCTGATTTGGATCGTGGATACGGACCTGAGAAATCTAGATAAAGTTTCGAAAAAGGGGTCTTTGGGATTTCTGATATCAATTGGCTTACTTGAGTATTTCTGGCGGGTTTGCTAAGGGCGCATAATGAACATTTCTTTACGAAGGTAGCTATTTCGCAGTTCATATTGTTCCAATGATATTCCTTTCGAATACGATGTATCGTCTTATTGATTCCCATATGGGCTTCTATGGTAGATGAATGGAAGTATTCCATTAGCATGGGCTTAATTACATCCGGGGCTATTATTCTTAATTCCTTTCCGTCTCTTATTTTGAGACACAGTACATTCTTACTCAATATGTACTTCTCGGATTTAATACCTTGGGTAAGTTGTTCTATAATAGGCTTCAGTAAGGGGTCTTGTTGTTGATATAGTGCAATGTTTGTAAAGGCAAGGGGGAATTCAGTAATTACGGCGTTCGCACTTGCTATTTCCGGCTTCACTACGTTTTCGGAAGTTTTAGTGGGTGACTGGAACATACGGGACAGGGTATCGGCGACTACATTTTGAGTACCTTTAATATGCTGCACTCTGAATTTGTAGCAGTTTAATTTCAATATCCATCTGCCAATTCGTCCTAATTGTTTAGGGTGATTCAATAACCATGATAACGCCTGATTGTCAGTTTCTAAAAGAAATTCTTTATGTTCTAGGAAGGGTTTAAACTTTTCGAATGCAGAAACAATTGCTAAACATTCCAATTCATATGCAGAATACTTTCTTTCTTGATCGCTCAGTGTTCGTGATGCATAACTAATTGGTAGTCTACAGTTATCTATCTCTTGGTATATCACTGCACCTAACGCTACACTGGAACTGTCGGTTTGCACGACGAATGGTTTTGTGAAATCAGCTAATTGCAAAACTGGGGGAGATATAATGCTTTCTTTAAGTTGCTCAAACGCGTTTTGATGTATTGAGCTCCATTCGAACTTTGTTCCCTTCTTTCGTAAGGAGTTTAGGGGTGCTGCTATTTCGGCAAGATGGGGAATATATTTGTGGAAATAATTCACCATACCTAAAAATCGGGCTATACCTTTTGCATCTCGTGGGGGAGCAAATTCTCTAATAGCACGGGTACGTTCGGGGTCAATGCTTACCTTTCCATTCGCTTTCACTATGTGTCCTAAGAAAGAAAACTGAGGGACAGCAAAACTTACCTTATTTGGGTTCACCGTTAATCCTGCTCTTAGTAAACGAGATAACACTTCACGCAAATGTCTGAGATGTTGTTCCATTGATTCACTGTATATTACGATGTCGTCCAAATAGTGGTACACATATTTAAATTTAATGTCGTGAAATATCTTCTCCAATAGTCTACTACATACGGAACTTCCTTGAGATATTCCAAAGGGTACCCTAGTAAATTGGTACAAGTTAAAAGGAACTGCAAACGCGGTTAGACGTTTGGATTCTTCTGAAAGAGGTATTTGGTGAAAAGCTTGATTTAGATCCATTACCGTAAAAACCATTGCTTTAGTAAAATAATGAAACGCACTATGGATGTCTGGAAGAGGGATTGATTCAAATTCTATTCTTTTATTTAATTGCCTGTAGTCTACAACTAGTCGGTATTTATCTGGTCCTTTCGGTACTAAAAAGGAGGGTGAAGAATATGGGGACGTAGAGGGTTCTATGACTCCTTGATCCAATAACTTATTGATATGGTTTCGCATGACTTCCATCTTGGGAGGCGACAACTTGTACGGGGGTAGTCGTATTACTTTCTGATCACTCAGATTAATTTTATACTCTATTAGGTCCGTCAGTCCTAGTTTTGGTGTAAGAACCGAGGAAAATTCTTTTATTAGTTTTACTATTTTGACTCTATCTCTTCGTTCTAGGTGAGATAAATCTGAATCTTGGTGTATTACATGTGCAGTACATGAACAACTTTTATCTTCATTACTATCAAATTTATGTTTTCTTGCACGGTCAAATCTGAAATAAAATTCTCGCTCGTAGATGTCAAGAATCATTCCTGTCTTAGTAATAAAATCTGCACCTAATATTAAATCAGGTCCTAATTCTTTACATACTAACATTGTAAATATCCAACTTAGGTTTTTTATTTTAACCTTAACGGTAATGCTCAGGTTTATATTTATTTTACGTTTATCAGCGGTAGCACACTTTATATTCACAGGTTGGTTCCGTTTTACTAGATGATGTTTAGCTAACATGTCCGCTAATTCTTGGCTGATTAAGCTTCTACTAGATCCCGAATCAATTAAGGCGATGGGGGATGTAACGCCTAAGTCGACTCGTATTAATGGTAGTAGATTTTTTTTCCATTTACATCTATTAATCGCATTACACTTTTCACGAAATTCTCGCACATAGGGGTCGATTTCTTTCGCACCTTTTTTGTTTTTCACTTGGTTACAGAATAATTCATTCTTATTATAATTACTGGTTTCTTTTAGTTTACCCAATTTTGAGTAGCTGCGGAAGACACAGGTTTTCGGGTCTCCCTGCCTTACATGTTTTTTGAATTGGGGTTATTCCGTTCCAATGGCTTACTTTTGCACTCTCTTCTTATGTGCCCATATTTGCCACAATTATAACAGGTGGGTTTTCTGCGAGGTGGGTACTTGGTTTCCGCTTTATCTGGGTTTACAGTTAACTTACCAGCTTTGCGCACATGGTGAGGTCTACTAGAAACTTGTCTTTCATACGAGGTTGTTACATCAGGCAGTAGTGCTCGCAATTGACGTCTATTAGTTCCAGAGGTTTTCATTGCTTCTCTATTTTGATCTGAGTACCATACATTTGAAGAATGGATACTGCACTGTTCTAGATCAGCAATTGTATTGGGTCTATTCATCAATGATAGTCGAGATCTTTCTTCAGGTGACACTCCTATTAAAATGGTGTCCACCAGTTGTGTTTCATTCCAGCTTACACGTAGTAGTCGAGAGGACTCCCTAATATCGGAGATGTAGTGAGCTAATCTCTCCTGATGTCCTTGTACTCGGAGTACTGTCTTCCTTTTTATTTCTTCATAGATGCCGGTGGGAATAAAGTATTTTATTAAAGAGCTATGTAGCTCTTCTACTGGGAAAGTAGAGGTTAGGGCTTCTAGCACACGATTTTTTAACGGGGGTTTACACTTTGGTAACAGAACTTGTAAAATTTGCCAGTCATTCAGCTGCTGTAGATCCTTTATCTGAAGAAGATAACTAATAAATGTTAGTAACTTGGAAACATTTAAACCATCTGTATAAGGGATTTCGGTTAAAATCTTCTCCACAGGGTGAGTCATTTTTCCGTATAGATCTGCGTTATAGTTCATAGGGGTAATTCCTCGATGAGGGTGATTAGATTCATTGGGGGTGTTGGTCAATTAATTATTTCCGGGACGAAACTGAAAATGCTCGGGAGGAGGGACATTTACATCTGTATCAGTTTTTTGTTCTGGGTTCTCTTGCACTTGCGATACGATAGGTGAGTTCCGATCCGAGTTAGGCGGAGGTAAACCAGTGGTGGGGGATTGTACTGGGGAGATGTGTAATTTCATTAATGATTTCTCTATTTCGTCCATCCTGAATGAGTCGGATTTTCGTCTTAAATCGTTGATAATTGAAGGTAAGCGGCGTAGAGCTTCGTCTGCTAGCTTTTGTACATCAACGGGTATTTCTGTGAGATTCGGCCAGATCGACAAATTTTTTATTCGCCTGGTTAAATGCTCTATTCTCTGGGTGGTCCGCAAAATTTTTGCCGGAGATTTCTCGTCTTGGAGTGTTTGAGACAATAAGTATAGTTCACTATACTTGGCATTACAAATTTCTTTCTCGCTTTCATAATCGAGTTGGCTTAGATTGTTTAATTGCACGGGCGCATCAAATCCACATTCGCGAATTGAACTTCGTAATTCCGCGACTGTTACATCAGCATGGGGTAGTCCACGCAAAAGGGCTTCGTAAGACAGCTCGTCTTTTAATAACCAATCCGGGTTAAATTGGGCCATTTTGTTCTAACACATTAGCACGTACTTAAAATTAATACTAGTATATTACACATATATTACATATACATATAATAAATTCATAAGTAATCAATTTACACAAATTAGAAAAGAACAATTTCTCTTCTAAGGGAGAGACAGAAATCACACACACATATCTTTCAAAGTTAAATAGCCGATCAGCTGTTTACTGGAATGTAGGTCAGAGGGTGGCCTACATATTTAGTTAACAAAGGAGGGTTGAGCGTGTCAGTGAGAAAGGGAGTTTTACTCTTATTGTTCTCCACAATGCGACTGAATAACACAACTACTGTATACCGGTTTAAACAAGAGAAGGGGAGCGCAGACGCTAGATTCTATTATTATTATTCCGCTTAGACAACACTTTGGCTCCGTTCATTCATAAACTTTTCTCAATTAAATAATTACTTATTTTGTTCACAAGTTTTAATTCACGAACTTCTACTTAATTACTTTATTATTATTAACAAAGTTATTTTTAATCAAAATTTTTTTTTTATAACACTTTCTAGTGTTACTAGTGTATGTAAGCTAGATAGTTGGACATACACTGTGCAGAATGATTCAGGAAACAACAGGTCATAGATTGTCGTAAACAAACCTGTTACAGATTGTTCGGTTGACCAAAATTGTTATGTTTGGTCACAATTCATGTATGCAAGTACTTATATCGAATTATGCAGGTTCCTACTGGCCTATAGAATGCAAAAGCTACATGCATTGTATGACGCTAAGGATATTTTACTTATACATACTACCATCTACGTAACTTAATACACTATTAAATATGTTTTGAACATTACATTTATTAAAGTAACTTTCTGAGTGCATATATCAATATTATATATTTAGTTGTTGATCATACAATTTATCCACGCATAGTAAATGCAATTTTGTTTGTGACACTATATACACAATTAAAACTCTTTCCTCTGTTTCCTTTTTTTTTTTTGAATGACGCAATTTTGTTTGCTTAAAACACCTTTATAAAATTTAGCAGAGTGCCGCACTTTTGTTACACTCTGTAAACAATTACCCTTTTATTTTTTTTACAAGAAAGCAGAGTGGCGCACTTTTGTAACGTCTTTTCACCGCGTTACAAATCCAGGGAACCCCTCGTAATTAAACTCCGTTAATTAGATGGGCTGCCTACGTTGTAACAGAATTGATCACAAATAATTAATGTAACAAATTACTTACTAACTGTGTAAGGAAACAATGGCAAGGTATACAATTGATTAAAGCACTCCTCATATGTGTGTAACAAGAAGACTTCTCTTTATTTAACATTTAACTAAACATATACTGACAGATCCCATGACATTACTAATTCTTTTTTTTTTTTTTTTTTTTTTTTTTTTTTTTTTTTTTTTTTTTTTTTTGTAACAAGAAGACTTCTCTTTATTTAACATTTAACTAAACATATACTGACAGATCCCATGACATTACTAATTCAATTATTAAGTTATTTGATAGGTTTCTTTAAACTTTGAGATCAAACTTGATTTTATATAGCTATACCTCGGATCCGGGTCAACTTTCTGTATTTCTGTAATTAATACTTTTAATTATACTCATTTCATGATATTAGCTTGCAAGACTTTCTTTTATTCAACCATTGGAAGAATGGTATTATTGCTTGAATAAATTTACTCTACATTAGCATATAAACTGTTACAACGTATGAAGTTAGAATAGTTACATGAAATTCTTAGATTTAATTTATAAGTCTTTACAAAGTTAATAGTTTCTGAAAAGTCTCTTTCAAGATGTGTTGTGTAACAAATATTAGTAACCCTCGATAGACAGGCTATCGAGTCACCTTTTAATTGGTATGCAGAAGACTCGTCCTGGGGTATCCGTCTTGGGAAACAGGAACAGCTACGTCGTCATCTCGGTCTGGCCTTCCTCTGTAAAGGGCTCCAAAAGTTCGCAGGTTGAACAACATGTCGTGTAGATATCTACGATGATCTTGTAGATTCTCGGATGTCCTGATCTGCATATTATGTCACGTGCAGTAGAGTTTGTGGCTTCTGATACTTCACATCTCCGGGTATGACTTTGGAATTGTTGTTATTTGTTGAAGCACGAAGTCATCTTGTGTTACACTCCTTTTCTTACGTTTCGATTTTTTTTTTTTACTTTACTTTTCTTGTCTATTTACATGACTATATTAATTAACACATCCAGATGCTTTAAACAGCTACATCTGGTACACCATCTTAAGGTGAGACAAAATGTAGTTAACATATTTTAAGCGCACAGCTCCTACGTCTATACTGTACGAAGTCACCATTGCAAGAGAGAAATTCCGCTCCCTTCGCCTGGTACTGGGCAAAAGTTAGTGGGACAATTTCCGCGCGAGAATATAGTTCCTAACTATATTTAAGTTAACTTTTTTATTTATACAAACTATCCCTAAACAAATATACATAATTTAAATCAGTTGTTTTAGCGACTATTTATGTCTTCAGATTTTTTAATTATTAACATTAGTTTTTTTATCTTATTCTAACTCACACAAGACTCGGAAAACATGTCGAGTCTGGAATCAACAGGACAGCGCCTGCTTACAAGCAAAGGGTTAAATACGATATTAATAACTCTTTACAATTTATCTTTTTATTAGAGTATCTTATAACTAATTAATTACTGCTTCCTCTCATACTGAGTACATACAGGTATTTTATATTAATACAGTGAGATTTAAATGGCTTAAGAGCTCGCAACCTTAATTTTTTTTTAATTTTTATTTTCTTGATTATTTCTTTTATTTAAATCGTCACAGTGACTGTTGATGTATCAGGCTGGTATTAGTGGTCTCCTAAAGCTCTTGAACCAGCATGTAAAGCAGCAGTTTGTACTTGGTCTCAGAACTCTGCTAGTAACTATCTCTTGGTTTGGGCAAAACGCTGCAAAAAGTATGATATATTACTTTAAGAAATTTCATCTTATTTTCATCTACTAATTTACATAACTGTGAGTTTTTTTTATTAGTTTTATTAAAAAAAAAAATGTTGCAATAATCTTTTGGTAAAAGATGAAATGAAATGATATTGGAACTTTAAGTCTGTTAATCCAAATATACATGTTTACTGTAGGCAACTAAAAGGTTTCATAGACCCCACTGATATTTTGTGTAGAAAACTTTGTGATGATATGGTTGGATGATAAATATGATGTAATGATTTTAGTTGGGGTAATAGTAATTTTCACCATTAGTCATTAGTCCATAAGTTGCTTTTTTATTTATTAACTACTTTACTTCCTTTAATAAATAATTTTGAATAGCTAAAACTGTAAAATATTTGTAATGGTTAATCTTTACATTAGAAAATAACATTCCTCTATAGCTATATAATTGTTATAATTAGTTGTTATAACAGATTTCTTGCAGGAAGCAAACAAAATGTCAGAGCTACTGTTGTGACTCCCATGCCATTGAAGTTAGGGAGGCACTGCCTTTAAGGCACTGTTGGGGTTAATTATGTATCTGTAACTGTTTGGTTAGTAGGATTATTTACAGTTTTTTAATCATATCATGATGATAAAATTTTCATTTCCATTACATGCAAACATTCAAGCGCATTTCAGTGCAATGTATTTCTTTTATGGCTACCATACAGTACACTGTAGTCATCACGACAATTTCAATATCAAACATCAAAAGCACAGAAATGATGCACTGATTTAAAAATAAAAATGACAGTTTTAGGCAGGATAAAATATTTTTGATGTGTCTAATACTCCTAAGTGGCAATACAAATTTTATCACAAATATTTCACACTACCAATTAACTGCCAATTGTTTGTGTGCCATTTTAATACCTGTATGTGTCAAATTTATTGTTTTCTTTATCTCATTGATATAGTGACAGGGATTGGAATGTACGGTAAATCTTATCTGACAAGAATATCTTTGTGTATCCTCTGCTTAAAATCTTATTGCATATTCTATGTTATCTATGTGTATACGTAGGTCTAATAATAGTATGTACAAATTTTAATTTTCACACACACACACACACACACACACACACACACATACACACACACACACACACACACACACACACACACACACACACACACACACACACAGATCAGTTTATAATGTTCTTTGTCACTTTTCAATTTGTACTCAATGTTTCCCTTGACGGATCATTCCATAAATCATCTCCCTCATGCCCTTATCTATGTCTTCTCTTCAGCCTTTTTCTGCATCTTTGGGTTGCCAGTTTAATGCTTGCTTTGGGTGACTGTCTTTTGCCATTCATTACACCAAATGACTGAAAACATCTATTACAACTACATAACTCAGTAATTTCTCTCATGTGAATGTCTGTTACCTCTCCTGGTTGTTCTGTTAGTCATCTCAACAAAATTTGGCCATTTTGAGTGCTTTATGTGTGTCATCCTTCAGTGCATATGTCTTGGCATTGTAGGTTAACATACTTTTTACTATTTTGAATATACAAACAGTAGTATTCATCAGAGGAGGACCTCAGAAAGCTGAACACAAGAAACTGGAAACCCAGAGCATCCAATAGGGATGAATGGAGTCAACTCTTGGAGCAGGCCAGGACCCACCAAGGGATGTAGAGCTACATCTGATTATGACAAGTATTCAATGTAGTACACAGTATTCATAAATGGGATCTTGGGGCCCAACTTTGGGGGGGGGGGCAGAGTAAAGCTTCATAAATTCAAGTGTGTAGTGAGACCATCTATATAATAAAATAAATAAAATATATTATATACAAAATTAGAAAGATTAGTAATAATTCTTACTTAAAACTTTGTCAAATTTTGTTGCTTCCCTGCTATATACACTTTTTCCTCGAACGAGGCCTTTAGGTTTTGCAACCATTATCAAGTTCTTCCTACAACTTTCCTGTTGTACGAAGAACTTGATAATGGTTGTGAAACTGAAAGGCCTCGTTCGAGGAAAAAGTGTATATAGCAGGGAAGCAACAAAATTTGACAAAGTTGTTATGAAGACTGCTAACATAGAGAAAATAACTGATAATTCGTACTTAGTAAACAAGGGACAATTTCATTTTTTAATGATCAACAAACCTTTCTTCATAAGTTGTACTTCCAGTTATGTTTACCTAGAACAAATATACTGTAGGCTTATAAACATAAACAATTTCAGTTCTTCCAATTCTTATACCCAGTTTTCGTAAACGCATCCTCACCCATAGGCACACTGTCACAAAATGCTCGACAGTAGTAGCAGTAATCAGTCACAACACAAAGAATTTTTCAAATTGCCAGTCAGGCAATTTTCAAAGAAATTAAGCAGTGTTACTACTTTGCATTTCTTATCTCCCGTTTCTCAGAACTTAAGAACCAAAAAAAAATCACAACTATAACGAATTAAGAAAGAGACAAGTGATGTGTACTTTAATGGACTACATACACGACCTAGTAACCGACCACACTTGTATCAGTAATCATTAACAAATAACAGTTCTAAACACCATCTTTTAAGATTCATGAACAAAGCCATTGAGATCTTGCACAGTAAGCCAGCTTTGGTCATACTGTCGAGTCTTTTACCCCTACCATACCGCTCTCTTTTACACTGGCCTGTAGTGTTTGCGAATTCTGCTGAACTGAAAACAGTGATAATCTTGAATCAAACAGTAAACAATCCGAACACAGAGATGATGACTCAGAAGAATATGTGTGACAAAGAGAGGAAAGTAAAGAGAACAAATTCTTAGAAGTACAGCTTCGCTTATTATTTCATTACGGTGTTCTAAAACAAGTCTTTGTTTGTGTAAAAGGCACGCATTGTATTCCAGTTAATTAGGTCTCTAGCGTTTGTTTTTTTTTTCGAACAGAAATATTATTTAGACGTATATCATTCAAATCTGTCAGACATTCCCCTTACAAGTTTCTTCGAAAGAAATAAGAATAATAAATTTATGGCAACTAGTCGTCTGATGACAGTACAGACGTTGATAAATAGTGTTTACTGTACTCGCAAGCATAGAAACTGTCTCCTGTTTGATTATTTGTTAGTTTTTATTTTTAACAACTGGAAACAAAATTTTATAATGCTCAGAACATTGGGGGGAGGGAGTGCCCCCTTGCCCCTCCCAAGGAGGGAGTGCCCCCTTTGCCCCTCCCAAGTTACGCCTATGGTGCCTACATGACTCTTGGAATGTGGCAGTGAAAGAAGCTGTTCTAAACATGGTAGAATTAGGTAACAACACTCTAGGTCATTCAAGATGCCCCTTCCAGATGTTACTTAACTATTCTACTGGCACTGAGACCTGCTAAGTCACTACAATACAAGGCGGCAGAGGTATAAATACTGTATTTCAAAGTGGGCAGTTCAGTTTAGACCTGGCGAAGTTTAGAAGTGCGGAGTGAAGTGATTGTTGCAGCTGATTATTGTGTTAATGCAGAAATGTATTAACACAATAAGGTAACATTTATTGTTGTGTGTTGGAAAAATTTAACTTGAACTATTGTATAAGAATGCTTTTCTTGGTTTCTAACTATTGTTGTCTCTAATTAAAGTTTGTAATTAGCGACTTCATTGGTGTCAGTTATTCTGTTTCCACTGTAAACACAATGATCAGTAAGACAATCATAACAATCTTATATATAAAAATGAATGTTTCTTTGTTTCTTTGTTTGTCCCGTATGCGTTCCTATACCATTCATCTGATTGCAATGAAACTTCGGTGAGTTGTTGTGCACATGCCCGCGAAGGTTTCTGAATTAGTGGTTTTTTCGATGGGGTCCTTTGGGGGTCTTCCACATCTCCTCCTAAACCACTGGACCGATTTCAACCAAACTTGGCACAAATATTTTACGCAACGGGAGAACCAACATAGGATATGTGTTTTTTTTCGATATGATCCTTCGGGGGGTCCTTTGGGGTCTTCCACATCTCCTCCTAAACCATTGTACCGATTTCAACCAAACTTGGCACAAATATTTTACGCAACGGGAGAACCAACATAGGACAGGTGTTTTTTTTCGATACGATCCTCTGGGGGGGTCCTTTGGGGTCTTAAAAAACTATTAGATTTGGTTACTATGGCAACCCAATAGAACAGATTCTGTTCTAAATATATTATCGCATTAAATTGAAGACCACGCGAACGAAGTTGTGGGCAACAGCTATTTATTTTTAAGAAACCTACTTTAATTGAACTTTATTAATTAAACTAACATTTTCATTACGTACAATGTGAAACTCCGTAGCGAAGCACGGGTATTCTGCTAGTATATTATATAAATAAAGTGATTATGGAAATAAGATGTAATGGTCTATCTGAAATAGAGGACCAGATAAGGAAATGAGAGAGGCGGTGTTGTGCGTTATCACCATTTACAGTGAGTGTGTTTCTGTGAAAATGAGAGGATTGTATGAGAGTTAAAACAGAGGGTAAATAATCACTCTGTTCAGAGTTGCAGACATTAGCTCCTTTGGCTGAAAGTGACTGGCACCTATCAGGTAGTCTATTATTATGGAAGGAGACTTCACGAGCTGACATGATGATGAACAGAGAACAACAGAAATGATAGTGTAATAGCGTAACTGGAGAAGTGTACCTGGACAGTTAAAAAATATTCAACTGAAATGTAAAACACTGAGACAAGTTAAGAAAATATAGTAGCAGAGCTCAGTGGATAGAAGGTCCATCAAAGACTTCATGTCTAGGATAAGGCAGGCAGAAGAGTTTTTATGAAAAAAAAAGGCAGCTAACATAAATAAATATTATATTCAAAATACAGTAAATGTCATTAACCCTTTGTATGGAGTACGCGACTATTACAAAGAGAGAAAGGAATTATTTGACTTCCTGATGTATGATTTTATGGCTCCTTTTTACCATTTATGGAGTCTAGAAGTTAGAGTGGGTAAGCTGCCTTATTTAAGCCATTCAGCATACAAGGAAGGTTGTGTAGTGTAACCAGCCAGCAATATGCTTCAGCTTACCATTATTATTACCCCAGGATGTTATCCAAGGTACTCATTTCCATAGGGTGAGTTGACCTGAGGGCTAAAACTTCGCCTTGAGTTTATGGTGTGCCCAGGATGCCTAGACTAGTAGCATGTGCCATACCCCACTGGTCTGGTACCGTAAGCAGGTGGTCTACTAAGCCTCTTTTTGATTTATGGTATTGTAAGAAAATTTTGAGAACTTCATGGAAGGATATGGTGAGAAGTAGGGGGAAAGGAATATGGAGTGATATATTAAGCAAAGACTATGGAAAATATGGAAAAAAACAGAGATGGCTGGGGCACAATAGCTGACTGACTAGGATACAAGAAAATGATGGGACAAGGCCAAGTAAGAGGGCGTTTACCAAACAACTGCAGAGATACGTTTAAAAGAAAACAAAGATTTTAAAAAATACCTCAAATTTATTGTTACGAGAAGCGTACCGAACAATCCAGAACATTCTTCACTCCCCCCGTCCAGTTTGGCAGTTGTTGCGTCATTCAAGTAGGTGATTCTAGTGAGTTCCAGGAACACTTGAGATAAGCAGTAAGCCATTGGCATGCAGTTAAGGAGGGAAAGCTGTACTGGACCTCAGTATGGCGTATATAAAGGCATAGCAGCCGGGTTGTCAGTTAGTTACGTGAGCGACTTCCGCTAGTGCGGATTGAGCGTTTGTTGACTTGAAGAATTATTGTGTTAATACAGTTGTGTTTTATATTATTTAACATTTTTATTGTGTTTGAACAATTTTTATTTGATTTGTTGTAAGAGACTGTGTTGTTAATTACGAACTGTTTAACTGTGAAAATTAAAACTGGTGATTAGTGACTTAATTGGTGTCTTGTATTTTGTTTCCACTGTACCTACAATGATCAAGTAGACCGTCGTAACAGTGGTGTCAGAACTGGGATAGAACGGTTAACAGTGGAAACAGAGGACACTTCGTAGAAGAGTGGTGTTAGTGGTAGTTGAAAAAAAAAAGAAGAATGGATACCAGTCAGATGACAGAATCATTCAAACCAATGCTACTGCAGATCGAGGAACGACGCCACCAGGAGGCAGAAGAAAGACACCGACAAGAGGCGGCAGAAGTACAAAAACAACATGATGAGAAACGCAGACAGGAAAGAGAAGCGGCAGATGAACGACAGAAAGCACTAATGGAAGAACGACTAAAAGAAAAACATAAGCATGAAAATGAAACACCAGAGAGATGACAAAAAGAAGAATTTAGTCATCAATCAGACAAAGTTAAGGCATTCGTACAAGATGATATCACTGCAAAATTCATCCTGTTATGAGGTGAGCTGAACAAACAAGTTGACAGAATACTTAAGTTCAAAAATCTGTGTCAACCATTAAAACAAGTATGTCAAGTTTAGAAGATCTATTAAAAATTCAATAAAACACATTAAAAAGGAAGTCGAACATTTAGTAAAAGAAATAGTTGGTAATGGAAGACCATTAATAAATGCTGAAGAAGATTCAAAATATCAGAGAAATCTAACTGTAGTAGGGCCAGTTTACACAAAGGCCCCAACATTTGATGGAAGCACTCATTGGGCAACTTATATTCGCCAATTTGAAGCTGCCCCTCGCTTAAATAAATGGATGGAAGAAGAGAAAGGACTTTCACTAACTCTTGCTTTAAAAGGGCCTGCTGCAGAACTAATACAGAAAGTGCCACCTGAAAATCAGAACATCTATGCCAAATTAACAAATGGAATTACAGTACGGTGACCAGCATTTGTGCGAAGTGTACCATGTTCAACTTAAAGCGAGGCGATAGCATTCAGGGGAGAGCCTTCAAGAATTTGAAGCAAATGTTGACTGACTGACGAGATTGGCTTATCCCGAAAAATCGGAGGACTTCCTAACATGGATTGCTCACATTGTGTTATTGATGGTATCAGAGATAGTAAATTACAACAAGTGTTGAGAATGGCACGGCATCAGAATAGCTCAGACGCTCTTGTTCATGCTCTCCGTTTTGAAGCTGCCAAGTCGGCGACCTACATTAATCAAAGTATGTCATCACATTATTGGACGGAATAAAAAGACGATTAAAGAACAACAGTTTAAGAAGTCAGTAGCGCGACAACGATCTTTCGAACAAAAGGATAAAGACAAAAGACCTAAGTGTTACAACTGTGGGTAATGTGGTCATCTACAGGTAGACTGTTGGAAGAATAAAATACTGAGAGAAGAGAGTGATTACACCAATTGGAGAAGTAAAGCCCCAGAACAGCATACAGTTTCCATGCTACATAAGACCAGAGGAAACTTGATTGTTAATGGATTTGCGGAAGGTAAACCAACATCATGTACAGTTGACACGAGCGCAACAGTGTCCATTGTGAGCCCTGACTTAGTCAGCAACCGCCAGCCTCTAATTAGCTCTTGTACAATACAGACTGTGACTGGAAGACCCATCAAGGTGCTAGGAAAGGTAGACGTATGTGTACGCCTGGGTCTTCTCGAGTTTAGCCACCAAATGCTCGTTGCAGACACTGTCGATGAAGTGATTCTTGGCACGGATGTTATGAATGCCTACGGATTCATTGTGGACTTGCGAGAGAATGTCCTGAAGGCTGGCCAAGAGAAGATAAAGCTTTGCATGGCTAAAATGACAAGGTCTACCAACCATTCAATTAAGCAAGTGGCATTGGCCGAAGAAGAAGTCAACAGGTCTGGTCAAGAGGAATCTTTCCTATTCCAAGCGGAAATGGAAGAAGAACTAGCAGAGGAAGTACAAATACATGAAATGGCAAAAGAAGTGACTGGAATGACTGGAAAGCCAACTATGCGTGTCAAGGAAAACACCTTGTTTGTTTGTGAGTTTAATAGAAGCGCCTGGGGGAAAAGTTGCTGAAGATGAAGTTATGCAAGAGGTTGTTGACGAGAACCAAACAGACTTGGATCAGCCAGTGGTGTTTAGGTCATCAGTACATGATGCAACGGGAGTGATTCCAGCAAAACTAGCGGTTGAGCGGAAGACTCGTATCCCTGGGAACTTGACGTTCTGATCACACAAGACTGAATTTGAAGAACCGGAGAACAAGCAAGGACGTCTACCTAGATTGCCTGGCCAAGTATTACTTCAGAGACGGTTTGCCAGCTCGGGACGAACAGGCTTAAGGAGGGGGAAGTGTTACGAGAAGCATACCGAACAATCCAAAACATTCTCCACTCCCCCTGTCCAGTTTGGCAGCTGTTGTGTCATTCAACTAGGTAATTCTAGCAAGTTCCAGGAACACTTGAGATAAGCAGTAAGCCGCCGGCGTGCAGTTAAGGAGGGAAAGCTGAACTGGACCTCAGCACGGCATATATAGCAGCCGGGTTGGCAGTTAGTTACGTGAGCGACTTCAGCTACTGTGGATTGAGTGTTTGTCGACTTGAAGAATTATTGTGTTAATACAGTTGTGTTTTATATTAGTTAACGTTTTTATTGCGTGTGAACAATTTTTATTTGATTTGTTGTAAGAGACTGTGTTGTTAATTACGAACTGTTTAACTGCGAAAATTAAAACTGGTGATTAGTGACTTAATTGGTGTCTTGTATTTTGTTTCCACTGTACCTACGATGATCATGTAGACCGTCATAACAATATCTTGGCAAAACTGTGATTAGCAGGATAACTTCAGAATATGACCACCCTCCAGCCTTTAGACTAAGATTTTGAGATGAGTAAGACATAATATGCTATTACATATAGAGAACCTCTTTATAGTTGTTTTGATTGTTCATCATCTTTTTTCACAGCACTAAACTTTATAGAATATTAAAACTTTCAACTTGTGAAACTTACTTGTCTTTTCTTCTCGTACGCGTTTCGGCGTGGTGTTCGCCTTCATCAGCTTTGAGACAGACCATCTCTCAAAGCCTGTCTCAAAGCTGATGAAGGCGAACACCACGCCAAAACGCGTACGAGAAGAAAATACAAGTAAGTTTCACAAGTTGAAAGTTTCAATATTCTATAACCTCTTTGTTACTTATTATATACCGCAAATATGCTGTTGTACTATTCTTTAAAAGTGATACATTGCTATACTGAAAAACAGTCTTGTACAAAAGTTATACTAGTGTTTGAGGATCAGCTATACACAAGTTTTCTTCATAAAAGATTTAATTATGAAATAACTGTTGAAAACTACTAGTTGTTATGATTTCTTACAATATAGTTGAGTGATCGACCAGATGTAGTTTTTTCTTTAACATTCAAAGTGCAACTTGAGATTATTTTTCCACATTGTTTTGTGTATGTAAATACAATATTGTATTTCAATTATTTCCTAAACACTCGCTTTTTTAAATGTTTTTACTTTTTCCAAAACACTTGTAATAATTTAGAACTTTTGTAGAATCCTTGATACAAAATGTACTACTATTGCATTTAACATAAAGCAGTAATATGTTAGGACTAAATACTAAACAGTAAGTCCTCACTTTACTTTTAAAGTTGTTTTTTAATGTTGTTTTGTTATTATGTCATGTATCGACTTGCACCAGTGCCCATTAAGAAGTTGCAGTGGTCTTGGTTACATCACCAACACACTAAATCTACAATAAATATTGAGAAGATTGCGGTTATTTATGTATTGAATACTATATGAAAAGAAACAGAATAAAATGGCTAATCCTCCATACCTTTTTAAGGCTCAGGTAAACCAACTGAACAGACAACTGAGTGTTGTGGTAGAAAGTAATTCTTCTTTTGTTTCTGACGATGTGTTGCAAAGGTGGATTCGGTGGTGGAGTGTAAACTTACAGAATCCACCTTTGCAAACCACTTCACTGAAGCAAACCACACACACACAAACATAAACAGAAACATGAATGTTCTACATGTACACACAAAAGGCCAAAAACTAGACACCCTTGTACAACTAGAAATATACAAACACATAAAAACAACATCCTAAATGAACAGACACAATTCAAATCACATGTGTTATTCAAACATCACACTGCACACACACAACATCAATCTTTCAAATGATGGTGGTGTCACGAAGAACAAGATGGACAGCGCTCCTAATGGTAGCCTCTGACGAAGCTTATAACAAGCAAAAACTGGTTCAGGCTATAGGGTACAAATTTTACACTTTCACCAATTAAAAACTTAGTGTTCCGAGTCAGTAGTATTATACTTATAATTAGTTAATCAATGGACATGTCATGGACAATAAAATCCAAGAAAATTTATACTTGCTAGGTACAATTCCTTGCTTATAATAAGAGTGTCATAACAATTTGCTTACAGTTGTTAATGCAACAGCAGCATTAAAGAAAGGGTTCTTTCACATTAACTCTTCCATGCTAAATTTGCATACATTTTTTGCAAACAACAATTTGTATCTGAAAAACGGTCTGATCTGTTGCATATCTAGCTACACCTACTCCTATCTAATTTATTGCTTTTGTAGACTTCTTTTAATGAGAATATTATTTTTTTGTAAAACTAATCCATAATTCTGAATAACTAACTATACCAGCCTTACATAACCTCTCTCTTTTTTCCACAAATGTCTTGAAGATGGAATCAGTTGTCTGTTGTGTAAGTTCCAAACCATGCATGTGACCTACTTGGGAGTGCTTAAGATAAGAAAGAATTTAGACCAGAAAGATCACTGAGTCAGACTGTTGGAAGGATACAAACAATATAACAAGGTACGATGTGTTCTGTGTTTTACCATATGACCATAAATTATGTCTTGTAACCCACTGTAAATACAAACACCCAGCACGTAACATGGGCAAAATGTTCATAAAATTGTGAAAAAAACATTCCAAAACAGTTATAGTATAATATCACCTGGCTCTCCCATATTGTCAAAATGAAGTCAGATTTTAACAAATGCATACACTAAATAGTATTTGATGTCATACTACAAAGACTATAAATGCAATAATGTATGTATGTGACCTAGTTTATAAAACTTTGAGTATAACTTAGTATAACATAGTATTGAAATAAATGAGATAAATGTAGTGTAGCTGAGTTAATAGAAATACCTAGCTAGTACCTAGAAATGTAATACCATCATCAATAAAAGGAATTATACAAAAACTCCCAAATAGGAAAGAAAAAAATATATAAAAAAATACTTTATTTCATACAACATTATCTAAGTAAAATCATTTGCACAAATAAAATTAACACCTGAAAACACTAATTTTAAGCACAAGGGTAAACAATAATATAAACAATATGGTAAAAAAATAACAATAAAATTAGAAACAGACACATTTTTGATTTAAATACTTTGATTTAGTTAAAGAAAATGTAAATAAATATGAACATGGCAGCATGTGTAGAACTTAGACATATGATGAGAAAAATTATGGTAGACAACATAGTATATTTTTTAGTACTTAACACAACTAATAATAACTTTGGTATTAATAAAATTAACTGCAGTTAATAAGAATATATTAGTCTAAAGAATAAAGTATCAAAAATTAAGCAAAACCTGACTAAAGACAGATAATACTTTCACAATCACAATATTCACTTTCACAAAAATCGTGCAGCTAATAAAAATTGTTTTAAAAGAATATATATATAGGACACTATGAAACATACTCAGTTATTAATAATGGAGCAAAATAAAATTGGTAACAATGAAAAAAAATTATGGAAGTGGTGTGCTTAAATTGGCAGTGGTCAATATACACATCATGGGATTTCCAACAAGCTAGTCACAGATTTTAGTGTGCCTCAAAGCATTTGTAATGCCATAAAAAAGCTCATAAGAAACTAGAATCAGTAAGACAAAAACAATTTTAAAAATTGAAAATAAGCCATTTGGAAAAATATTTCAATATGTCTTCCTAATGAGGAAATAAATGTCTGCTTAAGAGTATACATACAGAATTTTACTAATAAATATTGAAAGTAATCTATGAGTTGCTTGGTCTTGAATATGTCAAACATTTGGCGCTCTTGCAAAGCACCGACATGCTAAGGCAAAAAAAAAAAAATTAATGTGGAAACACCATATTAATATTTTTACTTTCAACATATAATTTTGTAATAAATAAAAATTGTAGTAATGCTTATTTTAAGATAGTCTCTATAAATATGTAGTTTTAATATGACAAAAATATTGTGGATTAACAGTCTAAAACTTTCCTGACAATAGAAAATACATTCACTTTTATTGTAGGTGAGGCATGAAAGTATTATAGTATATTCATTAAGAACAAAGTGTGTTGAGAATAAGAGAATGTTGGAAATCGTAAATTATAGAATCAATAAACAATTAAATGAAAATGACTTGAAATATGGTTATGAAAGACAACAGAAAATTAATTAACTTGCCAATTTATACATTTCTGAAAAATGTAATTAAATCTTTCAAATTAACCACAGTTTAATTAAAATGTCTAGAACACCAGTGTTTAAACACACAAAGTACATCAAATAGCAAAAATAATTATAATCTAAAATAACAAAAACTATCAATAGATTTACTTAACAATAACTGAAACACTTAGTAATGTACAATGAAAAATGAAGAAGTATAAGAATGACAATTAGAATTTAAAGCTATAACAAAAAAACAAAACAATTACCCTCTTAGTTAGCATTTAAGTGACATCTCTACTCTCACAAACTATTTAAAAATGTTTCTGTAATTTGGAAAACTCATGACAGCTATATAACAATTCTTCATTAGTATTCATGGCAATAGATAGAAGAAATTATGATATATACTTTTAAACTACTTGTAAGCAAATTAATACACGCTATACTAAATTTGTAAAGCTGATCTTTGTAAATGATACCTCTGTAATAAGTCCAAACTAATATACACTGTGAACGAATGAGTACAATAATTAATTTTTCAATTTTGTTACTGTCTTGCTTGTTAATTACTGGTGAATAAGTAAACACTAATTAATTAAAATACAGTACACCATAAATGCAATATTAAGTAGAACATAGGTAATGTGAATTGTTTGATCATGCTTTTGTCACCCCCCATAAAGCTGATGCTTTACTCAAAATGTGTGATGTGTGATGACACAATTACTCATACGATTTATGTACAAAACAGGTAACTACAAAAGCATACAATTAGTTCTAAGTAATCGTCTGGGAGAAAAATTGCCCTACATTTTTAATTTATTAAAATGTGTAGATTATATCAGTTTTTATGAACTGTCTATATTCGATGTTCAGAAAATTTGATTTTACCTAATTAGATTAATAAAAGAAATAAGTTTGTTTAATCTCACAGGATATAATAATTTAACAATATAACATTGCTTACTTTGTGTCCTCCATAAAAAATACATAAATTCACAATATAATCAAATATAATCATCGAATAATACTGTTATTGTGACTTCAAATATGAACATTTGCTACATCTTTATAAGAATATTTCAAGTAGTTTATTTTGCTCAGAGTAGAGCTTGTCTACATCGTTTATACTGATAACCCTTTTGGAATATCTGGTGATTAGGAGCTGTGTTATGGACAAACTCACAATGACACATACCAGGCAGTCTTCTCTGGCAAAAAGATAAACAGAGAAGAAAGTATAGCATGCTAATGGATCTGAAGGAGGAGGAAAAAATATTTCGATTGAAAAGAGTACACATTGTTGAATACTTGGAGGCCACTATACAATGGAAATTTCATTGTTAGATTGGTGAACAGTTGATGATGGTTTTGATGATGATGATGATGATGACGATGAGCTAACTTATACTGACAATAAGATTAAAAAGTATCTTAATAAACTGGTCTTTAAATATGTAATGTAAGACGTAATATGTGATACCACTTTAAACAAGTCTTCAGAGTTTTTCAATGTAAATGATGACAAGACTTTGAAAGATATACTACTTGTTGATGAATTCTTCTCCTCTGTCCTTTTGCTCACATGAAGGTTTGGTGATTCTGTTTGGTTTCTGAATATTTATTCTTCCCAGAATGCTGTATCTTAAGGATCTTGAGGTAACTATATTGCTTTATATGTAAATGAAAATGAATTAAGTATCAAAAACGATTCATAAACATACATTATTAGAATTACTAAGTACTTCAAGTTTTTCACTGTGAAAAATAAAAGATTAGGCCTCATCAATGAGTTTATGCGCATATTTAGAAAATCAATACATTTGGATAATAAGTATGTATTTAGTGATCTGCGTCTAGTATACTCATATACCAATCAGAGTTTAATAGAGTTACTTTTGTTTGAAAAATTTAAACCTAATCTTCACATTCCACAGAACAATTAAATATAATTTAAATCCTTTCTGCCTGTGTAGGAACTGTTATGGTCTAGTGAAAAATAAGAAACCAACAGACCAAAACAGTTGTCTGATTATAATAGTGTTGTTAACATCCCTTCTTTTCTAATTGTTACACCATGATTTAGATTTGGACTCTGATTTTCATTTGTACTCTGAGTTTGATTTGAGTCGTGAGTCTGATTTGAATCTTGAGTTTGATTTTGATCATCATCACTTTTTGCCTGACTAGCAAGTGCTAGATTTGAAGCTCGTAATAGTTTGTTGAGTTCTTCACTGTATGAAGCGGCCTTTTGTCGTTGTGCTTCGTACATGGAGATCCTCTGTTCATTGCCATGGACTTCTGCTCTCTGTAGAATGGTTGGAGGTCTCGGCTCAGGTGACAGTAATTTCTCATCTTCACCAGTAAATGACTTCCGTGGTTTATTCAAAGCCTGATTTAATTGTGACCTAAAGTCTATCATTTCAGTAGCCACAGAATTCCTTGTATTCGTACCCTGGT
Source organism: Magicicada septendecula (assembly GCA_034769895.1). Taxonomy (NCBI): domain Eukaryota; kingdom Metazoa; phylum Arthropoda; class Insecta; order Hemiptera; family Cicadidae; genus Magicicada; species Magicicada septendecula. The sequence goes on along the minus strand of CM068370.1, from coordinate 343,953,486 downwards.
CTCCATACAATTGTAAGTTTCGTACAAACAAACATACGACAGCAAATAAACCAGCAGCTACCAATATCAAACCTGTAAACAAAAAGAATTTTGTTTTGAACAAAAATTTCTATGGACGTTATATTAATTCTGGATTGATTGGCATTCCTCTCTTAACTTATTAACTTTCACTGCTTTCTGTAAAAACAGTTTCCCTTCCGTGTGTTTGCTACATCTTCAATGTAATACAAAATATTGCTTCTGAAACCATAATTAGTACACAGAAATAACCCAAGACATATAACAATATCAAATATTATTTTTAACTAAGTTTGGACTCTGCCAAAAATACCAAACATAATCAAGTTATAGTACCACCAACAGTGCAGCCAGTATTTTCTTCTTAGGCTCTTAGATATTTGTGAAAAATCTACAAAAAGTAAAGGAGAAACAGCAAACTTCTTATACGCTGTTTATTTTGTTGTAAAGAGTCAAGTGTGAAACATAAGGTCTCACATTTTAAATAAATAAATAGATATCTAAAATTTAATAAAGCCATGATTCAGTAAAGAGGACATTTTAAATTATAATATAAATAAAACAAATTATACCAGAAAACTGAGATGCTCACCTTCTGTAGATGCTAAGTGTTACCACACTTTGTAGTTCAATCACTAGAAGCACATCTAAGGAGGGGGTGGGGATCAGCGTTTATACCCACCCAATGTTTTTAACCAGTCATTATTAATACTCTTGTATAAACTTTATGAACATCTCATCTATAAACTTTATGAATTTTATGGTATGTAAACAGCATTACAAATATTGTGATTGGCTTTATAGCCCAGTTGTGGAGGTATTTTAAGCTGGCACTAAATTAAAAGTGGTTGATTTAAATGGAACCTGATAGACATTTGTTAGGAAAATGAAATAAGAAATTGCTGCCATTGCCAGCCCATGAGTTTCAAAAAAAAAAAAAAACAAGAGCATTGTGCAAAAAACGGTATTATCTTTATAAATATCATTGTTATGAATAAAACACAAGAGGGTTAATTTAAAGAGCATAACATTTTCTATAAAAAGGTCTTTAGTGATATACTTATAAATCCAACCGTTTTGGAGTTAATCGTAGTTGAATTCTCATGATTTTCCATTTCAAGTAAGTTCACGCCATTTTACAATGGCTAAAAATAAATGACGAACAAAAACTTTAAACTGCAATAGCTTCCTTAAAAATGGACGCATTGAAAAAAAAAGAAGCATTTTGAAGTGTAAGTTTTCAGTTATCTGATGCATCAATTTTCTGTCCAAAATGTTCATTTTATTATAAATTATAATAATTTAAACAAACCTGTATATGCTAAAGTACATATGTTTAAATAAATAATAATATTTTTTAAATGTATTATTTAAAATAGAGATGTTTTTTATGTTGACAATAATAAAATAAAAACTTAAAATTTTGTATGTGCAAAGCTCATTACCAATTTTTAAAGAATAGACTTTTAAAATTGTTAAATATTGTTTTTCAAATTTATTCTAAAAATGATTGTATAAATACCTGCAAAATAGTAAATAATGATGTTAGGTACACAATACAAACTTGGTTTTGTAGCTTGAAGTATTTACTTTATTTACTTTCATGTGCCAAACAGAAATATTTACTTTTACATTCTATTTTTAAATTTAATAATTATAAACAAAAAGTGCAGAAACAGGACATATTAACACGTTTATATTAATATTATTTTTTAAACTCATTATTATGATTTCAAACTACAGCATTATTTTCCTTAATACTTGTACTAATGATTGATGAAGAAGAAATCCCAGGTAGGTTCTCAAATTTGTAATACATTAGGTTCAAAGGCATGTAAAATATGGGTAGAAGAATGCTCACTCGAGGTCACAGCTGCCGGCAAATTTCGGATACATTTCGGAGTATCCAGCAGCACCAAAATTTTTTTTGGAATTGACTTGACTTTCTGCGGAAAAGCTTGTGGTTGCAGAAAATCAGACCTTTTTTGCTCAGCAATTTGCAGATATCATGGAATCAATGGCTGGACCAATGATGAGGATTAAAAAGAAACTTTAATAAGAAATATAGATACTGAAGAAGCAGCAACAAAAGTGATGAAGCATTTTAATTGTTTTTGAATTTCACATTACCTATGTGTACATACTGTTATGGCATTACAGAACAGTCTACGTGTTTGTCGAATGTTGCAGAAGAATCTCGCTGTAATGTGTGTGGTATACATGATTCTCGACGCATTCGCGAGACTTTTCTGGAAGCCGCCAGCCGCGCGGACTGTGTCAAGAAGGCCGCAGTTAATTATGCCATAGTTTAAAGATAAGGCGTAGTTTGGAATCTTCTTGTCTGTGCGCGGATGTATAAATACAAGGCGGCAGCGCCCTTAGTTCAGTTATTGTTGGGCGATTACAAGCAATATTACTCTGTGTGTTCAAGTGGTTAATAGTGAAGTGTTGTGATTTATAATCAGGCGGTATACTGTAATACAATTGTGTTTTAAGATTAGTTGACATTTTATTGCGTGTGAACAATTTTTATTTGATTTGTTTTAAGAGACTGTGTTGTTAATTACGAACTGTTTAACTAAAATTAAAGTTGGTGATTAGTGACTTAATTGGTGTCTTGTATTTTGTTTCCACTGTACCTACGACGATCAAGTAGACCAGCGTAACAATACAATAAAAGGAACATTTTGTACCTAAATACGTTATTTATTTACCATTCAAACATTATTAGGCCAGTCGTTAGAGGTCTAAAAATTAGTGTTTTAGGGCAAGTAATTTGGCCAGGCTGAAAGTTTCGGATATTGTTAGTTATAGTGCAAGTAACAACATATCAAAAATGTTAGGTCTGAAAGTCCCAGATAAGGGCAGGAGGGGGGGAAATTTGTCAAAAATCGTGTTTTTCGGAAGTAACTTTTTTGATTTTAAAGATAGTAACATGATTTTTTACATATAAAAACTAGATAAAAATCCGCGTCTATGGATTTAAACAAATTTTAAATACTATTATTCATAAAAAAGTTATTAACAAATGAATTTTTGTTTTTTCATAATTTTTTTCAGCTTTAGTTTTTTAGATAAAACAAATTAAATGAAGGCAAAAGAGGTCTTTTTTATTGCTAATTATTGTTGAATTTTTTCAAACTTTCAAATTTTAAATTTTTTGAAAAATTTGCAAATTAACACTTATTTTTGCAACGGCCATTAATTATTGGGATATAAACAGATTTTAATAAATAAGACCTTATTCTTTTTATAAGACCTAGAACTAGAATGTACCAAAAAATTAGATTTTTTGAGCAAAGAAATCGGGGTAAAATGGACAATTTGTCATTTAAAAAAATTTTGAATCACAATTTTTTCAAAAAGTATGAGTGGTATCAAAGCGGGATAGAAGCCATAAAATAGAGCGTAAAAAACTAAAAAAAAAACTAAAAACAAATTTTCATTTTGGACTAATAAAATATGAGTTATTAATAAAAGAGGTTTTTTGGCTATAACTTGCCCAGTTTTTAATTTTTGGAAATTTTCTTATGGCAGTGGGATAGATCAGTGTGTTCGGTTACTACAGGCGAAATGAATTTTTTTGTACGTAAAAACATGAAAGTTCTCGTGATGTATAAATGGAGAAATTTTATTCCTCCGCCGTGCAGGCAGCTCCCGCAGCTGTTGCTCACAGCTCTGCCTCGCGCGTTGACCGGCCATAGTGTGGTGGAAGGCAGGCAGCTGTTCAGGCAAAAATTGTGTCAGTTTGGAAGATTTAGTCTCCAGAGAACGACGTACATGAAATAGTTTAATATTATTTTCAGCATATTTTAACTTAATACTTATAACAGTATAAGTGTTAAGTGTTCATTAATAAATATAAGGTATTTATTGCTTGCACGATATACTTTTTTTGTGAAGAACAATTTAAAAATACGTTATAAATAGTGTGTTCCAGATCTTCATTTCGTTTTAGAATCCAGTGAAGTGAGAATTGTAACATACAAGGTATGTGCTTGTGTATGCGTTCATAGTGGGTTGAAAACGGTATTTCTTGTAGTATCATGTGCTTAAATTGTGCAAATGATTGTGGAAATTACGGGTATAATGAGATTCAGCATGGCGATATTGAGCATGACGATATGATGATGATATTGGAATAGATGACAGTAGCAGTGATTCATTTATTAATGCTTTAATTGAAGAATCTATTAATACTGATGATGATAATAATTCTGAAAATAACGAAGAATTGTATGATTTTGATGCCGATGAAATAAGAAATGTACAATCTAATATTAGTGTGGTAAATTTGTAATTCAAATTATGTATAAAATGTAATTGATTCAATTTATGTATGAAATGTTTGCAGTAAATACAGTAATAAAAAGGACTTGTAAATTATTTTTTTAACATTAATAAACAATATTTTCAAACCAAATACCTACCTTCCATATTGTGAAGCCGAATCTTGAAACCTTTTTTTTGAATTTCTGACCAATTTTTTGTTATTAACAATTTTATTGTTAAATAATTTAAAAATTTTATCGGATCGATCTGAATAAATTTAAACATATTCTTTAGTTAAAAATAAAAAATTCTTATTCTTAATAATGTTTCTCTAAAATGCATAATTTTCGTGGAAAAATTATTGGAAGTTTACAAAATTAAACTATATATAATTTGTTTACATGAAAGTGATGAATTTTTAGAAAACATTATCAAGAGTAAAAAGTTATTCTTTTTTGATGAAAAATATGGATACATTTTTTCAGATCCATCAGATAAAATTTTTAAATTATTTAGTAAAAAAATTGTTAATAAAATACAATAACTCGCTTTCTGTTTGTCCGAAATGGAAATTTTTGTTTGTTTTTTTTTTATATTTTTTACGCTCTATTTAGTGGCTTTTATCCCGCTTTGATACCACTCATACTTTTTGAAAAATTTGTGATTCAAAATTTTTTTAAATGACAAATTGTCCATTTTACCCAGATTTCTTTGCTCAAAAAATCTAATTTTTTTATATATTCTAGTTCTAGGTCTTATAAAAAGAATAAGGTCTTATTTATTAAAACCTGTTTATATCCCAATAATTAATGGCCGTTGCAAAAAAAAGTGTTAATTTGCAAATTTTTCAAAAAATTTAAAATTTGAAAGTTTGAAAAAATTCAACAATAACTAGCAATAAAAAAGACCTCTTTTGCCCCCATTTAATTTGTTTTATCTAAAAAACTAAAGCTGAAAAAAATTATGAAAAAACAAAATTTCATTTGTTAATAACTTTTTTATGAATAATAGTATTTAAAATTTGTTTAAATCTATAGACGCGGATTTTTTACTAGTTTTTATATGTAAAAAATCATGTTACTATCTTTAAAATAAAAAAAGTTACTTCCGAAAAACACGATTTTTGAAAAATTCCCCCCCCTCCTGCAATATCCGGGACTTTCAGACCTAACATTTTTGATATGTTGTTACTTACACTATAACTAACAATATCCAAAACTTTCAGGCTGGCCAAATTACTTGCCCTAAAATTTTCCTCTAACGACTGGCCTATATATATAGGCGATTAACATTTACATTTAACATTTATTTTGTAAAATTAGCCTATTTAAAATGTTTATTTCAATTAATTTATTGGTTTTATTTTATTTATTTTTTTTTCATCAGAACAAAGTTTTCTACTTAGTGCTAAGGGAAAATACAAAAATGTAAAAATTGTATTTAATTACAATTTACATGAAAACTATAGACTCTAAGGAAAATATCCTAAGGATGTTTTTTTAAAGAAAATTGTATGCTCTTTAAATTAGGTCTCTAGTAATTTTTTCATAAAACTGATATTTATGAAGACAAGCAAAACACTGATTTTTTGTACCATTTCACCATTTTTTTTATGGAGCTCATGGGCTGGTGATGGCAACAATTTCTTATTTCATTTTCATAACAAATATCTATCAGAATCCGTTTGACTCAGCCACTTTTAAGGATATTACACTTTATAGAACCCATAATCATCGGCACCAGCAGAATTACTTGTTTATGTACCCAGTTTATAATCGTAGACGGCTAACATCAAGTACTTTAACCTTTCTTTTACGCTTAAACAAGTTATATATACTTAATTCTACTTAATACTAAATGTAATTGCTTTTTAAGATGCAGTAAATAAATTTTCGAGCCTGACTTAGTGACCTATCAAATGATCCCTTGGGACCCAGCAGTGGGTCACACCCTATAGGTTGAGAAATGATGCCCTAGAGCCATGTATATTGTAATCAAACGATGTCGTAGTATTCTCTACAAAATGTAAAAGTGTCAGAGTGTAATTGGTGTAACGTGTACTCTCATGTCTTACCAATCCGTCGTCGCTCTGGAACGTAACTTACGCTAATTGTGTCCGTCGCGAACGTACGAATAACCAGGTATCGAAGTCTTTACCTGTTGTTCACCAGGGGTGTGTAAATCCCGGGTGGCGCCAAATTGTTTAATTAAAACAATTAAAAAAATTTATGATGATAGGGCGAGTTCAGCCCAGGCGGTGTGGAGAATTCAAATTTATTCCCGCCTCGGTTCGACCTTCTTAATCAGGCCGGTAGTTCATTGAGTTGGCTACATGAGCGCTTGCCGTCAATACTAGCTGTTCGCTAAAATGTACAAAAATTATAATACACCTTCCTAATGAAATTAAAACACAGTGGTTACACTCAGTATTTGTTTATTATTTGGTGATTATTAATTATTCAGTTTAACACAGATTATATTTTGTTTTTCAATACATCTGCACCGGCAATTAATATAAGACAATTTCTCTAGGGTTTGACAAATCGATTTTGAACGTATCAGACAGTCATGATGGCGACTGTGGAATTTGTTTACAAATATTTTCGTTCAAACGTCTTGGATTCTTGTGATTACGATAAAAGGATTATTATTGATTACAACAATAAAAATACACTACCTTACATTATTTATACTTAAATAATATAATGTGCAGCTATAATTTGTTCCTGGAGTGTAGTAAAAGTGTCTCAAAGGTTCGTAAACTAACAACAGGTTATTCTTACTAGTTGACAAATTTTCAGTGTCTTTTTTTTATTTAATCTTTGAAAGAAATTATATTCAGTTTATAGTGAGAGTTCAGATTACTGTGAGAAATATTTAAAGTGATTTTAATTCTGAAATTTGGGTAATTTAATGATACTTAACACATCAGTAGACTGGATGTACTCAGTTGTTCAGGTAAAAAGGAATGGGGCTGCAATCATATTCAATTTTCAATTGTCCAGGGCATCTGGCATCTTTTTCAAATTAATCGTAGCAATTTATTCATTTCTTTTTTATTTAATTGTTCCTCGACATCAGTTAAATGTTTTCAGTCATCGTCTGCTTTGTTCTTGTTCATTTGTTGTAATTTTGTTTACTTTTTTGACCTTTCAAATTAAAATGATGGTCGTTCACGATTTGGCTTCTATTCTGCAAGAGCGTCACATTATGAGTAATAAGATTTAACGGAAAATTCATAACCAACGTCCGTTGTCATGGTTACACTTTAATTCTGATTGGTTAGTCTTGTCTTATAACCATTGTTATCAATTTTGAATTTTTATTCAAAATTACTATATCTTCTGATTGCTTTTATTCTTCTGTCTTCCTCCCTACATATTAAATATTATCATTACTGTTATTATTTCCTTTCAAAGATTATTTTGATATCCCATAAGGTTGGGTTCTTCAAAATATTAATGTTTGTACAATTATTTTAATATTTGTTAACTATGTTTCTTTTTTAATTTAAGTTCTTATTCTAAAATTTTTCTTTTAATATGATTTACAAATTATCCTTGGCTGGTTACTCGCCTTGGATTTGTTAATTTCTTTGTTGATTTTATACAATTTGTAGTTATTTGTTTTTTTTACAGTTAGGCATTTCATAGGACTAAGTAGCCATTGATTATATTTACTTATTTTATACCAATTATATCTCATTTTACTCTAAAGTGTTTTGTTTTGTTACTATAATTGATTTGTTTTTTGTTAACGTGTTTTGAATCTGTTTTTGTACTGATTATGTGTCAACATTATTTTCTACATTATAGTTTGTCAATTATTTCCTAGCTGATTTTCCAGTGTTTATTATTTCTGTATTGATTTACCTTCTTATTTATTTAACTTGCCATTGTCAACAATATGGCTATTACTTACTATTCTTTATTACATAAAATATAACAACTAGGCCTATGGACTGTATACTTCCTTCAGCCATATCCTATTCATAAATTTAATTGAACAATCTTTACCAGTTATTAGGTAATGTTGGTTTACAATTCATTTCATTCTTTACTATTTTTTGGGTGATAAACATCATCACTCCTTTTAAACTTACTTAATCGATTATCCCTTATAACATGGGGTGTTTATTGATTGCGTTTTTAATTTCTTATTTCTTTAATAATCTATCCCTCCAATCCATGGTAACACTAACTGTTTACCTTACATGGGCTTTCTCCCCTGAATAACATCGTATCCTTCATTTATATCTAATCTAAATACTATTTTTAATTACTACTATCAATACAATTCTTATATGTTCACCATTAAATCGTTTAGTGTTTATCACTGATTTACTAAGTGTTTTCTTATCTATCACTATTTTTCATAATACTATCATTTACAATATTCTTATTTATTCATAACCTTCACTTGTAAACTATCTAGTGTTTATCACTGATTTACTCATTATTTTGGGGGTTTTTACACTTTCACTTTTGGCACTTCTTAAACTTTTTATTTTAAGTGTTTATTAGTGGGTAATCCGTACCATTACTTTTTCTTTGTCACTTAGTTATTTTTATTTTCTCACTATCTCACAATCTCTCTCTTTCTTTACAAATATTATTTATACTTAATAAGTTCATGTCTTTTTAGAGTTCTTACTTACATATACTTCTAATTCTTGGGTTAGTGTACTTTTATTTATCGGGTTTTATCAATTACTAATTACATTTGGCACTTAGTCGATACTAATAATTTTTTTTTTTTTTTGGTTATTTACTGGTTTCGTTTCCTTTATGATATTTGAGTGTATCATTTCTCCCTTCCCTATTCTATACTATTTGTCTGTGTTTTATCATCTTGTTTCACTTTATTTCCTTTATATTTGGTTTGTTCCATTTTTATTTTCATTTGTCTTCTCCTTCATGTCCATTTTGTTTCATTTTATTTTGGTTTTTTATCTGGCCAGTCTCTGGGGTTGGGTCAAAGTCGTTTGTTTGTCAGTCTAGTCTATTCTTTTAATAATTACTTGTGTTTACAATTCTTCCTTCTTCTTTCTTAGTTACATTTTATATTTTTTCTTCATTATTTATTTATCAAAATATATTACTTTTTAGCGTTTATAGATATCAAATATGATCTGAATTTGGCGATGTTATATAATGCCCTTCCACCAAAATTGATCATTTTATAAAACGTGATTCTAAGTTTGATGAAATTATCAATTGTATTGTATCTTCTTCTTCTTAAATTCTCCTGCTTCTTTTTCAGTTTTATGTTCAATTCTGTATCTTCTACTTCCTTTCTTCTGAGTCTTTTCTTCATTATTTTCTCCTATTACGATCTGGCTTATTGATTTTTTATTATAAATTATTCCCTATAAATCTTATTTTCCCTAACTATCCCTACTTTGTAGCTGAAATCGATTCGGATGGCTCTATTGGCTTACCTAACTCCGTCGTTCAAAACTACACTTTTTCTGAGGTCAGGGGAACATCATCCCTGCTCAGTTAAATGATTGCTGGACTTATTCACCAGTCAATCTTAATTAATGAATCTTAAATATAGTCATCTTGCGACTAATAATAATAATATTTGTCGGGAATCCTTTACATTTTCATTTCATTATTGCTCAGTTCGAGTCATATTTAATTCTTAATTCTCTCTGTCGATACAATTTGATAATGCTTGAAGCGCTGATATTTTATTGATACAATTAATATTTTTATTCATTTTCAATTACTCTTTCATTCATCTCTTTTTATATTATAACTTTTAGAATATTTATTTCCTTCTTGATCATTGGTTTGTTTATTTTATCTCACATATTTTTTCTAAATTGTTGTGGAAGTTGATCATTTCAATTTTTTTTTTTTTTTAAGTTTGTCGTTCTTACTAGTTAGGAATTGTTGTAGCTCATTCCTTTATTTTATATTTTACTTTTTTGCCTCATATGTTGGCCAAATATTATAATAGTAAGGTGATCTTACATAATTCTTTTTTATTATTATTTATCATTTTTTTCTTTTATCTCATATATGCATTAAATAATGTTGACTTTACATAATTTTTTGAATTTTGAAATCTCAGCTTACACCTTTTTATTTATTATCTATTTGCAAACTTATTCGTTTGTTTTGTTATCTCTTTTTTTTTAAATTACTTCGGTTGGTTATTTACCTTTGGTTTTTTCAGTCATTTCCATCCATTTGTCTTAAGTATTCGTCTATGTTCTCCCCTTCGATGATTATTAATTATTTTAGTTAATTTAATGTTCCTTCTTTTCCATTGGTTTGCTGGTTCTGTAATCAGGAAATCAGTCCCATATTTCAGTGTTTATCTGCACTTGGTTTACCCATGGTCCATGATTACATGAGTTACCCCCGTTGTTCAGACTGCTCTGGTGTGTATAACTATTTCTGTCCATGTGATATAGGTCTCTTCTATCTGGTACAGCCATTCTTCTAATATCATGTGTTCTTTATTATCAATTTCTACCTCAATTACTTTAGTATTTTGGTTATTACTCAACGAAGTTACTCGTACCTCTGTAACGTGTCAAAATTTGGGTAAATTTATTTCGTACAGTATGGGGTATTTGTATTTTTATTTATTTCATTTTGCGGGGGTTTTATAAAAGTATTGTGCTAACATTAACTCTATTGGAACAGAACACGTGGCAAGTAGAACAGTTTGAAACAAAGGCAAAGCGCAATTTCTATTGTGTAAGTCGGCAAGGAATTCGTACCACCCTCCAATTCTCAGAAATGTGCATAAGTGTGACGACGCCCGCACTTAACATCCCAAGCAGGGCCGCTGTTAGTGACACCGAGAAAGTCAAACGGCGCTGGAAAAAATGGCGCTGGAGCGAACGATTTGGGACCTCAACCAGCCAACTACAGGAAACATAGTTAAGCCCCGCCTACTGCTAGTGACATCAGTATAGCAGAGGCAAATATCGTCTACAAACTGGGCTGATATAACGACTATGTTCCATGCATATAGCTCATACGCCACAACAATCCACCTTGAACGATGACGAAAATCAGGTGGCGGTGAACGGCAGTTTCCTACCGCCCAAACGCAGTCTACCTTAGTGAGAGACGCCAGACGGTCTACGAGAAGCAGAGTACCGCCACAGACACCTACAGTTTCGTTTCGGGCCCGGTTGGTCGAGTTTTCCTAAAATGTAATTAATTCAACAGGACCGACCGGGACCCAAGAGATTAATCAAACCATCACAGTGAAAATTTTATTACATAGGAGACAGTGAAAACAGTTTAAGACGGACATTTTCGGAAGCGCGGAACAATAACCACGTGCGTGGCCGGTAACGCGATAGTGCGGTTCCCCGAGTTAAACTGAATTTTCTAAGATGTTGAGGGGTTTATAAATATTAGGTATAAATGTGTGAGTGAATTGCAGGCTGGGCAGTCTAGTAGTAAGTAATAATCATTAAGTTGCATAAGTTATAATTATGTTCTAAACAGACAAAACATAGGGAAAAAATGTACTAAAGTTTCAAGCAATATACAAAAAATTTTAACTGTACACATGTTTGTTGAATAATCACTCATTAAAAATAACGGTTACTTCCGATAAAATGTGTTAGACTAAGTTATTTTGTCATTACCACGTTCTCATTTCTGTGTTGCGAAATTCGTCTAACGTTCCGGAATCTTTCTGAATTATTAATTGGGTGTGGTCAGATAGCAAAATTGTCCTTTTTATTTAAGGTGGAGTGTAAAGGTTTTCGATATTTTACCTATAGAAAAAATAATCGTGGCGACCTTGGTCTTCTGGTAAAATTCAAATAACAGGTAAGTGGATGTGATTGCGTACAGATAAGTTCTGGCAGGGTATTTTATGTATTGAGAATATATTTCAGCACTTTTATATTGTTAAAAACGGCTCTCGCCTGCCAGGATTTTCGTTTTAATTTTATTTATACGGGATAGACCTATTTTAATGCACAGAAAATAGGATGTGGTAATGACGAATTTGTAAAAATATTGATCGTAGATAATTACAAGCGTGTGTTGTTAGGTTAGCGTAGTAAAATAAAATGCGTTATATACGCAAAGTTAATATGAGGTAGAACGTACATTACAAATTAGGCTAATTAAAATATTCTAAATATCAATAATAAAAATCAGAAATGGCAGATAATAACGAGAATGTCAGCTTAACTGACATAGAAAACGAAAGCCAAATGAATATCGAATTAACGGATGATAATGATAATATGATGAAATACTTATGTAGCATGGTGTGTAGTATGAAAGAGAGTTCAGACAAGCAGCAGGCGATGTTAGAGTTAAAATTCAGTGAACAGAAGAGTGATTCTGACGCTAAATTCAATGTATTAAAAAATCAGAATAATGAATTAAAAAACGAGATTCAAGGATTAAATAAATGTTTAGAAAATAATAACGAAATAATAAAAAATAGTTTGTATAAATTAGAACGGAGTGTGGAGAGAATGGAAGTAGTTGTGATGAATCCAGAGAAAAATAAAACAAATGAAAATTGTAATAACAAGTGTAAAAATATGATACCAGAGAAAGAGTTAATAAATGATAACAATAATGTTGAAAATAATGAGAATAATAGTAATGTATTTGAAGAATTAGTATCGGAGACTGATACGGTAAAAATAAAGAATGAGAGCACTGATGAGTTGGTGGAATGTAGTGATAATGAAATGTTAATGTGTATTGATGAAGTAGAGAGAGAGCGAAAAAATAATGTTGTGGTGGAGTGGGGACAGAGGGCAAATTTTCCCTTTATTATTTATGATGTTTATGATGAGTTAATGAGTTCACAAGTGTTGTTGTTGAAGGGCAAGAGTCCCGTATTGATAGATGAATTGAGGTGTTTATTTTTGTTGAGTAATTGTGCACCCTCTGTCCGGAATAATTGTGAGAGTGTGATGTGGTGCTATGAAGAGAGAGAGATAAGTAGAGAATAGTATGTAACAGAGTTGTATGATTTGAATAGAAAGTATGACGAATGGAAGGAAAGTTTAAAAGCATACTTGACTAATAATGACTATAATGATTTGACTAAAGTAATTAACCCGATAATGAGTGAATTTACTGACGGAGATTTAACAAAAATACCTAACGTCGACTGGTGTAATGAGTATTTGAATAAGATGAATGAATTTAGTCTTTATGGTTATAACACACAAAACAGGGATTTGTATGTTAATGAGATTGAAAAATGTTATATAACACCAAGGTTAATCTGGGACGATGGAGGTTAAATTATAAAACCATAAAAGACAGTGATAAACATTTTGTTTTATGGTTCTGACATGGCAGATTTGGACAATGAAGGGCGGAAAAACTGAACAGTTAATAACCAAAGTTTGTAAATAATTGTAGTGAATTTATTTATGTGTATTGTAGAAGGTCAGCTAAACAATGTATGTATATAGGTAAGTGATAATAATAATATTAATACTTTGCAATTTAATAAATATCAGAATTAATTTTGGAAACAGTAATGGGTTAATTTGTATAATGGCAAACAATAATAATGGAATTTGTATTTTCAGTAATTAATTTAATCAAACCAGGTTGATATGTTTTAAATATTTTGAGTGATTATGTAAATGCTAATTAATTAAATTCTTTAAATGAATTCAATTTATTTTACGAGATTTGTGAAGTTGGTAATAGATGACTAAATTGTTTGATTTAAATTAATAATTTTTGTGAAATGTTTCAGAGGTGAGGTGAAAGTATGGGGGTGTATGGTGAGTGTGTTTTGGGTATATCATGTTGAATGGAATGTAAGTATAGAACTTTTACAGTATGAATCATGTATAATAAAAATGTTTACAGGTAACTAAGATTTTAATTCAATAGTGAGATTATTTGACATAATTGTGTTCAATAAAAATGATTATTAAAAAATTTAATAATAACTGAAAAATGATATATACTAATTATTAATAATAAATTTTGAAAATTTTAAGAAAGTCAAATGGTAAAAAGTTATGAATGAGTTAAATGATTATTGATGAAAATATTATATGATAATGTATATAAAATTTTTAATTAGTTAGCTATTAAGTGCTATTGCGGGGGTGGCCTGTGCTCCCGTAGATAGCGAAATGGGTTGGGGGTAACAGAGAGTGTTACCTCCATCGGAGGCCAAAATGGCGAAATTGTGCGACACACCTTTTTCGTGCAAATTAAATTTACACACTGATAGACTTTCATGTCGCACATAATAATGATGAGTGTAACAGGCACTGAAATGAAGTTAGATTTCCCTGACTTTTCGGGCGATTACTGCCTTACCAGCACTAATCGTGGATTTGGCTAGCGGTTAGCTATGGTCATACCAAGTCCCTTGACCATAGCTGACTTGAAACTGGTATATAGTAGAAATTAAATGGGGGGTGAATTTTAGGGGAAATCCAGGCACTATGGAACAGCGGCTACCACTCTGCCCGCGTGGGGGCAGCAAAGCCAGGTGGTAGACCCGCATTAAGGGCGTGTAACTATATAACAAAGGTTAATATCTGAACCTTTTAAAATGTAACAGCCGAAGCAAAGACACGGAGAGGTCAAACTACTCCAAAATATGCCGTCTTTGCAGAAGCGAAAGGGCGATACAGTCCTCCATAATTTGCAATAGAGTGTGTGGACGGGAGGTGGCTCAGATGAGTCACGAATTTAAATTTTATGACATAAAAATTTTTTGCTAACTCAAATATTAGTCCAATAAAAATGCTTGTGCTCTGTTTAAATAACTAGCTGCTCAGACATTCAATATAAGGTGTTCATGCTATAATTTTAAATGTATTATTTTATTATCGTAGGTTAGATATAAGCATTGATAACAATATGTGTTTTCATTATGTGTGTATTTTGAACCTAAGTAAATAATTAAGCCGTCTGGCAGGCGGTTGACACAAAGTATCAGAATCAGAAAGAGAGGAAACAATGAGGTGAGAAGTAATGATAAATAAATATATATATATTTCATGTAATTTGGTCAATTTTGAGATGTGTTTTCATTGTGTTAGTAAGATCAGCTGATCAGCAATAACATGTCACTGGTAAAATGGTTTATAAATATTCCAAGTAATTAATGTTCAATGTAATGTTTTAATGTATTACAGATGTTTAAAGTAATGATAAAAATAATTTGATAAGGTGAGAAATAAAGTAACAATTTGTGAAAGTTAGCAAGAGATAGTTTTTGGGTGATGAATATTTTATGGGACACATAGATCTGTCCAAGTTGAAGTCAAAGTTAAAAAAATAGTAGAGATGAAAATAATGTAATGTTGTTTTGAGTTAATATATGTTATAGAATTTTGAGAAGTATTGATGTTGACACAGTAGTAATGGAGAATTTATGTAGAGTTTTGAGCGATATATTGTTGTTTATAATTGATGTTGTTATTTTGTTGTATTTGTTGTAAGGTAATGAGATTGAGATTTTGAGGATGGCAATTTTGTAGTAGGGGGTAGTGTAATGTGGGAGTCCGCAACATAATGATAAGTTGGGACGGGATTGGGACCGATTTAGTGGGACGGGGCCGCCTTAGGTAGAATCCAGGGGCCAGATAAGGGAATTGAGTTTTTTGGGGGGGGGGAAACACGTATCCTATGTACAAAGGGTTAGAGAATATTTTTTTTATATACAGAGAGAAGGTGGCGAATTGAGTTTAATGATAAGTTGGGTTTAGAGAGTGTTTTGATAGAGATGGGTGTCATGGTAGTTGAAGTTGTTAGAGGTTAGAGTCAGAGGTAGAAAGATTATATATGTATACAGATCAAGTAGTAAATTAAATGAGATAAATGTTTAAATCACCCACAGTAATGGAGAATGAGATTGTTAAATAAAGAAAGAGATTTAGTACAAGAATATAAAATTTTAATTAAAGCCAGTGACAAAATTTTGATAGAATTTGGAAAAGTAAAGTTGTCGAGTTTATTTTGAATAATTTAAAGGTCAATTTGATTATTATTTATAATAATATTTTGTTATTTTAAATGTTTTATTTTATTATGTTTTGTGTTCCAAGTTAGGATATTACAGATGTCAAATGTATTTTCAGAAAGTATACATAACGTATGTAGGTCAAGGTTGTGGACTTGACCTAGTTTCGATCAGCTGATCGTGAGGTCATGTAAGTTAATAGTAGGAAGCCAATTTAACTTGTGTATTTTAATTAATTTAACCAAGTTTTAATTAATGTCTACATGTAAAGGAAACCTTTTAATAAAATTAAATTTTTTTTTTTAATTTTAAAATTTTTGGAAGATTATTTTTGGAAAAAAAAAGGAATCTTGATTTTTCGCCTGCCAGCTAATGAATATTTTAAGTGTTGATTATTTGATTATTGTGCTAACCATGTTTATGATTATTGATTTATGTTGTATTGCATTGTATTGTTAGACTCTAAGTATTCACATGTTAGGTTAAGGATATGTTTAATTAGGAGAAATGTTTAAATTAACTCATTTTAAATAAAACAGAAAATAAGGAAGAAAATTTTTTTTGATACAATATTTTATTTTGAATTCTGAATTTTTTTTCTTAGATGAAATAGTAAAGTTTAAAGAATTTTTCAATGTATACTATGTAATGTGAGTGTGTGTGAGCCCAGTATCTGCTAAAGGCAGCCCAGCTTGCATAAAAGGGGAAACATATCGGTTGAGGATCTGGCATAATCTGAGCCAGGGATTGAGGATTTTGGGGGGTAGCATGTTAGAAGGTGAGGTGTGCTGTGGTACTTGTCTGTTCGATTTCTCGGTGTTGGGATCTCTTACGGAGAAGTCCAGTGATCTCGTTCAGATGCGTCCATAGTCGCCAAGCCAGGGGGGCAGTGTACCCATGAAGAGTAAGAACAAGGGGGTTATTGGCACCAGTTCCTCACCGGTCCTCTTCGGGGTGTTATCAATGAGATTTCTTCTGTTTTGGACAGCAGAATTCTCATTGAGGGGGTATTGTAACGTGTCAAAATTTGGGTAAATTTATTTCGTACAGTATGGGGTATTTGTATTTTTATTTATTTCATTTTGCGGGGGTTTTAAAAAAGTATTGTGCTAACATTAACTCTATTGGAACAGAACACGTGGCAAGTAGAACAGTTTGAAACAAAGGCAAAGCGCAATTTCTATTGTGTAAGTCGGCAAGGAATTCGTACCACCCTCCAATTCTCAGAAATGTGCATAAGTGTGACGACGCCCGCACTTAACATCCCAAGCAGGGGCGCTGTTAGTGACGCCGAGAAAGTCAAACGGCGCTGGAAAAAATGGCGCTGGAGCGAACGATTTGGGACCTCAACTAGCCAACTACAGGAAACATAGTTAAGCCCCGCCTACTGCTAGTGACATCAGTATAGCAGAGGCAAATATCGTCTACAAACTGGGCTGATATAACGACTATGTTCCATGCATATAGCTCATACGCCACAACAATCCACCTTGAACGACGACGAAAATCAGGTGGCGGTGAACGGCAGTTTCCTACCGCCCAAACGCAGTCTACCTTAGTGAGAGACGCCAGACGGTCTACGAGAAGCAGAGTACCGCTACAGACACCTACAGTTTCATTTCGGGCCCGGTTGGTCGAGTTTTCCTAAAATGTAATTAATTCAACAGGACCGACCGGGACCCAAGAGATTAATCAAACCATCACTGTGAAAATTTTATTACATAGGAGACAGTGAAAACAGTTTAAGACGGACATTTTCGGAAGCGCGGAACAATAACCACGTGCGTGGCCGGTAACGCGATAGTGCGGTTCCCCGAGTTAAACTGAATTTTCTAAGATGTTGAGGGGTTTATAAATATTAGGTATAAATGTGTGAGTGAATTGCAGGCTGGGCAGTCTAGTAGTAAGTAATAATCATTAAGTTGCATAAGTTATAATTACGTTCTAAACAGACAAAACATAGGGAAAAAATGTACTAAAGTTTCAAGCAATATACAAAAAATTTTAACTGTACACATGTTTGTTGAATAATCACTCATTAAAAATAACGGTTACTTCCGATAAAATGTGTTAGACTAAGTTATTTCGTCATTACCACGTTCTCATTTCTGTGTTGCGAAATTCGTCTAACGTTCCGGAATCTTTCTGAATTATTAATTGGGTGTGGTCAGATAGCAAAATTGTCCTTTTTATTTAAGGTGGAGTGTAAAGGTTTTCGATATTTTACCTATAGAAAAAATAATCGTGGCGACCTTGGTCTTCTGGTAAAATTCAAATAACAGGTAAGTGGATGTGATTACGTACAGATAAGTTCTGGCAGGGTATTTTATGTATTAAATATATTTCGGCCAATTTTTTATTGTTACACCTCCATCATTGATCTTCTCACTGATATTGGTTTATTTTGCGTTTCTATTTCTGTTGTATTCCATTTTCTGATCGACCTTCTTACTGTGTTATACCCTGTTTGGTAGTGATTCCCTTCTAAAGTCTCTATTAAGTTCCTTCTATTATTTCTAAAATTCATTATTTCATTCTGGTCGGTAATTGGTAGATTAAACATCTCAAGTAGTCCATTCTTCACCATCTCCAGTTCTTCTCTGGTATTGATTAGTTTTCTTTGATGCATTTTCTTAGTCTTCATTTCCATGGTTTGGATATTGTCTTTGTTTGTTTTATTTTTATTTTCAGATAATAATACATTTTGGTCTTCTTTAATTTCTATCTCCTTACTACCTTCAGAAGTGGTGTCTATTGTTTCATTCAATTTCTGGAACCCGTTATCTAATGTTTCACTTAACTTTCTGACATTCTCTTCCATTCTGTCGAATCTTTTGTTAATTTCTTTTAACTTGTCATTAGTTTCTTCCTTGTTTCTGTCCAATTTTTCATTTATTTGTTTTATCAAACTTTCATTATTTTGTCTACTTTGTTCAACCATTAAATTCATTACGTCCTGCAGGGTCACTTTCTGTGGTTGTTCTGGCATTTTCTTCTGTTGCTTCCCTTTGACGTCTTTGACTATTTCTTCTTCTATTTGAATACTTGGTTATTCCATGTTTTTATTATTTGGTATTTCTTTGAACTCTTCTATTTGATTATGTACCTTCCTCCATTTACAAATATCTTCTCTGGATAGTTCAAACATAACCCTTATCCATTCCCTTAATTCTGCGTTTTCCGTTTGTATTGGTCTTTCTGGTTGTCTTATTGATTGTCTCCATTGTTCATACTCCTCCTGTGTATATTCCTCTGTCACCTGTGCGTATACTCCCGTTCTTTCGTTTTTCATTTGTGTTTCATTATTGTCCCATCTTTCCCAATCTTCTTCAGTCATTCTTTCCACATTGTTATCTCCTTTTTCGTGGGCTGTCCCGATAGTCTCTTCTTTATTATACTTGGTGTCTAACTTCCACATTTCATCATAAATATCTGTTAATGTCATTTTGTCGTTTGGTGTTTCCACTGCATTCGCACGACTCATCTGTGCTCGTTCGTGATCCGTGGTATTTTTCTTGATGTACTCCATTTCCTTGCTGAACTTTTTAAATAACTCTGTCATCCATTCTGCATAGCTCAATTGTCTCTCTTGTTCGGGCATTTTCGTTTGTTTCTTATTTTCATTATTTGGTCCTTCTTCTATCTTGATTTTACTATCATTTTCTATTTCTTCCTTTATTACTTCCATCTTTTGCATCCTGGTTGTTTATTGACTAATTCTGTATTTCATTTGATCCTTTCCCGCCGTTTTCTTATTTCCTGCGGGGTTTCTCTTGATGTTTCCCTCTTGTGCATCTTGTTATGCTTTCGTAATCGCCGCTAGAATTTCGTATTTCCCTTTCTTCTAGCCTCACCAGTTGGTCGCCAATTTTGTAATATAACTCTTTGTAGCTGCCGTGTTATTTTGCCACACGTTGGATGCGTCAATTTGTAATCGAACGATGTCGTCGTATTCTCTACAAAATGTAAAAGTGTCAGAGTGTAATTGGTGTAACGTATACTCTCGTGTCTTACCAATCCGTCGTCGCTCTGGAACGTAACTTACGCTAATTGTGTCCGTCGCGAACGTACGAATAACCAGGTATCGAAGTCTTTACCTGTTGTTCACTAGGGATGTGTAAATCCCGGGTGGCGCCAAATTGTTTAATTAAAACAATTAAAAAAATTTATGATGATAGGGCGAGTTCAGCTCAGGCGGTGTGGAGAATTCAAATTTATTCCCACCTCGGTTCGACTTTCTTAATCAGGCCGGTAGTTCATTGAGTTGGCTACATGAGCGCTTGCCGTCAATACTAGCTGTTCGCTAAAATGTACAAAAATTATAATACACCTTCCTAATGAAATTAAAACACAGTGGTTACACTCAGTATTTGTTTATTATTTGGTGATTATTAATTATTCAGTTTAACACAGATTATATTTTGTTTTTTAATACATTTGCACCAGCAATTAATATAAGACAATTTCTCTAGGGTTTGACAAATCGATTTTGAACGTATCAGACAGTCAATGATGGCGACTGTGGAATTTGTTTACAAATGTTTTCGTTCAAACGTCTTGGATTCTTGTGATTATGATAAAAGGATTAATACTGATTACAACAATAAAAATACACTACCTTACATTATTTATACTTAAATAATATAATGTGTAGCTATAATTTGTTCCTGGAGTGTAGTAAAAGTGTCTCAAAGGTTCGTAAACTAACAACAGGTTATTCTTACTAGTTGACAAATTTTCAGTGTCTTTTTTTTATTTAATCTTTGAAAGAAATTATATTCAGTTTATAGTGAGAGTTCAGATTACTGTGAGAAATATTTAAAGTGATTTTAATTCTGAAATTTGGGTAATTTAATGATACTTAACACATCAGTAGACTGGATGTACTCAGTTGTTCAGGTAAAAAGGAATGGGGCTGCAATCATATTCAATTTTCAATTGTCCAGGGCGTCTGGCATCTTTTTCAAATTAATCGTAGCAATTTATTCATTTCTTTTTTATTTAATTGTTCCTCGACATCAGTTAAATGTTTTCAGTCATCGTCTGCTTCGTTCTTGTTCATTTGTTGTAATTTTGTTTACTTTTTTGACCTTTCAAATTAAAATGATGGTCGTTCACGATTTGGCTTCTATTCTGCAAGAGCGTCACATTATGAGTAATAAGATTTAACGGAAAATTCATAACCAACGTCCGTTGTCATGGTTACAATTTAATTCTGATTGGTTAATCTTGTCTTATAACCATTGTTATCAATTTTGAATTTTTATTCAAAATTACTATATATCTTCTGATTGCTTTATTCTTCTGTCTTCCTCCCTACATATTAAATATTATCACTACTGTTATTATTTCCTTTCAAAGATTATTTTGATATCCCATAAGGTTGGGTTCTTCAAAATATTAATGTTTGTACAATTATTTTAATATTTGTTAACTATGTTTCTTTTTTAATTTAAGTTCTTATTCTAAAATTTTTCTTTTAATATGATTTACAAATTATCCTTGGCTGGTTACTCGCCTTGGATTTGTTAATTTCTTTGTTGATTTTATACAATTTGTAGTTATTTGTTTTTTTTACAGTTAGGCATTTCATAGGCCTAAGTAGCCATTGATTATATTTACTTATTTTATACCAATTATATCTCATTTTACTCTAAAGTGTTTTGTTTTGTTACTATAATTGATTTGTTTATTTGTTAATGTGTTTTGAATCTGTTTTTGTACTGATTATGTGTCAACATTATTTTCTACATTATAGTTTGTCAATTATTTCCTAGCTGATTTTCCAGTGTTTATTATTTCTGTATTGATTTACCTTCTTATTTATTTAACTTGCCATTGTCAACAATATGGCTATTACTTACTATTCTTTATTACATAAAATATAACAACTAGGCCTATGGACTGTATACTTCCTTCAGCCATATCCTATTCATAAATTTAATTGAACAATCTTTACCAGTTATTAGGTAATGTTGGTTTACAATTCATTTCATTCTTTACTATTTTTTGGGTGATAAACATCATCACTCCTTTTAAACTTACTTAATCGATTATCCCTTATAACATGGGGTGTTTATTGATTGCATTTTTAATTTCTTATTTCTTTAATAATCTATCCCTCCAATCCATGGTAACACTAACTGTTTACCTTACATGGGCTTTCTCCCCTGAATAACATCGTATCCTTCATTTATATCTAATCTAAATACTATTTTTAATTACTATTATCAATACAATTCTTATATGTTCACCATTAAATCGTTTAGTGTTTATCACTGATTTACTAAGTGTTTTCTTATCTATCACTATTTTTCATAATACTATCATTTACAATATTCTTATTTATTCATAACCTTCACTTTTAAACTATCTAGTGTTTATCACTGATTTACTCATTATTTTGGGGGTTTTTACACTTTCACTTTTGGCACTTCTTAAACTTTTTATTTTAAGTGCTTATTAGAGGGTAATCCCTACCATTACTTTTTCTTTGTCACTTAGTTATTTTTATTTTCTCACTATCTCACAATCTCTCTCTTTCTTTACAAATATTGTTACAACACAAATAAGCTAACCCAGTACCAGGGATAAAAAACTATATTTATAAATGTAAAAATACTTCATATCTAATAAACTGATTAATTCAAATAAAATATAAAGAATATGACTCGACAAACGACGACTTTGACCTAACCCAAGTGATTGACCCAACAACAGGAAACAAATGAAGAAGGGAACCACACAAATAACCAACGAGAATAAGAGAAGAAAGTGATAAACCCAAACAAAAAGGAAACAAGTTCATGGGATTAAACGACCCCAAAATACCCAAAGAAAAGGATGGAAAAACCAAAGTATTAATCAAATAATGAAAATGAAGAAGGAGGGAGACAGGTAGAAGTGAAAACCAATAATGATTCACAAAACGAGTAATAAAGCATAGGAGAAGGAGAAATAAAGCACTCAAGAAGAATATTGGAACCAAAACAATGGTTATCCTGAGAAAGGAAAAAGTAACGGTTACTACCCATTAATGGACAAAATGATCTAGAGAAGAAACACTATTAAAAACGATTAAGGATCAAGGTGATAAAAAAGCAACCTAAACCACAAATAAAATTGTTATTAAGTATTAATTGTTATTAGTATTGAGGATATATTGTAATGAAAGAGAAATAAGTATAGGGATCACCCACTAAAAAAACACATAGTATAAACAGTGATACAGTGCAATAGTGTATGTGTAAAAACCCCAAAGTGAAGTGATAAGATACGCTAGTTAAATTATAATTAACCATAGATAATTTAAAAGTGAAGGTGAGATATAAGTGGGAATAGGGTAAGATTTAGAATATAACTATTATAAGAAATAGTGAATAATGAAGAAAGTAGACACTTCATAAATCTGTGAAAAAACACTAAAGGTTTAAAAGTGGAAAAATAACGGTGAATAAATAGCTGGTGAAAAATAGTATTAAGATATGATAAACACTAGAAAGTGATGATGACATTATTATTTAAGAAAAGATGTTTAATAGAGTTAAGTTTAATTATAGCCGGTGGTAAGTAATTAAAAGGGAGAATTCCAGGAAAGAATAAATTGAAGGTGTTGACATGGAGAGAATGTAAAAATTGTTTAAAGATTAAGAAATCAAAGACAGAACAAAGACACCTATGTTATAAGGGACTGTTATAAATTTAATAAAAGTGATGTTGTTTATCACAATAAAAATAATATGTATTGTAAACAAAAAAATTAGCAAATAATGATAAGTTGGAAGGAAGTGATGATATTTCTCACTCAAAATAATAACTCTAATAACTTATAAGGAATTGTTCATGTTAATGTTATGAATAGGATATGGCTGAATGAAATTTGCAGTCCATAAGCCTAATGTTATGTTTTAAGGATTAAAATAGAGAAAGCAATATTGACATGTAATCAACACACCAACAGACTCAAAATACAACACAACCAATAAAAATAACAATGTAAAGCCCATTAGGCTGAAACAAAGTGTGATTTAAATGAAATAAGTCAAATACCATAATGGCTACTCAGGCCTAGGAAAGGCATAACTGTCAGAACCAAACAACCAAAAATTATAACAAATTGAATAAGAATTTAGAAAATCTGAGGTGAAGGAATCACCAAGAATAAATTGTAAATCATTTGTAACACAAAATATTGTAATAAGCATTTTTATACAAAAAGAAATGTAATTAACAAGCATTAACATAATTGTAAAAACATAAAATCTGAAATTACCCAAGCTTGTGGGGTATCAAAATAATCTATGAAAGGAATTAAATACTATAGTGACAATATTTAATAACCAGGAAGGAAGATGGAGGAATAACAGCAATCAGAAGATATACGAAGAATTCGAATTTTGATAACAATACATCATCTCAAAATCAACCAATCGGAATCATGTAGTTACCATGGAAACGGCAGTTGAAGACGAAATTACCGTTGGAATTAAAAGAAGCGAAGCGTCATTAAGCGAATACAGATGCCAATATTTGGAAGAACGTTTTTTCAGTGAAAATAATGCAAACAAGTATTAAAAGTTGCTAACCATGATAGCTTGAGAAGCAGATGACCATTTGTAGCAGCCAATTCAAGACCCAAGGCCAATTAAACGGAAAATCTACTTGAAAAGAACATCTAGACCCATGACGAAAAAGACGCTCAATCTATTGAAGCCCCAAAATCCATGAAAACTGAACTTATGCAGCCACATCCTACCTGATTAAACAACGAAGGCACCTAGGCACGCTGAGGTGTTAAGTACAATCAAATTATTTATTTTCCAAAAACCCTAATCACTTTAAATATTTTTAAAAGGTAAATTTACCTCACTACGGAACCAATATTTCTCTTTCATAGAATATTTAAGCAAAATAACACTTAATAGAAACTTGTTAACGTTGAATATAACCTATGAATTAAACACGAACTTACAAAACACTTTTACGACACAACAGAACAGATTGTAACAGCACACATTATTATTTATGTACACATAGAATAAGGTAATATATATTTTTATTGTAACCATTGGAGTTCTTTAACTCATAGTCACAAGAATCCACGATTTTGGAAACAGAAATCATTGTAATATTTTAACGTACACAGCAATGCAAACGATGAACGTTTCCTTGATCATATTCGCCGAACCCTAGAGGCAAGAGTCGAATGTAAACAGTCGGTGCAAATTTATTATTGTATTATTGTCAATGTGAATGTTTTCAATTATCACCTATTAAGAAATAACTATTACAGGGAGTAACCGTCGTTATCATTTCATAGGGAGTGCTATATATAAATTACTTGTGTTTAGTTAAGAATAAATTGTACGAGCAGCGAACAAGTTGTCATTCACGCAGCAGTAGCGACGATTGTGACGGCCGTGCGAGCGGGAATTATTTGAATGCCCAATACCGCAACGCTGATAACTCGTCTAACAATAATTTTAGTTGTTTTATAAAACGACTTGGTGCCACCCGGGATTATCACACCCCTATAAATAACAGGTAAGGTTACTGCCGTATTATACAGGTGATTACATCAACGCTACGATCATCGCTAGCCACAACATTACTGTAACGACCCGGTGCGAGGCGATTGCACTAATTATCAAAACACATACAAACTGTACACATTTTGCAGGTACGATCAGATCTATTCGTTACAGATTGACGAATACCACGTGAGGCTTGAACGAAGACGAGGACGTCTTCTATTCAATCGTTACAATATTATTTATACTTAATAAGTTCATGTCTTTCTAGAATTCTTACTTACATATACTTCTAATTCTTGGGTTAGTGTACTTTTATTTATCGGGTTTTATAAATTATTAATCACATTTGTCACTTAGTCAATACTAATACTTATTTTTTAAATTGGTTATTTACTGGTTTCGTTTCCATTATGATATTTGAGTGTATCATTTCTCCCTTCCCTATTCTATACTATTTGTCTGTGTTTTATCATCTTGTTTCACTTTATTTCCTTTATATTTGGTTTGTTCCATTTTTATTTTCATTTTTCTTCTCCTTCATTTCCATTTTGTTTCATTTTATTTTGGTCTTTTATCTGGCCAATCTCTGGGGTTGAGTCAAAGTCGTTTGTTTGTCAGTCTAGTCTATTCTTTTAATAATTACTTGTGTTTACAATTCTTCCTTCTTCTTTCTTAGTTACATTTTATATTTTTTCTTCATTATTTATTTATCAAAATATATTACTTTTTAGCATTTCTTACATACTTATACATATCAAATATGATCTGAATTTGGCGATGTTATAATATGTGTCAATCAAGGGAACTTTTAAAATGACTCATATTTTTAATGCTATTACAATAATATAGATTAAACATTGTAAAACTGATTAGCTTGTCAACAAAGTTATATTATAGAAACATGAGAACTTACAAGTTGTCAACAGGTCAATGTAGGTAACAAACTTCTGAGCACCATGTAGCCGACATTGGTCTGAACCAAGCACAACGCATGATAGGTCTGCAAGCATACAAAAGAGTTGTTTACTGTTAAATAACCAATAACAAAGCTGAATGTAAAAAAAGACTTGATATAAAATAAAAGAATTATAAAATTTAAATAATAAATTACATAAAAAATTATGAAAAACAAAAGATTTTTGAATATATGAAAGCAGAAAAACCTCTAGTGACTTACACTGTTGTGAGACTTGAATTAACAAATTGCTCTTTTACAGCAGAATGGAGGGGTAAGTTTGGTGCTCATTCTATCTAATTTATGTACCAGTAGTTTAGTTGGTAGCCATGTACTAAGTCATCAGACATTCTGTTATGGCACTTTTATACTTCTTGTGTTTTTCATTTTTAGGAACAAATCTGTTTTCACATTTAAAACACATCATTTATTTGTTTTATTTCTTATTTATTTATTTACTTGTGTGTGTGTTTAAAACAATAGTATTTTGTAAACAATACTTACTTCCAATAAATTTATACAGAAACCTGCCAGGCACATGAGCAATCAGAACTACAAGCATTGTTTGAAACCCAATCATGATAGGTTTGTCGTTTAAAAGGACACTCCTGTAAACATAATCAAGAGTTACTTTTAAATTACAGTGAAGACAGTATACACATAGTAAGAAAACACAAATTACAATATTTGGTTTTATAATTATTAATTTTTAATTTAATTGTAATTTTATCTAATCTTTATGGTTTTTTACCATTACAATTGTATGATTGTAGCCATTGAGCATTTGTAAAGGCAACTGGGGGTAAAATTTTGATTTGATTATAGTACTATGGGTTTTAACCATTTTGTGAGGTTATGTACCCAATCTGTGTCTATACTAACCCTTTGTATCTAGTTGTATTTAGTTGCCTAAATATGTTCCAATTGTTGAAGAAAGGGATATTAATGATAATTCACCAGAGTCTTTACTGTGTCTTTCAGAAAAAGAAAGCCACTTTCTAAAAAATCAAATATTTCTTTATTACAATGCTGTAGTCTGTTAAAATAATTTTGCTAATTCATACTTATTGTTTTCCAAATAAAATAAAATACTATCAAAAATCATCAACTAATTTCCTGACTTAAGTTTCAGTTAAATTTGTCAAAAAAAAAAGTTTAAACAAAGAAGAAATTAAAGAAAGAAATTTTTAAATTCATTTTGAATCAAACAGAATGCACCAAATTTATGTTAGCTAGCTCAAATTAAACAGTAAATTTAGAAAAATGTTCCTTAAAATGTCCAATGGTATTAGAAGGCTCATAGCTATTTATTAGAAGACTAGAGATTTGTAGTTTTGTAGACTTATAATTGTAATGAAACCAATTCTAATAGCTCTTGGACTCCCTAAACAGAGATCACACAGGTGTGGCCTCACAAGACTGTTGAAACTCACTATTAATCATTATAAATCATTGATTATAATGTATTCTTAAAATGTTGGTTATTTTATTTACAAGCTATTCTGAAAATACTGCTATTTTAATAATTAACTAGTTTTTAGCAGTCAGTTGAAATAATAGCATAAATTTAATATTTGTTTACATTTTTAAGAGCTTTTTTAAGCAGCATTACAAACAAAAACAATAACAAATATCAATGAATGTAAAATGTATTCTTTTATCCTTTCAGGATCAGCAGGGGTGTATTTAGGGGGAGGGGCAAACGGAACCACATCCTCCCCCAAGGATCAGAAAAGCTGATGACTTTTGGTAATCTCTTAATTTGTAGGCTGTTTTTTTTTCAGCTGTGTATGCTAATATACGAGTAGTTCTTTTTTAAATATACAAACAGGTTAATTACACAGCATTAGGGTATATGTTTGAATTTGAAATATAGGAAAATCAACTTGTATTTTTATTATGTTTAATGCGACTGATTTCAGGATGTTATCACATGTTTTTCAGCCACTTTAAAGACAGTTATGTTGATTAGTCTTGACTTTTTTTATTTTGTATGAAGCCAACCTGACCCTGGACCCGTCCCCCCAAAGCCAAATTCGAGATACGCCACTGCTCAGGAATAGGCATATCTTCTTGGCTTCTGGCTTCAGCACTTCATCCTTGGTCCTCCAACACTTCTCTTTCCTAGTGGACTATACTTTAAAACTGTCCATGGTATTCTGTATAAAGAGATATATATATACTGCAACGAAACACAGGATGATAAGCTATGTTGTTTGTACCGAAGCACATGGATGACGAGCATTTTCATGTTCAAATTGGTTTTATGTAATACTTTGTCATTTAGCCATAAGTTGTGTATTTAGAAATGGATAAGCATGTAGGGTATACAAAATTCTTCATAAAAAGGTGTTCTTTATTGTCATGTATTTTTTAAGTGAATTTGTGCATGTGTGCGGGTGTGATACCGTGTGATCGCTATATCTTCTGCGGTAATTAACCGATTGATGTGAAACTTTGACAATGAATTATTTATGTAAATAGCTTCAATTTATGTATACTCTGTGGTTCATAACTATTTTAGAAATATGGTTTTTTATGTAGGAAAAACTCAATTTGAAACACTTATCATTAATAGGGTCATAAAAATTTGTAGATAATTCAATGCAAGTTAGTGCATATTTATACAAACTCTTTCTGGAAAAGTTTATATCTGTTGAAAGCATCAATCATGTGACTTACGTTTAGCCAATCGGAAAACACTAAATTCAGTAACATTCATTCTCTGTAGAGTAAAGATCGACACAGTCTGTCTATAGAAGTTGCAATGTGAAGTTGTGCTCGTGCATGAGACAGTTGTTCTCGAGTGAACATAGAAAAGTATAACTTAACATAATCCTTGGTATTCTGTACGAAGTTCTGCGTACAGAGCCGAATGGGTCAATTATTTAAATAGAATTATAATATAGTATAGTGCTTTTCGGTAAGTTTAAGATATCTGCTTAGGGAATATAAAGACACTTCAAGATGCGTGGAAGGTGTTCGACTAATACACCACATTAAATTGATACCTATATTCATCCTGAGATTGATCAAATTTACATATCAAATAATAATAAACTATTCTAGGAAAAATAATAAGCATTGTGTGTTTAACGTATTTGAGAAGAGGACGACAAGACGAAGAGGACGCCGGACGAAGAGGACGCTAGACGAAGAGGATGCCAGGACGAAGAGGACACTAGGATGAAGAGGACACCAGGAAGGAGTGACGCTGAAGAAGAGGACACCAGGACGGGAGCGGCGGTAGGAAGCAGAGGATTGCACGTACTGAGGTCGTATCCTCAATCAAGTAAAACCGATATATTATCGAACATTATAAACTATTATTGCAAATTACAATACATGACAATTTATAATACAATACACCTCTTTAAAAACTATATTTGTGTGTATAATAAATAAATTTTCATCTCCTCCATAATAGACTTGTTTGTGATTTTTACACACTCACTATATCCTTATTAGTATAATAAAATTTGATCTGTTGCAATACATTATATGCAAGTCCATATTGTAACGTTATGGTAATAGCGTTTGTACAGCCCTGTGTGGTTAGCATCAATTTGTAATTAATCTTCGTTACCAGTTTTTAAATACTTACGAAAGTCGAACGTCTGCTCACCAGCTCGCCGTTCAATTCGAATTTGCTGCCTCGCCGCCTGGTTGACCAACACTGCTTAGCGAATCGACTTCGTCAACTAATATGTATTCTATATTTTATTTGCCCAAACTTTTGTCTTAGTTACTTTGAATGAAATCAAACATACAGCTTAGAATGCGTACGAGAATTTATTAACAGTTCAGGATATAGTGGTCAATTACAATTTCTGCAAAAACATAATATTTAATCTTGCGCCGGCATGTTTACTTTTCGCAGTTGGCTGTCTGCTCACTTAGTCCCCATGTAGACGCTCTGTAATGGCGTTAGTTTTCTTCTTTGTTTTAAATAAATCTCAGCAGAAAGTTCTTTGGACTACATAAAATGTTATTTTACAGACTAATAAAAGTACAAAATCTTACAATATACCTTACAACTATTATAGAACAGGTGATATACTTAAGTATTGATAGTAAGTTACCGCTATGGGAACTAGTGTTTTGATAGGTTATTTATGCTTAGCAAGTTCACGTTTTTGAAACAGATTCATATAAATTCAAATTGCAGTGATATATTTATTCTATTAGAGGTGTTCAATTAAGTTCCAAAAAGTTATTAAAGTGATTAGTGAAGTGACAAAATTTGTTCAATTAATGTGGATTGTCTAATGTTTTATTTTCGGTGAAGCATTTAAAATATACTTAACGCTCCTTCATTTCGGCTTATCTTGGGTAACACTTCTCTGGAATACTTCTGCTTGTCCCTTCTGGTATAGTTCCGTGAGTTCCAGGTTCAATTTGTCTTAATGGTCCAGTTATGGTGTTCAGATTCCCTCAGTCCTATTGGCTAACGTTGATTCCAAGGATCAGTTAGGTGTTCTTCTATTCTTCCTTCGGTAAGTCGTTAATTCTGAACTGGGTCTTCTTCAGCAAATTTTTTTTTACAGAATATTCCTTAATTCTTGTGTTGAATTGGTGTAAATCTCATCATTAGTTGTATCATAGTTATTAATTGGGTCTTCTTAATCAATGTTTACACAAAATAGGCTGATTTCTTTACTTTTTATATCTTCGTGGGCTTCATGCATCCACCCTTCTCAAACTTCAATAATGGAATAATAAATTTTCAACGGTTCCCTATGTAACAAGCTTTTGTTGTCATGGCAACTCTCTGTGAAACTCTAATTCCCATTGGCTAATAACTTATATTTAAAGTATTATAATGTCCTTATGCTATTTGTAATATTAAATACAATAACACCATGGTTTTGCTTTTTGCTTACAGTTTAATTTGATACCTTTGGTCAATTTATAACAGATTTCTAATTTTTCCAATTTGGTATTTCTTTAGTTAATTACATTTAAACTAAACATTATCTAGCCAGTTTTGTACCTTACACTTTTACTTTGATACCTAAACAGATTATACACTTTATTTTATTCTTGGCTATTGTTTTATCTTAAAATTCACAAAATTCTGCTCATCAATGCTAAGCCTAATGCCTAGATTTCATAATTCCTCTAACCTATTCTCTTTACAATATTTTATAGTTATTTATTTTAATATATTAGGTTACTAAATATTACTAATGAAACAGACTAACTTAACCCATAACATTTGATTGCTTTTAATCATCACACATATTATATAATTACAGTGAAACCTCTCTAATTCAGACTTCTCTAATTCGGAATTTACGATAATTCGGACTCCCTAAAAAAAATTATAATTCACAAAAAAAATTAATTTTGTGAATTCTTTGTGAAAACATTTGCCTTTAGGGAATTTTGAAAGCGTTATGTTGGCAAAATGTGCGATACGCACCCCCACCCCGACTGGGTTTAGTCCAGTTTCAACTGCTGCTTTGGTAGTGTGTGCGTCATTGTTATTGTACTCGTATTCATGTGCATTCTATTGTACTGAAGTTATTTCTTAGTTGCGTACAGCTTTTCAAACCACATTTTCTTCAAACACTGTTTAGTATTAATTTACAGTACTGTATTACAATATGAGTGTTAGAGGTAAATACAAGACTTTAACTTTAGAAGACAAAATGAAAGTGTTGAGTAAAATAGACGCTGGTTATTCTGTGCAGAATATTTTAAACGAGTTTGGAATTAGTAAGTCTACATTTTATGATATAAAAAAGACAGAAAAAATTTCCAATTTTGTTTTTAAAGCAAGATACGCCAAATGTGAGTATTGTTAAAAGAAAACGAACGACTGCAGCAGCAAAGTTCAGTAATATTGATGATGCTGTATACACTTGGTACAAGCAGCAACGTTCAGTTGGTGTTCCAGTTAGAGGTGTAGAATTACAGGCAGCGCCAGAAAGATTCGCTCAAAAATTGGGAGAAACTGATTTTAAAGCTAGTACAGGATGGCTTTTTAAATTTTGGCAGCGCCATTCCATTGTAAACCGGAAAATATTTGGGGAAAGTTTAAGTTCCGATGTTTCTAGTGTCGAACCGTTTTGCCAAAAACTTAAAGCAGTAATTACTGATGAAAAACTTCTTCTTTCCCAAATTTATAATGGTGACAAAACAGGCTTGTTTTAGAGATCCATTCTTCAGAATACTCAGGCCTATAGAATGGACAATTCCACACCAGGCTGAAAGGTAAATAAACAAAGACTATCTGCTCTCTTATGTGCAAACACAGATGGGTCTCACCGTCTAACATCCGTCGTTGTTGGAAAATCAGCTAAGCCTAGAGCAATTAAAAACATTATGGAAAGCCTACCAGTTATTTACAAAGCAAACAAGACTGCATGGTTTACTCAGAAATTGTCCAGCGATTGGTTTTTTCATAATTTTGTGCCAGAGGTTAGAAAATTCCAGCTAGATGTTTTAAAAATAAAAGAAGAGGATGTTAAAGCTCTGTTGATATTAGACAATGCTCCTGCTCATCCCTCCAGTAATTTATTGACTAGCAGCTATGGAAAAATCAAAACTATGTACTTGCCTCCCAATACGACTTCACTTATCCAACCAATGGATCAGGGAGTAATCCTCAGTTGCAAACTCCTTTACAGATGTAAACAACTTGACGAATGCATGGTATTTTTTATGGACGATGAAGAAATGGACAATAGGGGTGAACAAACTCTTAAAAAAATAAAGGAATACAGTATTAAAAGTGCTATTTATAATTGGGCAAACAGCTGGAATGAGATCAAAATATCTACATTATGCAATGCATGGAATAAGATTTTGTACGATAAAGAGCCAGAGATCGACCTGCAAGGTTTGGAAGATGAAGCTTATGCAGGTGCTTTTGGAGCTACCAACATTGAAGACATAAGAGAATGGTTGGGTGCCGATGAAGATGACGTAGGCTACCAGAATTTAACAGAGGAAGAGATCGTCTATCAAATGCAAGGTCAGAAAGAAGAAGTTGGAGATGATAGTGACGATGAAGAGGACAACGATAATGTTCCTAATACACTTTCCAAGGTGCGGGAAAATCTCGATGCAGTTATTAACTTTATTGACACTACCCAGCATTTCAAAAATACTATTTAATCATCAAAGAAATGCGTCAAGAAATTATTAAAAAACAATACAACAGAGCAAAACAGTCTACAATTTCAACCTTTTTTAAGCCTGTAGCTTCAGTTCGGGAAGAATCAAAACCGTCAACTTCAGGGACCAGCCATTAATATTACATAACTCTTTGTGTGCTAAAGTGAAAACACTGTAAGTGAAGTTTTTTTTGTTGGTATCGTGAAATTATTTGTTCTTCTGTTTTGTAAAATACAATAAAATTAAATTTCCATTAATATTTACGTACATTAATAATTGCAGGTGTGCATTACTTATAAACTTTTTGCGTGCGAACTTAACTTGAAAACATTGATGGTGAAAGATTTTTGTTTATGTGAATTAAGTTATCCATTTTGTAAGTACAATAAATTTAAATTTCCATTAATATTTACATAGTTTTAATATTTATTTTTACGGCACTTTACCTATACCGTAGTATGAATTTCTATAAAATATTCTATAATTCGGATTTTTCTCTAATTCGGACTAGGCTTCGCCCCATATAATCCGAATTAGAGAGGTTTTACTGTATTTAATTCTTCTTTATAGGTCCATGCCTGTATCTAAATTTTTTACAAAATTCAAATCAAATTTCAAATTCAAATTTTTTTTTACAAATTTATCTAAATTTTTATTTTTTAAATTTTTTTGCCTGTATCTGTATTTTTTTTTTGTTTTTTAATTTTTTATTTGTTTAATGGTTTTGTTTTAACATGATTTGCCATTTAATACTACTAATACTACTTTGGTTATTTACTATCAAAGAACTCTTATAACAATCTTGAACATTAAACTATATACTATTATTCACATACAAACTCATTTAAGAGGATATAGTGTCTAACTCCCCTCTGTTTTCACTCTAACATATCAGTTTTTATCTTTATTTTCTAAGTGTTTTTTATTCATATAACTTTATAACGTTCCTCAAAAAATAATAATACAATATATCTTATATCCTACTTACTATGCTAACAAACTAATCTAACTGGGTTGCTATATTATTTATATAGTCTGTTATTAATAGCTTCTTATTCTATAGTTACCTACACTTCACTTTCTTGAAATAGTGTTTGTGTGTTTAAAATAACTATCACTGGGTCCTATACACTGGGTTTTCTTTATTATCACTTTTCACTTGTCACCTCTGTACTCATAATTATTGTTGCTAAGGTTTATTGTATTTTATTTACTTTTGCTAGCTTATTATTTAACAGGGTATTTTTTTATTCATATCTTGGGTTTTACATTTATCTTTCTTTTCTCTTTTCTTTAAACAACATATTACATTTAGTTTACATTTGTATTTCATATAGATTACATATTATTTATTGCCCTATCTGATTTTGTACCTTTATTTTATATATTATTTTAGTTACTATTTGGGCTCTCATAATTGTAGTCATATTGTGGGGTGCATCCTAGTTTTTTGTCTCACCTTATCCAATCTATTGGGTTTAGTCCTTGTCAGTGTCTTAGTCACTTTTTAGCTAGTAGTGTTGTGCTATCATTCTTCATGTTATAACCCTTTATTTTCTTTCTGTTTTCAGCTTTTCTTCTATTAATTATATTAGTGAGTTTTGTGCTATTTTATGTCACGTTACAATATTTAGGCACATGCAACAGGGTGGCAAAATCCAAGGGGTGGTAAAAATTTAATTACATAAAAACATTCAAATTTCTTGTAACTTGAATATAACCGTATATGAATAATATCTAACATGATATAATATTAAAATATCGATGTTTTAAGACCAAATTCACATAGACATCAAAACAAAACAAATAATAAATTACAGTTTTGAGCAATGGAAAATTACGGCAAAATTATTTGAGCACTGTAGTACTGTTTAGAGTTACAAAACTAGTGAACAAGTAGGTTGGTACAATAAACACTGACGACAGCAAACAATCAACCCTTGACTGGCTACTGGCATTTAAAAACATTTATTGTTGATGAATATTACATCCCATTTCAACAAGGTAAGCTTATGTTACTGTTTAAAGAGTGTGTTGCAGTGATGGCTCGTACAGAGAGGGCAAAAGGGCGCAGCCCCCCCATTAAATTTGCAAATTAAACTTGTCAATAATGTAACTATAATGTGTAGTTTCCTTATGTGAGAGATATTTTTGGTATGACTAATTCACCTGATGTTTTTGGCATGGCCCGCAGTCGGAAGGTTTCACGACAGCCCTCCTCGCATAGGTGGTCTTGCGGGGAGCAGGGAAAGAGGATGTGTACACATTTCTATGCCTTTAAATGAGCGTCAGCCATGTCAAGGAGGGCTCTGCCTGCTGACTGATTTCATGGCTGTTTACATAGAGAACAGGCGCGTTGTTAAAAACGTCTCTACAGCACCTCTATTTTCTCTTCTGTTTTCAAAAGTTTTGATCGTGTTTTAGTTGTATTTTATGTGTGGTGTACAACATGGTGTTCTAACAATTTATTCTTGATTAGGCTGTGTATTCTGTGTAAGACAGTGTTTTTGTCATATCTTGTGTATATAAAGATGGAACTTATTCTGTGTAGGCCTGAGCCTGTGTGTTCTGTACATACTATTTGTTAGAAAAAAAAGGCTATGAATTCAGTAAGTAATATCAAACTTTTGATACTTCAAATTCACTTACTTATGAAAAGAAAACAGAACTAAAAAAATTAGGGCCACCAACACCCAATTTAGACAAACTTCAACCCATGTACGAGAACGCCCAGTATACACATTGCTATGTCCATCAACTACACTTAATTATTGAGCATGCTGCATCACAAAACAAACAAGTAAAATATTTTTCAGTAATTTTTCAGTAATGGTTTACAACATTTTTTTTCAAGGTCTTCTAAATGAACTGCCATACTTGATGAAGTAGTAAAGGAATGTCTTCCAAAATGTTCTACTACCAGGTGGAATTGTAAATCCCGTTGTATGAAAACAGTATTTATTCATAAAAATTACATTTCAGCTGCTCTTGAAAAAATCATAGTGATGATGAGAGTGACAAGTCAACTGTCCAGAAAGCATTTGGACTGAAAAACACATTAAATAATGATGATTTCAATTTTTGGTTAACATGTTTCAACAACATTATGCCAGGCTGTGAGATTTTATTTAATCAATTACAGTAAGTGGAAATTTACAGTATTAAAACACACCATTATATTGCCTCATTCAAGTCACACATCCAAAATGTCAGAGATTATATTGACTTTGATGCCAGTCTATCTACAACAAATGATTTTGGAGAGTCATCTCAAAATCCAAAAATGGCATGTTTTGATGAAAGCAAGATGACTACAGCTAAAGAAGGTGACATAATAGTGACCAACATAGACGACAATTTTTCATTTTAAGACCACTTAGCAATAGCAGTTTCGTTGCAACCAACCCTGTTCTCTAAACATCAGCTAATCTTCCCAGAAACAAAGTTACAAATTGCTGCTAAACAATTTTATTTAAATGCAACTGCATTAAGACAAGAACTGGTGGTTCTATACAGCAGACATGACTTCGCAAAGGCAACTGGCGCATTGG
This sequence comes from Magicicada septendecula, assembly GCA_034769895.1. Lineage (NCBI taxonomy): Eukaryota > Metazoa > Arthropoda > Insecta > Hemiptera > Cicadidae > Magicicada > Magicicada septendecula. Next base: position 343,916,074 of record CM068370.1, on the reverse strand, counting down.
TTCTACTCAATTTTTTATATGAAAATAATCTAGTTACTGTTTTTCCCGAACAGGTAAAAATATTAAAATTATTTGTACAATTCCTATGACCACAGAAAGTGAATGATGTTTCTCAACCCTCAAACATATTAAAACATTAACATGTAAAACAACGAAAGAGGACAGACTGACTGCTCTGGGAATGTGTTCAATAGAAAAAAAATGCTAGAAACAACTACTAACTTCAACGAATTAGTTATTGACCATTTTGTTAAGCAAAAGAAGAGGAGAATGGATTTAATGTTCAAGCAAATCCACTAATCTGAGATAGGGAACAAATATATATTATTTAGTAAAGTATGAATTTAATAGTATAATTATTTAAATATAATTATTTCACTACGACTCGGAACACAAAACTTTTTATGGGTAAAAACGTAAAGGTTTTACCTTACAACCTGTAACCGGTTTTCACTTTTAAAAAGCTTCTTCAGAGGTTGCCGCTGCTAGCACTGTCCGTCTTGTTGAATTCAAATCACACGCATTATTCGAACATATCACACCCCACACACACAACATCGATCTTTCAAAAATCGATTCCATCACCAACAACAAGACGGACAGTGCTACCAGTGGCAACCTCTGAAGAAGCTTTTTATAAAGTGAAAACCGGTTCAGGTTGTAAGGTAAAACTTTTACGTTTTTACCCATAAAAAGTTTTGTGTTCCGAGTCATAGTGAAATAATTATATTTAGTTAAGTAACGGACACATCATGGACAACGAAATCCAAGAATAATTATTTAGTATTTAGGTTTAGAAATGTGAACTGCTTAGGGTTATAAATAATTTCAGTTTCAAACACTGTTTAAACATTAGTAGTTTGCAAGGTAGGCTTTGATATTAACAATAGTTTTAGTATTAAAGCAAAAGGTTCACTTTTACTGTTATTTCATGATAACTGCAATAATTTGATTTCTACTGGTGACTGATTACTTTTGTTATATATGAATCCAAAAAAATTTTGCCCTCCCCAGTCAAAAACTTCACCAGCCACCACTGGTGTGTTGTTTATGTTTAAAATCAGTTGATTTTTGTGTGTACAAATAGTCTGTTTCAAGACTCACTGATGTGTAAACAGTTCAGCAGTATTCATGTGTTTAACACAACAGTCTTTATATGTTCTAAAACAGGAAAAATAAAGAGATATACGTGTATAAGTTTAGGTTCACATAATTAAAATGGATGAATGATCACAGTTGATTTATACTGCATATTTGAGCGGTTAAAAAGGCAGAAGAAAAAAGACAAAGGGATAGTAAAATTCTACTAAAAAATCATAGACACTAAAATTTAAGTAGTACCAGTAAATTTAACACTGCAGTCCTGATGGTGGTGTATGCTCAAAAGTCATGACTTCATTCTGCAAACAAATGTATTTGTTATCCAAATGAATTTTGATATTTTTGGGTCTACTTAGTTACTTATTGTGTTGACAAATTGAATTAGTTAATTTCTGATGGATATCATCTGATGGACGGAATCTGATGGATGGGTCTTGTCAGAGAATTGATTCCCAACTGTATCTGTCATATTACTTTCAGGTTGAAGACACAAGGAATCACAGGTTACTTTCAGAACAAAAATTTGGTGGTCTGATATCAATGTGTGAAAATGTGTCTAGCAATGAGAATCAGTGTTCATTCAGTGGTTTGTCTCTGACATCCACTGATTTCAGATTATACTTTTTTCTAAAGGCTGTTATTGATTCCTTCTTATTACAGTGTCAATGTTAAAAATTGGGCAAGCCTAAAGTAAATTTCCTGAAGCAGTTAGATGTGGTGTAGTGTAAGATGAAGTGTTTTGAAAGTCACACATCAAAAATAAACTGTCTTGAAATAAATCTGGGCAAGGCAGAATATTTGTCTACAATGCAGGAAGAAGCAAGGAATCTGGAAACTGAAGGTAGTAGACAAGTAAAAGCATGAGATAAATTCAAGTATTTAAGTCTCATAATTTCAAAGAATTATATAATGGAAGAAGTAATTATAAACATATTGGAACAATGACGGTGTTTGTTTAATTATTTAACACATATTTACTAATTTACTTAGCACACAACATTCTTCTCATACTAGCTCTTGACTGAGGCTAATCAGAGTACAATCAGTATGGGCAAAACTTCTAGTGCTGAGAAAAATACAAAATTATGTGTTAAATTAAAAAGAGTCATTATTGGTAGTAAAAACCAATAAACCCATCAGGGTTTGGCACACCTGATGTACCCTAGCTGGAACATCTGATGTTCTCACCTTGCTTCAACCTGTTTTGGGTGGGATCCCTTTCTTGTCTGGTCTCTCTTGGCCAACTCTTGGTCTTTTCAACCCTGACTCGAGGGCTAGGGAGTCTATAATTGCTTTTATACTTCAGATTTAGGATATAATTCTTATCTAAAAATGAACTTTTTCTTGTGAAAACTTACTTTTTTTGTTGGACGCGTTTCGGCGTACGTATCCGCCTTCTTCAGCTTTGAGTCAGACTGCCATCACACAGACATAGACAAATATAACAAAACAGGTGTTTACAAATTAAATTGTAATGACTGCAATAGTTTCTACATCGGCCAGACGGGAAGATCTTTTTCATCCCGTTATTCTGAACACTTAAAAGCTCTAACCAACAACAATATACACTCCGCATTCGCCACACACATACACACAGAAAACCACAGTTACACCAACATAGACACTAATCTTGAAATTTTACATTACTTACCTAAAGGTTTTCACTCAACACAACTGAACAATACGAAATATATAAACACCACACAACACAACCAAACAACATACTTAACGATCAATTACAATATAAATCACATACACTTTTTGACACAATTTTACATAAAACAAACATCAAGTTGAATCCCCGCACCAATCCCCTTCCTCCACACACCACCCCCACTACACCTTCCACACAACAACCGTTACAAAATGATGGCAGTCTGACTCAAAGCTGAAGAAGGCGGATACGTACGCCGAAACGTGTCCAACGAAAAAAGTAAGTTTTCACAAGAAAAAGTTCATTTTTAGATAAGTGTTAGTGCTGTAAAAGAAGAGATGAATAATCAAGACAAATATAATTCTTGTTTTTCTTTCATATTACCTGGTAAGGGCCCAGCCAGAGTTGAACCTTACTTACCCAATTCTTGGAAATAAGATCTTTAAGTCTTCTCTTAACCTCTGTAAAATAATCAAAGGTCCTAGAGGAAAAAGAGGAAGGTTTCCCAATGGCACTATAGACAGAAGAACCTACTAGGAGGTGGGTCTCCAAATGAAACCCAGAGCAGGACCTGAGGCTCAAAAGTAGCATTCCTACCACTGGTATTACTCTACCTGTTGCTGTGTTAATGTCCTTAGTGGAGAATAAGGGTAACAAAGGTTTGTCAATACAAGCCTACTGACAAAAAAATATAGGAAGATCTAGGAAGCATTGGTGAAGTGGATCTATTCCTTTAGGATTGGAACAGATGATTTGCCTAGACCCTGATAGAAAAAGAAGAAGAAGAAGAAGATGAGTACGATGATGATGTTTAGCATTACAATTAATCAAAACTGGGGTGTTAAAGAAAAAGAAATAAATAAAGACAACAGAAATGGTCTTTCTAAGGAAAAGTTTGATGATCAGATAAGAGTACCAGTAAGTAAGTCAAAAGGTGACTGGGTATGGAGGAAGACACACTTGATTACACATATGGTACATACATGTAAAAAGAGCAGACCAGGATAGACTGACAGACAGACCCATGGAAGTAATCCATGGGTAAAAGAACAAAATAAATCAAGAAATTTCTCAGCTCTTGAAGAAATGAAATAGATGAGGCAAAGGAAAGGAGATAACTAGAAGCTGCAGAGTAGGAGAACATAAATGAATGGAGAAAGTAAAGTTCTCAACATAAGTGAATGAGAATGAAGGAGGGCATCATCAGCTATATATAACAACAACAATATAAATTTATGTTAACCACAAGGTGTAAAAGTTTAATAGACACCTCGAAATTTGAATGGCGAGCACACGCATGATTGCCATCTGTACAACTTGTTCACTTTGATACAACCTGGGATCTGAACATGCTCACTGTGTGCTTAATACCAGCGGCAAGGGGGTGGCAAGGGGGAGGGCGGCAAAGTGACCATAGACTGGAAAAAATTGTTTTCAGTTTATAAAACTACAAACAACTTGTTTCTTTGATATGACTATTACTTAAGAACAACAGGAATATAAGATTAAGAACTATGAGTTCCAAAGAGTTTACAAAGTCTTCTATTCAAGGAAAATTGAACCCTGAGTGTCAAAATATTACAATTAACAAGGAATCAACTTGCGATCATAAAATGGACGTTGTTAGCGACGAGGCTGTTGATAAATATAATAAAGTTAACGACGTTAATACTTCAAGCTATGAAAGTTTCAAAGTACAGTTACAAGATTCAGTTGGTTCTAGTACCACAGATGATGTTGCACCGTGCAGTCTTGAAATTACAGGCGATGAAGGACAGAACATTACTAGCAACAATGTAGACCTTGTTCCCGGTCCTGTTCTACAAGAAACTTGAGCTTGGCCAAGTGAGATACCTCAATCCTTCTGAGATATAATGGTGAATAGAGAAACATGTCAGTTGCAGAACAAGGACAGCCATTTTCCTGAAGATGTAGCTGGACTATCCTTAAACAAGTATTGGTTTGATAAAACCTTGCAAAACAGCAAAAAGGTAAATCGCACTTGGATGTCTTTTTCTCCAACTAAATCTCTATTTTGCTTTTGTTGCACTTTATTTCCACACAAAAAACTATCAAAGGAGGCATTTGAATTTTGAAAATGGGTTTTGATCATGGCGAAAGTTACATAAATCCCTGTATTCATGATCATGAAAATAGTCCTGCTCATCGCTATGCGTTTTTGGAATGGCAGGAATTGGAACTTTCTTTAAACAAAGGGGGACTTATTGATGATCTACTTCAGGAACAAATGAGTAAAGCAGTTAAGACAAGGAAATAAATCCTCGAACGGCTCATTGCCACAGTACAAACTCTTGCACAACAAAATCTGGCACTGAGAGGACATCGAGAGTCAATTACTAACGATCCAAATCCTGGAAACTTTCTGCCTTTGTTAAAATACTTGGCTAAATTTGACCCTGTCATGAGATCTCATTTGGATTCAGTCTCTCGTAAATCTGGGTGTATATCATATCTTTTGTCAACTATTCAAAATGAAATAATAAGGCTGTAAGGAGAAAGAGTGCGCAAATATTACTGCATGTAAGAAAGCTAAGTACTTCAGTATTATATTTGACACAACGCCAGATGCTGCACATGTGGAACAAATGTCTCAGATTATAAGATTTGTTGAAATTAAACGCAATTCTGTTGATATCAAGGAAGCCTTTATAGATTTTATTCCTTTAGAAGTAAAAACAGCGGAGGTGATCACACAGAAGCTATTACAAGTAAACTTGAGAGGGATGGATTGAATCTTAGCGATTGCAGAGGTCAGTTGTATGACAATCAAGCAACAATGCCTGCAACCCATTCAGAAGTTCAGAAGTGAATATTAGATTTGAATCCACTAGCTGTTCCGTGTGACAACCATTCACTTAACTTGGTTGGAGTTCATGCAGCTCATGTAAATGTTCAGGCAGTGATATTTTTTGGGACAGTAGAACGTCTATTCACCTTCTTTTCCTGTTCCACTCATACATAGAGTGTTCTTAAAGACTTTGTAAATATTACTCTAAAAAGACAAAGTGATACCTGGTGGAGTTCAAAAGCAATGAAACAATTGATACGAGGGAAGATGCAGCATTAATAATTAATGTGATAGAAAACTTTAATTTTGTGACCTTGCTCTTTTTATGGACAGGTATTCTTTCTTCTATAGACAAAATCCAGAAAATCTTGAAGACCAATGGAATAAGCTTTATTCAAGCATTGACACTTCTGGAGATGCTAACGGACAAATGAAAAGTGAAAAGTTTGGAGGAATGAGCTGTGTGACAATGTTATTAGTAACGCAGAGCAGGTATGTAATGAATGGAGTGTCAGATAACAAAATGGATAAGAGGAAGCGCGCAGTGCCAGGGAAGTATACAGACGATTCTACATTAACCGTTCGGCAAGAAATGCAACGTTTTCTAATAGACAGTTTTGACAAACTGTCAGTTGAAATTTCAAGCCATTTCTCTAACATAAAAGAGTCAGAAAAACGGTTTGGGTTCCTCTGTAAATTTGAGGCATATGTAAATGATGGGGATATACATTTTAAGGAACAGCTTTCCCAAATCAATATTAAGTGCATAGTGCTTGCAAAATTGTATCCACATGACCTAAACAGTGAAGAATTGTTCAGTGACTTGAAAGACGTCATACTTTTATTACAAAGGGTAAAAGTTAATGGAGAACAAAAAAGACTACTCCTCAGGGATGCTGCAATACATTTCTTCAATGAGATTAGAAACACTAGCAACAGCTTTAAAAATTTTCTTACTTTACCAGTGTCTGTGTCAGTGTCAGTGTCTTGTGAAAGATTGTTTAGTAAGCTCAAACTGATTAAATCGTACCTACGATCAACAATATCTCAAGGCAGGATATCCAATCTAGCAATACTTTCAATTGAAAACGACATTGCTTCGTCTTTAGATTATAGTAATTTAATAACCAACTTTGCAGCAATTATGACCAGGAACATCATTTTAAAATGTCTTGTTTTAAATATATATTAAATATTAAAAATAAATATTAAGTGATTTATTTTTTTACTTTTAATGTAGTTCTTTGTTTAACTTCATATTGCTTTAGGATATTGTTTTGACAATGCGCTTTAGATCTACAAGGAATTTGCATGTTTATTAGAACATTTTTATGTTATAAATTTTTTATATTACTACATTTTTATAGTCTACATTTGTTACTAATGTATGCAAACTGAATATTGGTAATATTATAATATGTAATTTCTTAATTTTGACTTAAATATTGTTAAGACATTTGCTGGACATGCTTTCATACAAAAATCTACACATTTGCATTTATTAAGTACTTTGTTCACTGGATGGGCCATCATTTTTGCTCTTAAATAAATAAATAAAATAGCAAATAAAGTCACCTTTGGTCTTAGAATTGTTAACTTGATAACGGCTTTGGTTTATGGCAAAATAAGTTTTATTTATTATAAACTAGCGAGTACCCGGCATGCGTTGCAATGCCACTCAAAGAAAGAAAGTGTTTGTGTTTTAATTCTGTTTATTGAAGTGCTTTTGGATACACAATATTTTTTGTTTTTCCGTCTGGTGCGTACATGAATAAATCCGAAGGTTTTCCGACGCGTGAGCAGGCCACATACAGCTGTCCATGTGAGAAGCATGGATTTTTCAAATTTAGTCCACACACTTGTAGCGATTGTCCCTGTGCTTTGTTGATGGTCATTGCAAATGCGAGTCGCACCGGAAACTGCGAACGTTTGAACTCGAATGGCATATCTGTCGGAATCATTCATTAGGATGCGTGGCAACAGTACATCTTCTCCTTTAAATTTTCCATTTAAAATTGTAGCTTCGATGATATTGTTCATCATCTGTTTCACTGAAAGCCTGGTACCGTTGTGCTATGTTGGTTCTCCCGTTGCGTAAAATATTTGTGCCAAGTTTGGTTGAAATCGGTCCAGTGGTTTAGGAGGAAATGTGGAAGACCCCAAACAACCCCCAAACGAACCCCATCGAAAAAACACCTATCCTATGTTGGTTCTCCCTTTGCGTAAAATATTTGTGCCAAGTTTGGTTGAAATCGGTCCAGTGGTTTAGGAGGAGATGTGGAAGACCGCAAAGGACCCCCCGAAGGATCATATCGAAAAAACACATATCGTATGTTGGTTCTCCCGTTGTGTAAAATAATTATGCCAAGTTTGTTTGAAATCGGTCCAGTGGTTTAGGAGGAGATGTGGAAGACCCCAAAGGACCCCCCAATGGACCCCGTCAAAAAAAAACACATATTCTATGTTGGTTCTCCCGTTGCGTAAAATATTTGTGCCAAGTTTGGTTGAAATCGGTCCAGTGGTTTAGGAGGAGATGTGGAAGACCCCAAAGGACCCCCCAAAGGACCCCATCGAAAAAAACACCTACCCTATGTTGGTTCTCCCGTTGCATAAAATATTTGTGCCAAGTTTGGTTGAAATCGGTCCAGTGGTTTAGGAGGAGATGTGGAAGACCCCAAGAACCCCCCAAAGGACCCCATCGAACAAAATTCATAAACCTTCGCGGGCGTGCGCACAACAACTCACCGAAGTTTCATCGCAATCGGATGAATGGTATAGGAACGCATACGGGACAAAGAAAGAAACAAACATTCATTTTTATAGATGTAGATAAAGTTTTATACATATTAACAACTGTTGTTATTTCTGGTCTCACATGTATTTAATAAACACTAATATACTTGAAACGTACAAAAATAAAAAAAAGTGAAGCAGTAAAGATGTTACCTGAAGCATATCACAAGATTTCCAATAATTACTGTTGCGAGCAGCATTGAAGACAAGACAACTCCCATCTGGAACAATATCCAGTACACAGTGCAAGTGCCGTAATGACAGATGCCAGCTGTTACTGATTCTGTTGGCACACAAGTGCAGTTACGGTACACCTGGAACCATAAAATGATCAAAACATAAATTTTTGGCACTCACAGTGTTTTCATAGAATAGGAGGTGATTTCAACACAATACATTAAATTTGTAATGCATATAATTGTATTTGTAATGTATAGAATTCTTACACTCTACTTAATTAAATATCATGTAGACAAGATAATAGGAAGTGGTTCGAACACCACCTTTGTAACGGTACAGAATTGTGAGCTACCCCAGTTTAATTTTATATTAATTCAAATCATCATTTTAAGCATTTTCCAAATTGCCAGACTTTCACCTGTGGGGAGCCTCCAGTACAGCAATGCAACATACATACATACAGTCAGCCAAAACAATTGCCAGACGCATTGCGTAACCGCCAGCAGCAGCCTTGTGACACAGTCTCCAGTCTGCAGTGTGTCATCAGATAGTGCACAACGCACAGTAGTAAGCAGCATTCAGATAGTAAAGTTTTGTGAACTGAAAAATAGTGGCCTCGGGAGTGTAAGATAGGCTGAAATAATTAGTAGGCCTATCTATCCTATTTTATAAAACATAAAAACAGTATAACGCGCGGCCAGCCTAAGCGAGCTAAGTGTTCGAAAATTTATGTCGGCCGACAAAACAAAACGGAATGCTATTTTAAAGTGGATAAAGTAATAGTGGCGCATCAACTTAATTTGAAATAAGCAATAACAGTACCGCGGTTAAACAGTGAAAAACTAAATCAGGGTGTGTTAAACAGTGCATTCACAGCAGAGGTGCAAAACAGCGGAGTTCTTCAGACGTTAAGTATTAACTGAGTTTAAACAAGATTATTTTCCCTTTTTCCCCAGAGTATAATTCAACATAAATAAATTATAAATCTAAAATGTAAATCAGAGATCTCGAAGTGGGGTTTAAATAGAACGACAAAATTAAAGAACGAATGTGTGTGAGTGTGTAGCTAAATCACGTATTGGTTCATTGCAAATAATAAATAGTTGAGGTATATCGTAGTGTCATAAGCTAGTTAATTAAGAAATATTTTGTGACTATATTTGATTTCACAAATTGTACTCATTCAACAAGTATTTAATTTAAATGTCATGAAAGAGAGACGAAGTAGTTATTTGACATAATAAACCAGAGGCAATTTGTTTTAGCACAAACAGTGTATTTGATCTTTGCCCATATCAAATCCAAATAATCCTTTTTGCAGCAGTTTCGTCTGAACGACCCTTGGAATAAAACCCTAAGGTAAGAGAATTATAATTTAATTAATTGAGTAGCTTCATTGGCACCCGAACTGGGACGGCGAATATAATTTGTGGTTATATTCGCCAGACCTAATTAAGCTGCAGAACGGGTTATTTGGGAGTGGGGCGAGGTTGTAAATTGTAGAAACAAAATTACGCATATTTATATATATAAAAATAATAAATAAAAATGGAAAATAATAGTTTGACCGAATCAACGGTCATGAGCGGGTTGGAGGTCCATTCGACCCCAATCCCAGTTCAAATTAGAGAATCAAGTAAGTCAGATGAAATAGATGACTCAGGGATTCAGGTAACCCCACCCGTAATGAATCAAAATAATCAACCAGAAGATAATATGATGAAATATCTATGTAGCACATTGTGCAGTTTAAATAATAAATTTGATAAATTGAGTAGTAAATTTGATATTATAAATAGTCGTTTTGATGTAAGCGATGTTAAGTTCCATTAGTTAAAGGGCGATATAAATAATATTGACCAAAAATTTGATAAGCGTTTACGTGAAATGAATACAAAATTTGATGAGCGTTTATATGACATGAAACAACAGAGTGTTAAGTTAGAAGACAATATTAAGAAACGTTTAAATGAGACGAATGAATGTTTCAATACATTTAAAGAACAAGTGGTAGAACAAATTGAGAAACAAATACAAAAGGTAACTGAAAATTTTGAGTATAAAACAGATGAGAATTATAATATGTGTAAAAACGTGGTAGTTGAGAATAAGGAGATTAATGTTGAGAGTGATGAAGATTTTGTTGAAGTAGAGTTTAGTAATGAAGTGTTGCTAGCAAATGTCAATGAGAATGAGAGAGAGTGTGAAGACAGTGATGAAAAGAGGGCAAATTTTTCTTGTGAGATGGGTGAAGAAAATGCTTCACTAGTATTGTTGGAGGACAAAGGTTCCTCCTTAGTTGTTGTAAAAGACAAAAGGTCTTTCAATTATTTTTGTGTATCTGGTAAAGCCAGACGTAATAATGTTGTGCTGCCCTCTGTGTGGAATGAGAATGTAAAATGTTATGAGAAGTATTGTAATGAAAGTGATTATGAGAGAGAGAGAATGGTAGAAATATTGAAAGTCAAGAGAAATTATGAAGAGTTAGTACAGAATTTATGTATGGAGAGAGAGGAGCAAATTGATTTACCCGTTAACATAGAGTTTGATAATTATTTTGATGAATATGGTAATAATAATGCAATAGTAATAACAAAAAACACTAACGGAGACTTTACAAAGAATACTGATGTTGACCTGGTATATGATTATCATGGTAAAATGAATAAACTGAAATGTTATGGTTACTATACACAAGATAACCGTATACGGAATGTAAATAAAATTCAAAATTGTTATTTGAAACCCCGAATAATTTTTGACGATGGAGGTTGAAATTCATAAATGAACACTTTTAAATATGTTAATATATGGTAATGACCTAGCTGATTTTTGATATTGAAGTGTGACACAACTGAATAATTATTGTTGAAGAGTTGTAAATACATGTGTAGTGAAATTAATTGTATGTATTATAAAATGTTGAATTATTTGTATGAAATAACATTGTCGTTAAATGTTTCAGAGGTTACACGGAGATATTGGTGTGTGTGTGTGGTGTGTATTTTGTATTCATGTCAATAAGTGTATTGTAAGTATAAAGTTCATAATACTAATTAGATAGAATAAAATGCTTACAGGTGTGAAAAAATGTTGATTCAATAATATGAATTGAGATAATAGCATTAAATAGAAATTGTAATTAAAAGAGAAATAATAACTGAAAGGTGAATTAAAATAATATTTGGCTTAAATTGTAAGTGGTAGCGGATAGGTGTTCCCCACTTGTCCCAGTGGGTTTCGTCTATTTCAGGGACGCGCCCCTGCCCACGCGAGCCGTGGTTTTCTCCATTTACCCTTGTTTTCGGAGGAAGCTTTGTCCCTACCTTTAGTCCTAGTTCTTGACCCTGTAATAATCCTTCTCCCTTTTATTTTCCCGATTTCCCTAACCATCCCCTTAGATTAAACATATAAACAATAGTTACACAAATTGGCACACTTTTTGGAACCATTTGATTGCCCTAATTCTCAATAACACATTAGGGTAATCTTCAAAATTAAACCAACTGGCGTTATTTATGAATTGTAAACTCATCCCTTAATTAGGTCGGTAGTGGAGAAGTTTTGTGGCTGAGTAGACAAGCTAAATAATAAATTTTGTATAGTTTAACAGAATTATGGTATATGGAGATGGGGTTGTAGATTAGTGGTTGTGGTTTGTTTTGTAATTTGTTTTAGCAAAATAAAAAAAAAAAAGGAAAGAAGGGTAGTTCATTATATGCACTGTAGGGGTTCTGTTCGTCTTCCACCGCATCTCTATATACAATAATTCTGTACATAAAAAGCACAACCTATTTACAGGTAATTAAGGAAAAATAAATTTTGAAAATATTTTAAAACAAAAGCTATGTAACCAAAAGGTTTAATTATTATTTTGTGGTACCTGCTATGTTAGGTTATGAGTAGAGGATAAACGGTAGTTAGAATGTGATTGTGGAGGACTTTAAAGAGAGATTTGAAACAGATGACTTAATGTTGGTAAAATTCATTGAAATACCAAGGAAAAATTTAAACATCAAACCATGTAGAATCATTTTGAAAATCGTAATTAAAGTAATTGAAATTGTTTTGAACAAACGAAGAGATTAAATAGAATTGTAGGGGTCCTTGGAGTAACTCAATAATATGAAGGTTAGTGATGTGGGTAATTTCCTTTTTATTCAAATTGAACTGTAAGTTTATATATTTTATACATTAACTGCATATAATTGTAATCAAAGCTAAACTGTCTGAGTGGAGATTATTAAAGTCAATTTTATTAGTGAAGCCCATTTTATGTTGTGTATTTATATTCAAAGTGTTTTAAATTTTAAATTATGTTATCTAAAAAATTTATAAAGACTGAAAAGTACAGGTGTTAGTATGATGTAACCAGAATGTTTAGACTATGAATGCTGAAACTGAGAATGTTTATAGCTGTTGTTTATGAAAACAAACCTGGCACATAACCGTTTATATAAACAGGTGTGGTATGTTGAGACTAATGTCTGTAGTCATGCTTGGTGACAATAACAAAAAATGTTGTAGCCTGCTGAATCAGTACCTTGAGTAAAACCTTATTGTGATAGAAAGGAATTGAAATTGACCTAATAATAATGAGGCAATTACTGTAACTGTTGAGATTAATTGAATTAATTAAAGTAAATTAAATACAACTAAACTAATTTAGTAATAAAATTAATAGAAACAATGATTTTTAACAATGAACTTAACTTTATTTTCATTTAAATTCAAATTGGAATTATAAATTAAATGCTAATTGATGTCAATAATGATTAAAACATTTATTTAACACTGACAACTGATGGGAAATGTTCAGGATGAGATAGTGTCTGGAAATTAAGATGTGTACAGTACTGTCCATATAGATTTTTCATATGTTATGAATTTTTTGTCCTATACATATATAGTAGTTAAGGATACCTTGTATAATCTATGTATCATTTTGGAGGGCAACATTGTATGGGGAATATTATTCAATTTAACTGGAATTTATGTGTACTACTGTAAACCTATATTGTTTTATTATCACTATTTTTTTTGGTCTATAATATAAAATGAGCCAGTGCGTTGTCAATGAACCAGTACGGCTAAGAGGAAACAAATCAGATGTGGGATATGGAGGGATGGAAAGCCGTTTGTCAATGTTAATTACATGTTTTAAAGTCAGGCGATACTGGGTCGGGTATCTGTTCGATTTTTCGGTGTTGGGATCTCGACAGAGAAGTCCAGTAAGATCGGATGGGTGCTGTCGCAGTCGCCAGACTAGGGGGGTAAGAACCCATGATGTAGTAGAGTGTTCAGGGGGGTTGCGGCGCCATATCCTCACTGATCCTCTTAGGTTTAGGCAATAAGAGTTTGAACGCCTCGGCCTTCAACCTCTTATTGGGGGGGTATTGTAACGGTACAGAATTGTGAGCTACCCCAGTTTAATTTTATATTAATTCAAATCATCATTTTAAGCATTTTCCAAATTGCCAGACTTTCACCTGTGGGGAGCCTCCAGTACAGCAATGCAACATACATACATACAGTCAGCCAAAACAATTGCCAGACGCATTGCGTAACCGCCAGCAGCAGCCTTGTGACACAGTCTCCAGTCTGCAGTGTGTCATCAGATAGTGCACAACGCACAGTAGTAAGCAGCATTCAGATAGTAAAGTTTTGTGAACTGAAAAATAGTGGCCTCGGGAGTGTAAGATAGGCTGAAATAATTAGTAGGCCTATCTATCCTATTTTATAAAACATAAAAACAGTATAACGCGCGGCCAGCCTAAGCGAGCTAAGTGTTCGAAAATTTATGTCGGCCGACAAAACAAAACGGAATGCTATTTTAAAGTGGATAAAGTAATAGTGGCGCATCAACTTAATTTGAAATAAGCAATAACAGTACCGCGGTTAAACAGTGAAAAACTAAATCAGGGTGTGTTAAACAGTGCATTCACAGCAGAGGTGCAAAACAGCGGAGTTCTTCAGACGTTAAGTATTAACTGAGTTTAAACAAGATTATTTTCCCTTTTTCCCCAGAGTATAATTCAACATAAATAAATTATAAATCTAAAATGTAAATCAGAGATCTCGAAGTGGGGTTTAAATAGAACGACAAAATTAAAGAACGAATGTGTGTGAGTGTGTAGCTAAATCACGTATTGGTTCATTGCAAATAATAAATAGTTGAGGTATATCGTAGTGTCATAAGCTAGTTAATTAAGAAATATTTTGTGACTATATTTGATTTCACAAATTGTACTCATTCAACAAGTATTTAATTTAAATGTCATGAAAGAGAGACGAAGTAGTTATTTGACATAATAAACCAGAGGCAATTTGTTTTAGCACAAACAGTGTATTTGATCTTTGCCCATATCAAATCCAAATAATCCTTTTTGCAGCAGTTTCGTCTGAACGACCCTTGGAATAAAACCCTAAGGTAAGAGAATTATAATTTAATTAATTGAGTAGTTTCATTGGCACCCGAACTGGGACGGCGAATATAATTTGTGGTTATATTCGCCAGACCTAATTAAGCTGCAGAACGGGTTATTTGGGAGTGGGGCGAGGTTGTAAATTGTAGAAACAAAATTACGCATATTTATATATATAAAAATAATAAATAAAAATGGAAAATAATAGTTTGACCGAATCAACGGTCATGAGCGGGTTGGAGGTCCATTCGACCCCAATCCCAGTTCAAATTAGAGAATCAAGTAAGTCAGATGAAATAGATGACTCAGGGATTCAGGTAACCCCACCCGTAATGAATCAAAATAATCAACCAGAAGATAATATGATGAAATATCTATGTAGCACATTGTGCAGTTTAAATAATAAATTTGATAAATTGAGTAGTAAATTTGATATTATAAATAGTCGTTTTGATGTAAGCGATGTTAAGTTCCATGAGTTAAAGGGCGATATAAATAATATTGACCAAAAATTTGATAAGCGTTTACGTGAAATGAATACAAAATTTGATGAGCGTTTATATGACATGAAACAACAGAGTGTTAAGTTAGAAGACAATATTAAGAAACGTTTAAATGAGACGAATGAATGTTTCAATACATTTAAAGAACAAGTGGTAGAACAAATTGAGAAACAAATACAAAAGGTAACTGAAAATTTTGAGTATAAAACAGATGAGAATTATAATATGTGTAAAAACGTGGTAGTTGAGAATAAGGAGATTAATGTTGAGAGTGATGAAGATTTTGTTGAAGTAGAGTTTAGTAATGAAGTGTTGCTAGCAAATGTCAATGAGAATGAGAGAGAGTGTGAAGACAGTGATGAAAAGAGGGCAAATTTTTCTTGTGAGATGGGTGAAGAAAATGCTTCACTAGTATTGTTGGAGGACAAAGGTTCCTCCTTAGTTGTTGTAAAAGACAAAAGGTCTTTCAATTATTTTTGTGTATCTGGTAAAGCCAGACGTAATAATGTTGTGCTGCCCTCTGTGTGGAATGAGAATGTAAAATGTTATGAGAAGTATTGTAATGAAAGTGATTATGAGAGAGAGAGAGAATGGTAGAAATATTGAAAGTCAAGAGAAATTATGAAGAGTTAGTACAGAATTTATGTATGGAGAGAGAGGAGCAAATTGATTTACCCGTTAACATAGAGTTTGATAATTATTTTGATGAATATGGTAATAATAATGCAATAGTAATAACAAAAAACACTAACGGAGACTTTACAAAGAATACTGATGTTGACCTGGTATATGATTATCATGGTAAAATGAATAAACTGAAATGTTATGGTTACTATACACAAGATAACCGTATACGGAATGTAAATAAAATTCAAAATTGTTATTTGAAACCCCGAATAATTTTTGACGATGGAGGTTGAAATTCATAAATGAACACTTTTAAATATGTTAATATATGGTAATGACCTAGCTGATTTTTGATATTGAAGTGTGACACAACTGAATAATTATTGTTGAAGAGTTGTAAATACATGTGTAGTGAAATTAATTGTATGTATTATAAAATGTTGAATTGTTTGTATGAAATAACATTGTCGTTAAATGTTTCAGAGGTTACACGGAGATATTGGTGTGTGTGTGTGGTGTGTATTTTGTATTCATGTCAATAAGTGTATTGTAAGTATAAAGTTCATAATACTAATTAGATAGAATAAAATGCTTACAGGTGTGAAAAAATGTTGATTCAATAATATGAATTGAGATAATAGCATTAAATAGAAATTGTAATTAAAAGAGAAATAATAACTGAAAGGTGAATTAAAATAATATTTGGCTTAAATTGTAAGTGGTAGCGGATAGGTGTTCCCCACTTGTCCCAGTGGGTTTCGTCTATTTCAGGGACGCGCCCCTGCCCACGCGAGCCGTGGTTTTCTCCATTTACCCTTGTTTTCGGAGGAAGCTTTGTCCCTACCTTTAGTCCTAGTTCTTGACCCTGTAATAATCCTTCTCCCTTTTATTTTCCCGATTTCCCTAACCATCCCCTTAGATTAAACATATAAACAATAGTTACACAAATTGGCACACTTTTTGGAACCATTTGATTGCCCTAATTCTCAATAACACATTAGGGTAATCTTCAAAATTAAACCAACTGGCGTTATTTATGAATTGTAAACTCATCCCTTAATTAGGTCGGTAGTGGAGAAGTTTTGTGGCTGAGTAGACAAGCTAAATAATAAATTTTGTATAGTTTAACAGAATTATGGTATATGGAGATGGGGTTGTAGATTAGTGGTTGTGGTTTGTTTTGTAATTTGTTTTAGCAAAAAAAAAAAGAAAAGGAGGGTAGTTCATTATATGCACTGTAGGGGTTCTGTTCGTCTTCCACCGCATCTCTATATACAATAATTCTGTACATAAAAAGCACAACCTATTTACAGGTAATTAAGGAAAAATAAATTTTGAAAATATTTTAAAACAAAAGCTATGTAACCAAAAGGTTTAATTATTATTTTGTGGTACCTGCTATGTTAGGTTATGAGTAGAGGATAAACGGTAGTTAGAATGTGATTGTGGAGGACTTTAAAGAGAGATTTGAAACAGATGACTTAATGTTGGTAAAATTCATTGAAATACCAAGGAAAAATTTAAACATCAAACCATGTAGAATCATTTTGAAAATCGTAATTAAAGTAATTGAAATTGTTTTGAACAAACGAAGAGATTAAATAGAATTGTAGGGGTCCTTGGAGTAACTCAATAATATGAAGGTTAGTGATGTGGGTAATTTCCTTTTTATTCAAATTGAACTGTAAGTTTATATATTTTATACATTAACTGCATATAATTGTAATCAAAGCTAAACTGTCTGAGTGGAGATTATTAAAGTCAATTTTATTAGTGAAGCCCATTTTATGTTGTGTATTTATATTCAAAGTGTTTTAAATTTTAAATTATGTTATCTAAAAAATTTATAAAGACTGAAAAGTACAGGTGTTAGTATGATGTAACCAGAATGTTTAGACTATGAATGCTGAAACTGAGAATGTTTATAGCTGTTGTTTATGAAAACAAACCTGGCACATAACCGTTTATATAAACAGGTGTGGTATGTTGAGACTAATGTCTGTAGTCATGCTTGGTGACAATAACAAAAAATGTTGTAGCCTGCTGAATCAGTACCTTGAGTAAAACCTTATTGTGATAGAAAGGAATTGAAATTGACCTAATAATAATGAGGCAATTACTGTAACTGTTGAGATTAATTGAATTAATTAAAGTAAATTAAATACAACTAAACTAATTTAGTAATAAAATTAATAGAAACAATGATTTTTAACAATGAACTTAACTTTATTTTCATTTAAATTCAAATTGGAATTATAAATTAAATGCTAATTGATGTCAATAATGATTAAAACATTTATTTAACACTGACAACTGATGGGAAATGTTCAGGATGAGATAGTGTCTGGAAATTAAGATGTGTACAGTACTGTCCATATAGATTTTTCATATGTTATGAATTTTTTGTCCTATACATATATAGTAGTTAAGGATACCTTGTATAATCTATGTATCATTTTGGCCTTCGCCTCGGCCTTCAACCTCTTATTGGGGGGGTATTGTAACGGTACAGAATTGTGAGCTACCCCAGTTTAATTTTATATTAATTCAAATCATCATTTTAAGCATTTTCCAAATTGCCAGACTTTCACCTGTGGGGAGCCTCCAGTACAGCAATGCAACATACATACATACAGTCAGCCAAAACAATTGCCAGACGCATTGCGTAACCGCCAGCAGCAGCCTTGTGACACAGTCTCCAGTCTGCAGTGTGTCATCAGATAGTGCACAACGCACAGTAGTAAGCAGCATTCAGATAGTAAAGTTTTGTGAACTGAAAAATAGTGGCCTCGGGAGTGTAAGATAGGCTGAAATAATTAGTAGGCTTATCTATCCTATTTTATAAAACATAAAAACAGTATAACGCGCGGCCAGCCTAAGCGAGCTAAGTGTTCGAAAATTTATGTCGGCCGACAAAACAAAACGGAATGCTATTTTAAAGTGGATAAAGTAATAGTGGCGCATCAACTTAATTTGAAATAAGCAATAACAGTACCGCGGTTAAACAGTGAAAAACTAAATCAGGGTGTGTTAAACAGTGCATTCACAGCAGAGGTGCAAAACAGCGGAGTTCTTCAGACGTTAAGTATTAACTGAGTTTAAACAAGATTATTTTCCCTTTTTCCCCAGAGTATAATTCAACATAAATAAATTATAAATCTAAAATGTAAATCAGAGATCTCGAAGTGGGGTTTAAATAGAACGACAAAATTAAAGAACGAATGTGTGTGAGTGTGTAGCTAAATCATGTATTGGTTCATTGCAAATAATAAATAGTTGAGGTATATCGTAGTGTCATAAGCTAGTTAATTAAGAAATATTTTGTGACTATATTTGATTTCACAAATTGTACTCATTCAACAAGTATTTAATTTAAATGTCATGAAAGAGAGACGAAGTAGTTATTTGACATAATAAACCAGAGGCAATTTGTTTTAGCACAAACAGTGTATTTGATCTTTGCCCATATCAAATCCAAATAATCCTTTTTGCAGCAGTTTCGTCTGAACGACCCTTGGAATAAAACCCTAAGGTAAGAGAATTATAATTTAATTAATTGAGTAGTTTCATTGGCACCCGAACTGGGACGGCGAATATAATTTGTGGTTATATTCGCCAGACCTAATTAAGCTGCAGAACGGGTTATTTGGGAGTGGGGCGAGGTTGTAAATTGTAGAAACAAAATTACGCATATTTATATATATAAAAATAATAAATAAAAATGGAAAATAATAGTTTGACCGAATCAACGGTCATGAGCGGGTTGGAGGTCCATTCGACCCCAATCCCAGTTCAAATTAGAGAATCAAGTAAGTCAGATGAAATAGATGACTCAGGGATTCAGGTAACCCACCCGTAATGAATCAAAATAATCAACCAGAAGATAATATGATGAAATATCTATGTAGCACATTGTGCAGTTTAAATAATAAATTTGATAAATTGAGTAGTAAATTTGATATTATAAATAGTCGTTTTGATGTAAGCGATGTTAAGTTCCATGAGTTAAAGGGCGATATAAATAATATTGACCAAAAATTTGATAAGCGTTTACGTGAAATGAATACAAAATTTGATGAGCGTTTATATGACATGAAACAACAGAGTGTTAAGTTAGAAGACAATATTAAGAAACGTTTAAATGAGACGAATGAATGTTTCAATACATTTAAAGAACAAGTGGTAGAACAAATTGAGAAACAAATACAAAAGGTAACTGAAAATTTTGAGTATAAAACAGATGAGAATTATAATATGTGTAAAAACGTGGTAGTTGAGAATAAGGAGATTAATGTTGAGAGTGATGAAGATTTTGTTGAAGTAGAGTTTAGTAATGAAGTGTTGCTAGCAAATGTCAATGAGAATGAGAGAGAGTGTGAAGACAGTGATGAAAAGAGGGCAAATTTTTCTTGTGAGATGGGTGAAGAAAATGCTTCACTAGTATTGTTGGAGGACAAAGGTTCCTCCTTAGTTGTTGTAAAAGACAAAAGGTCTTTCAATTATTTTTGTGTATCTGGTAAAGCCAGACGTAATAATGTTGTGCTGCCCTCTGTGTGGAATGAGAATGTAAAATGTTATGAGAAGTATTGTAATGAAAGTGATTATGAGAGAGAGAGAGAATGGTAGAAATATTGAAAGTCAAGAGAAATTATGAAGAGTTAGTACAGAATTTATGTATGGAGAGAGAGGAGCAAATTGATTTACCCGTTAACATAGAGTTTGATAATTATTTTGATGAATATGGTAATAATAATGCAATAGTAATAACAAATATCGGTATGGAGAACCATACATGACTTCCATATTCTAAGATTTATATTTAAAATCATTTTCAGCCAAACAGCCAGGCTGTGCCTTACCTGCCTTTTTTTTGCTGTATTAAATGAAAAATATTATATTACATTAAAATGAAAAAATTATAATTTTATTGCCTGGCAACAAAATTATTTTATTTTTAACAATTACCATTGTTTCAAAAAGTTTAAATAAAATTTCAAGTACTTTACTCTTGTTAAAACGTATAAGGTTGCAGGTAAACTACCCCTTCCCCTTAACCGATCTTCACCAAAATCGAAAGTCATTGAGACCTCTACAATTCAGGGACGTATGCAAAAAATTATTTGATTCTGTTTGAATTTGCGGCTGTTATCGTTTGCCATAGAAAATACGCTTGATAAAAAAACGTTGCAGGTAAACTACCTCTTCCCCTTAACCGATCTTCACCAAAAACAATAGGTCTTGAGTACTCTACAAATCAAGACAGTATGCAAAACATTATTTGATTCTGTTTGAATTTGCGGCTGTTATCGTTTGCCATATAAAATACCCTTGTTAAAAAAACGTTGCAGGTAAACTACCCCTTTCCCTCAACCGATCTTCACCAAAAACAATAGGTCTTGAGAAATCTACAATTCAGGGCTGTATGCGAAACATTATTTGATTCTGTTTGAATTTGCGGCTGTTATCGTTTGCCAAAAAAAAAAAAAATTCCCTTGATAAAAAAAAGCGTTGCAGGTAAACTACCCCTTCCCCTCAACCGATCTTCACCAAAAACAATAGGTCGCGAGTACTCTACAAATCAGGGCTGTATGCAAAAAATTATTTGATTCTGTTTGAATTTGCGGCAGTTGTCGTTTGCCATAGAAAATACGCATGATAAAAAACGTTGCTGGTAAACTACCCCTTCCCCTCAACCGATCTTCACCAAAAACAATAGGTCTTGAGTACTCTACAAATCAGGGCAGTATGCAGAAAATTATTTGATTCTGTTTGAATTTGCGGCTGTTATCGTTTGCCATATAAAATACCCTTGCTAAAAAAACGTTGTAGGTAAACTACCCCTTTCCCTTAACCGATCTTCACCAAAAACAAAAAGTATTGAGAACTCTTCAATTTAGGGCTGTATGCAAATAATCTTTTCATTCTGTTTGAATTTGCGGCTGTTATCGTTTGCCATAGGAAATACCCTTGTTAAAACATAAAACGTTACAGGTAAACTACCCCTTTCCCTTAACCGATCTTCACCAAAAACAATAGGTCTTGAGAACTCTACAATTCAGGGCTGTATGCGAAACATTATTTGATTCTGTTTGAATTTGCGGCTGTTATCGTTTGCCAAACAAACAAAATTACCCTTGCTAAAAAAAAACCGTTGCAGGTAAACTACCCCTTTCCCTCAACCGATCTTCACCAAAAACAATAGGTCGCGAGAACTCTGCAAAACCGGGCTGTATGCAAAAAATTATTTGATTCTGTTTGAATTTGCGGCAGTTATCGTTTGCCATAGAAAAAAAATCTACAGACAGACAGACAGACACACAGACAGACAGACACACAGACAGACACACAGACACTTTTCGGAAAACGACTTTTTTTCATGTTTTGAGTGTAGTAGAATCAGAATCTGCAATAATCTCGAACACGATTTTTTTTGCCATCACCATACTTCCATTCCTTAAGGAATATGGAAGTAAAAACACTAACGGAGACTTTACAAAGAATACTGATGTTGACCTGGTATATGATTATCATGGTAAAATGAATAAACTGAAATGTTATGGTTACTATACACAAGATAACCGTATACGGAATGTAAATAAAATTCAAAATTGTTATTTGAAACCCCGAATAATTTTTGACGATGGAGGTTGAAATTCATAAATGAACACTTTTAAATATGTTAATATATGGTAATGACCTAGCTGATTTTTGATATTGAAGTGTGACACAACTGAATAATTATTGTTGAAGAGTTGTAAATACATGTGTAGTGAAATTAATTGTATGTATTATAAAATGTTGAATTGTTTGTATGAAATAACATTGTCGTTAAATGTTTCAGAGGTTACACGGAGATATTGGTGTGTGTGTGTGGTGTGTATTTTGTATTCATGTCAATAAGTGTATTGTAAGTATAAAGTTCATAATACTAATTAGATAGAATAAAATGCTTACAGGTGTGAAAAAATGTTGATTCAATAATATGAATTGAGATAATAGCATTAAATAGAAATTGTAATTAAAAGAGAAATAATAACTGAAAGGTGAATTAAAATAATATTTGGCTTAAATTGTAAGTGGTAGCGGATAGGTGTTCCCCACTTGTCCCAGTGGGTTTCGTCTATTTCAGGGACGCGCCCCTGCCCACGCGAGCCGTGGTTTTCTCCATTTACCCTTGTTTTCGGAGGAAGCTTTGTCCCTACCTTTAGTCCTAGTTCTTGACCCTGTAATAATCCTTCTCCCTTTTATTTTCCCGATTTCCCTAACCATCCCCTTAGATTAAACATATAAACAATAGTTACACAAATTGGCACACTTTTTGGAACCATTTGATTGCCCTAATTCTCAATAACACATTAGGGTAATCTTCAAAATTAAACCAACTGGCGTTATTTATGAATTGTAAACTCATCCCTTAATTAGGTCGGTAGTGGAGAAGTTTTGTGGCTGAGTAGACAAGCTAAATAATAAATTTTGTATAGTTTAACAGAATTATGGTATATGGAGATGGGGTTGTAGATTAGTGGTTGTGGTTTGTTTTGTAATTTGTTTTAGCAAAAAAAAAAAGAAAAGGAGGGTAGTTCATTATATGCACTGTAGGGGTTCTGTTCGTCTTCCACCGCATCTCTATATACAATAATTCTGTACATAAAAAGCACAACCTATTTACAGGTAATTAAGGAAAAATAAATTTTGAAAATATTTTAAAACAAAAGCTATGTAACCAAAAGGTTTAATTATTATTTTGTGGTACCTGCTATGTTAGGTTATGAGTAGAGGATAAACGGTAGTTAGAATGTGATTGTGGAGGACTTTAAAGAGAGATTTGAAACAGATGACTTAATGTTGGTAAAATTCATTGAAATACCAAGGAAAAATTTAAACATCAAACCATGTAGAATCATTTTGAAAATCGTAATTAAAGTAATTGAAATTGTTTTGAACAAACGAAGAGATTAAATAGAATTGTAGGGGTCCTTGGAGTAACTCAATAATATGAAGATTAGTGATGTGGGTAATTTCCTTTTTATTCAAATTGAACTGTAAGTTTATATATTTTATACATTAACTGCATATAATTGTAATCAAAGCTAAACTGTCTGAGTGGAGATTATTAAAGTCAATTTTATTAGTGAAGCCCATTTTATGTTGTGTATTTATATTCAAAGTGTTTTAAATTTTAAATTATGTTATCTAAAAAATTTATAAAGACTGAAAAGTACAGGTGTTAGTATGATGTAACCAGAATGTTTAGACTATGAATGCTGAAACTGAGAATGTTTATAGCTGTTGTTTATGAAAACAAACCTGGCACATAACCGTTTATATAAACAGGTGTGGTATGTTGAGACTAATGTCTGTAGTCATGCTTGGTGACAATAACAAAAAATGTTGTAGCCTGCTGAATCAGTACCTTGAGTAAAACCTTATTGTGATAGAAAGGAATTGAAATTGACCTAATAATAATGAGGCAATTACTGTAACTGTTGAGATTAATTGAATTAATTAAAGTAAATTAAATACAACTAAACTAATTTAGTAATAAAATTAATAGAAACAATGATTTTTAACAATGAACTTAACTTTATTTTCATTTAAATTCAAATTGGAATTATAAATTAAATGCTAATTGATGTCAATAATGATTAAAACATTTATTTAACACTGACAACTGATGGGAAATGTTCAGGATGAGATAGTGTCTGGAAATTAAGATGTGTACAGTACTGTCCATATAGATTTTTCATATGTTATGAATTTTTTGTCCTATACATATATAGTAGTTAAGGATACCTTGTATAATCTATGTATCATTTTGGAGGGCAACATTGTATGGGGAATATTATTCAATTTAACTGGAATTTATGTGTACTACTGTAAACCTATATTGTTTTATTATCACTATTTTTTTTGGTCTATAATATAAAATGAGCCAGTGCGTTGTCAATGAACCAGTACGGCTAAGAGGAAACAAATCAGATGTGGGATATGGAGGGATGGAAAGCCGTTTGTCAATGTTAATTACATGTTTTAAAGTCAGGCGATACTGGGTCGGGTATCTGTTCGATTTTTCGGTGTTGGGATCTCGAACAGAGAAGTCCAGTAAGATCGGATGGGTGCTGTCGCAGTCGCCAGACTAGGGGGGTAAGAACCCATGATGTAGTAGAGTGTTCAGGGGGGTTGCGGCGCCATATCCTCACTGATCCTCTTAGGTTTAGGCAATAAGAGTTTGAACGCCTCGGCCTTCAACCTCTTATTGGGGGGGTATTGTAACGGTACAGAATTGTGAGCTACCCCAGTTTAATTTTATATTAATTCAAATCATCATTTTAAGCATTTTCCAAATTGCCAGACTTTCACCTGTGGGGAGCCTCCAGTACAGCAATGCAACATACATACATACAGTCAGCCAAAACAATTGCCAGACGCATTGCGTAACCGCCAGCAGCAGCCTTGTGACACAGTCTCCAGTCTGCAGTGTGTCATCAGATAGTGCACAACGCACAGTAGTAAGCAGCATTCAGATAGTAAAGTTTTGTGAACTGAAAAATAGTGGCCTCGGGAGTGTAAGATAGGCTGAAATAATTAGTAGGCTTATCTATCCTATTTTATAAAACATAAAAACAGTATAACGCGCGGCCACCCTAAGCGAGCTAAGTGTTCGAAAATTTATGTCGGCCGACAAAACAAAACGGAATGCTATTTTAAAGTGGATAAAGTAATAGTGGCGCATCAACTTAATTTGAAATAAGCAATAACAGTACCGCGGTTAAACAGTGAAAAACTAAATCAGGGTGTGTTAAACAGTGCATTCACAGCAGAGGTGCAAAACAGCGGAGTTCTTCAGACGTTAAGTATTAACTGAGTTTAAACAAGATTATTTTCCCTTTTTCCCCAGAGTATAATTCAACATAAATAAATTATAAATCTAAAATGTAAATCAGAGATCTCGAAGTGGGGTTTAAATAGAACGACAAAATTAAAGAACGAATGTGTGTGAGTGTGTAGCTAAATCATGTATTGGTTCATTGCAAATAATAAATAGTTGAGGTATATCGTAGTGTCATAAGCTAGTTAATTAAGAAATATTTTGTGACTATATTTGATTTCACAAATTGTACTCATTCAACAAGTATTTAATTTAAATGTCATGAAAGAGAGACGAAGTAGTTATTTGACATAATAAACCAGAGGCAATTTGTTTTAGCACAAACAGTGTATTTGATCTTTGCCCATATCAAATCCAAATAATCCTTTTTGCAGCAGTTTCGTCTGAACGACCCTTGGAATAAAACCCTAAGGTAAGAGAATTATAATTTAATTAATTGAGTAGTTTCATTGGCACCCGAACTGGGACGGCGAATATAATTTGTGGTTATATTCGCCAGACCTAATTAAGCTGCAGAACGGGTTATTTGGAGTGGAGCGAGGTTGTAAATTGTAGAAACAAAATTACGCATATTTATATATATAAAAATAATAAATAAAAATGGAAAATAATAGTTTGACCGAATCAACGGTCATGAGCGGGTTGGAGGTCCATTCGACCCCAATCCCAGTTCAAATTAGAGAATCAAGTAAGTCAGATGAAATAGATGACTCAGGGATTCAGGTAACCCCACCCGTAATGAATCAAAATAATCAACCAGAAGATAATATGATGAAATATCTATGTAGCACATTGTGCAGTTTAAATAATAAATTTGATAAATTGAGTAGTAAATTTGATATTATAAATAGTTGTTTTGATGTAAGCGATGTTAAGTTCCATGAGTTAAAGGGCGATATAAATAATATTGACCAAAAATTTGATAAGCGTTTACGTGAAATGAATAC
The DNA here is from genome assembly GCA_034769895.1 of Magicicada septendecula. Taxonomy (NCBI): domain Eukaryota; kingdom Metazoa; phylum Arthropoda; class Insecta; order Hemiptera; family Cicadidae; genus Magicicada; species Magicicada septendecula. Next base: position 343,889,146 of record CM068370.1, on the reverse strand, counting down.
AAAATTTGATGAGCGTTTATATGACATGAAACAACAGAGTGTTAAGTTAGAAGACAATATTAAGAAACGTTTAAATGAGACGAATGAATGTTTCAATACATTTAAAGAACAAGTGGTAGAACAAATTGAGAAACAAATACAAAAGGTAACTGAAAATTTTGAGTATAAAACAGATGAGAATTATAATATGTGTAAAAACGTGGTAGTTGAGAATAAGGAGATTAATGTTGAGAGTGATGAAGATTTTGTTGAAGTAGAGTTTAGTAATGAAGTGTTGCTAGCAAATGTCAATGAGAATGAGAGAGAGTGTGAAGACAGTGATGAAAAGAGGGCAAATTTTTCTTGTGAGATGGGTGAAGAAAATGCTTCACTAGTATTGTTGGAGGACAAAGGTTCCTCCTTAGTTGTTGTAAAAGACAAAAGGTCTTTCAATTATTTTTGTGTATCTGGTAAAGCCAGACGTAATAATGTTGTGCTGCCCTCTGTGTGGAATGAGAATGTAAAATGTTATGAGAAGTATTGTAATGAAAGTGATTATGAGAGAGAGAGAGAATGGTAGAAATATTGAAAGTCAAGAGAAATTATGAAGAGTTAGTACAGAATTTATGTATGGAGAGAGAGGAGCAAATTGATTTACCCGTTAACATAGAGTTTGATAATTATTTTGATGAATATGGTAATAATAATGCAATAGTAATAACAAAAAACACTAACGGAGACTTTACAAAGAATACTGATGTTGACCTGGTATATGATTATCATGGTAAAATGAATAAACTGAAATGTTATGGTTACTATACACAAGATAACCGTATACGGAATGTAAATAAAATTCAAAATTGTTATTTGAAACCCCGAATAATTTTTGACGATGGAGGTTGAAATTCATAAATGAACACTTTTAAATATGTTAATATATGGTAATGACCTAGCTGATTTTTGATATTGAAGTGTGACACAACTGAATAATTATTGTTGAAGAGTTGTAAATACATGTGTAGTGAAATTAATTGTATGTATTATAAAATGTTGAATTGTTTGTATGAAATAACATTGTCGTTAAATGTTTCAGAGGTTACACGGAGATATTGGTGTGTGTGTGTGGTGTGTATTTTGTATTCATGTCAATAAGTGTATTGTAAGTATAAAGTTCATAATACTAATTAGATAGAATAAAATGCTTACAGGTGTGAAAAAATGTTGATTCAATAATATGAATTGAGATAATAGCATTAAATAGAAATTGTAATTAAAAGAGAAATAATAACTGAAAGGTGAATTAAAATAATATTTGGCTTAAATTGTAAGTGGTAGCGGATAGGTGTTCCCCACTTGTCCCAGTGGGTTTCGTCTATTTCAGGGACGCGCCCCTGCCCACGCGAGCCGTGGTTTTCTCCATTTACCCTTGTTTTCGGAGGAAGCTTTGTCCCTACCTTTAGTCCTAGTTCTTGACCCTGTAATAATCCTTCTCCCTTTTATTTTCCCGATTTCCCTAACCATCCCCTTAGATTAAACATATAAACAATAGTTACACAAATTGGCACACTTTTTGGAACCATTTGATTGCCCTAATTCTCAATAACACATTAGGGTAATCTTCAAAATTAAACCAACTGGCGTTATTTATGAATTGTAAACTCATCCCTTAATTAGGTCGGTAGTGGAGAAGTTTTGTGGCTGAGTAGACAAGCTAAATAATAAATTTTGTATAGTTTAACAGAATTATGGTATATGGAGATGGGGTTGTAGATTAGTGGTTGTGGTTTGTTTTGTAATTTGTTTTAGCAAAAAAAAAAAGAAAAGGAGGGTAGTTCATTATATGCACTGTAGGGGTTCTGTTCGTCTTCCACCGCATCTCTATATACAATAATTCTGTACATAAAAAGCACAACCTATTTACAGGTAATTAAGGAAAAATAAATTTTGAAAATATTTTAAAACAAAAGCTATGTAACCAAAAGGTTTAATTATTATTTTGTGGTGGCTGCTATGTTAGGTTATGAGTAGAGGATAAACGGTAGTTAGAATGTGATTGTGGAGGACTTTAAAGAGAGATTTGAAACAGATGACTTAATGTTGGTAAAATTCATTGAAATACCAAGGAAAAATTTAAACATCAAACCATGTAGAATCATTTTGAAAATCGTAATTAAAGTAATTGAAATTGTTTTGAACAAACGAAGAGATTAAATAGAATTGTAGGGGTCCTTGGAGTAACTCAATAATATGAAGGTTAGTGATGTGGGTAATTTCCTTTTTATTCAAATTGAACTGTAAGTTTATATATTTTATACATTAACTGCATATAATTGTAATCAAAGCTAAACTGTCTGAGTGGAGATTATTAAAGTCAATTTTATTAGTGAAGCCCATTTTATGTTGTGTATTTATATTCAAAGTGTTTTAAATTTTAAATTATGTTATCTAAAAAATTTATAAAGACTGAAAAGTACAGGTGTTAGTATGATGTAACCAGAATGTTTAGACTATGAATGCTGAAACTGAGAATGTTTATAGCTGTTGTTTATGAAAACAAACCTGGCACATAACCGTTTATATAAACAGGTGTGGTATGTTGAGACTAATGTCTGTAGTCATGCTTGGTGACAATAACAAAAAATGTTGTAGCCTGCTGAATCAGTACCTTGAGTAAAACCTTATTGTGATAGAAAGGAATTGAAATTGACCTAATAATAATGAGGCAATTACTGTAACTGTTGAGATTAATTGAATTAATTAAAGTAAATTAAATACAACTAAACTAATTTAGTAATAAAATTAATAGAAACAATGATTTTTAACAATGAACTTAACTTTATTTTCATTTAAATTCAAATTGGAATTATAAATTAAATGCTAATTGATGTCAATAATGATTAAAACATTTATTTAACACTGACAACTGATGGGAAATGTTCAGGATGAGATAGTGTCTGGAAATTAAGATGTGTACAGTACTGTCCATATAGATTTTTCATATGTTATGAATTTTTTGTCCTATACATATATAGTAGTTAAGGATACCTTGTATAATCTATGTATCATTTTGGCCTTCGCCTCGGCCTTCAACCTCTTATTGGGGGGGTATTGTAACGGTACAGAATTGTGAGCTACCCCAGTTTAATTTTATATTAATTCAAATCATCATTTTAAGCATTTTCCAAATTGCCAGACTTTCACCTGTGGGGAGCCTCCAGTACAGCAATGCAACATACATACATACAGTCAGCCAAAACAATTGCCAGACGCATTGCGTAACCGCCAGCAGCAGCCTTGTGACACAGTCTCCAGTCTGCAGTGTGTCATCAGATAGTGCACAACGCACAGTAGTAAGCAGCATTCAGATAGTAAAGTTTTGTGAACTGAAAAATAGTGGCCTCGGGAGTGTAAGATAGGCTGAAATAATTAGTAGGCTTATCTATCCTATTTTATAAAACATAAAAACAGTATAACGCGCGGCCACCCTAAGCGAGCTAAGTGTTCGAAAATTTATGTCGGCCGACAAAACAAAACGGAATGCTATTTTAAAGTGGATAAAGTAATAGTGGCGCATCAACTTAATTTGAAATAAGCAATAACAGTACCGCGGTTAAACAGTGAAAAACTAAATCAGGGTGTGTTAAACAGTGCATTCACAGCAGAGGTGCAAAACAGCGGAGTTCTTCAGACGTTAAGTATTAACTGAGTTTAAACAAGATTATTTTCCCTTTTTCCCCAGAGTATAATTCAACATAAATAAATTATAAATCTAAAATGTAAATCAGAGATCTCGAAGTGGGGTTTAAATAGAACGACAAAATTAAAGAACGAATGTGTGTGAGTGTGTAGCTAAATCATGTATTGGTTCATTGCAAATAATAAATAGTTGAGGTATATCGTAGTGTCATAAGCTAGTTAATTAAGAAATATTTTGTGACTATATTTGATTTCACAAATTGTACTCATTCAACAAGTATTTAATTTAAATGTCATGAAAGAGAGACGAAGTAGTTATTTGACATAATAAACCAGAGGCAATTTGTTTTAGCACAAACAGTGTATTTGATCTTTGCCCATATCAAATCCAAATAATCCTTTTTGCAGCAGTTTCGTCTGAACGACCCTTGGAATAAAACCCTAAGGTAAGAGAATTATAATTTAATTAATTGAGTAGTTTCATTGGCACCCGAACTGGGACGGCGAATATAATTTGTGGTTATATTCGCCAGACCTAATTAAGCTGCAGAACGGGTTATTTGGGAGTGGGGCGAGGTTGTAAATTGTAGAAACAAAATTACGCATATTTATATATATAAAAATAATAAATAAAAATGGAAAATAATAGTTTGACCGAATCAACGGTCATGAGCGGGTTGGAGGTCCATTCGACCCCAATCCCAGTTCAAATTAGAGAATCAAGTAAGTCAGATGAAATAGATGACTCAGGGATTCAGGTAACCCCACCCGTAATGAATCAAAATAATCAACCAGAAGATAATATGATGAAATATCTATGTAGCACATTGTGCAGTTTAAATAATAAATTTGATAAATTGAGTAGTAAATTTGATATTATAAATAGTCGTTTTGATGTAAGCGATGTTAAGTTCCATGAGTTAAAGGGCGATATAAATAATATTGACCAAAAATTTGATAAGCGTTTACGTGAAATGAATACAAAATTTGATGAGCGTTTATATGACATGAAACAACAGAGTGTTAAGTTAGAAGACAATATTAAGAAACGTTTAAATGAGACGAATGAATGTTTCAATACATTTAAAGAACAAGTGGTAGAACAAATTGAGAAACAAATACAAAAGGTAACTGAAAATTTTGAGTATAAAACAGATGAGAATTATAATATGTGTAAAAACGTGGTAGTTGAGAATAAGGAGATTAATGTTGAGAGTGATGAAGATTTTGTTGAAGTAGAGTTTAGTAATGAAGTGTTGCTAGCAAATGTCAATGAGAATGAGAGAGAGTGTGAAGACAGTGATGAAAAGAGGGCAAATTTTTCTTGTGAGATGGGTGAAGAAAATGCTTCACTAGTATTGTTGGAGGACAAAGGTTCCTCCTTAGTTGTTGTAAAAGACAAAAGGTCTTTCAATTATTTTTGTGTATCTGGTAAAGCCAGACGTAATAATGTTGTGCTGCCCTCTGTGTGGAATGAGAATGTAAAATGTTATGAGAAGTATTGTAATGAAAGTGATTATGAGAGAGAGAGAGAATGGTAGAAATATTGAAAGTCAAGAGAAATTATGAAGAGTTAGTACAGAATTTATGTATGGAGAGAGAGGAGCAAATTGATTTACCCGTTAACATAGAGTTTGATAATTATTTTGATGAATATGGTAATAATAATGCAATAGTAATAACAAATATCGGTATGGAGAACCATACATGACTTCCATATTCTAAGATTTATATTTAAAATCATTTTCAGCCAAACAGCCAGGCTGTGCCTTACCTGCCTTTTTATTGCTGTATTAAATGAAAAATATTATATTACATTAAAATGAAAAAATTATAATTTTATTGCCTGGCAACAAAATTATTTTATTTTTAACAATTACCATTGTTTCAAAAAGTTTAAATAAATTTTCAAGTACTTTACTCTTGTTAAAACGTATAAGGTTGCAGGTAAACTACCCCTTCCCCTTAACCGATCTTCACCAAAATCGAAAGTCATTGAGACCTCTACAATTCAGGGACGTATGCAAAAAATTATTTGATTCTGTTTGAATTTGCGGCTGTTATCGTTTGCCATAGAAAATACGCTTGATAAAAAAACGTTGCAGGTAAACTACCTCTTCCCCTTAACCGATCTTCACCAAAAACAATAGGTCTTGAGTACTCTACAAATCAAGACTGTATGCAAAACATTATTTGATTCTGTTTGAATTTGCGGCTGTTATCGTTTGCCATATAAAATACCCTTGTTAAAAAAACGTTGCAGGTAAACTACCCCTTTCCCTCAACCGATCTTCACCAAAAACAATAGGTCTTGAGAAATCTACAATTCAGGGCTGTATGCGAAACATTATTTGATTCTGTTTGAATTTGCGGCTGTTATCGTTTGCCAAAAAAAAAAAATTTCCCTTGATAAAAAAAAGCGTTGCAGGTAAACTACCCCTTCCCCTCAACCGATCTTCACCAAAAACAATAGGTCGCGAGTACTCTACAAATCAGGGCTGTATGCAAAAAATTATTTGATTCTGTTTGAATTTGCGGCAGTTGTCGTTTGCCATAGAAAATACGCATGATAAAAAACGTTGCTGGTAAACTACCCCTTCCCCTCAACCGATCTTCACCAAAAACAATAGGTCTTGAGTACTCTACAAATCAGGGCAGTATGCAGAAAATTATTTGATTCTGTTTGAATTTGCGGCTGTTATCGTTTGCCATATAAAATACCCTTGCTAAAAAAACGTTGTAGGTAAACTACCCCTTTCCCTTAACCGATCTTCACCAAAAACAAAAAGTATTGAGAACTCTACAATTTAGGGCTGTATGCAAATAATCTTTTCATTCTGTTTGAATTTGCGGCTGTTATCGTTTGCCATAGGAAATACCCTTGTTAAAACATAAAACGTTACAGGTAAACTACCCCTTTCCCTTAACCGATCTTCACCAAAAACAATAGGTCTTGAGAACTCTACAATTCAGGGCTGTATGCGAAACATTATTTGATTCTGTTTGAATTTGCGGCTGTTATCGTTTGCCAAACAAACAAAATTACCCTTGCTAAAAAAAAACCGTTGCAGGTAAACTACCCCTTTCCCTCAACCGATCTTCACCAAAAACAATAGGTCGCGAGAACTCTGCAAAACCGGGCTGTATGCAAAAAATTATTTGATTCTGTTTGAATTTGCGGCAGTTATCGTTTGCCATAGAAAAAAAATCTACAGACAGACAGACAGACACACAGACAGACAGACACACAGACAGACACACAGACACTTTTCGGAAAACGACTTTTTTTCATGTTTTGAGTGTAGTAGAATCAGAATCTGCAATAATCTCGAACACGATTTTTTTTGCCATCACCATACTTCCATTCCTTAAGGAATATGGAAGTAAAAACACTAACGGAGACTTTACAAAGAATACTGATGTTGACCTGGTATATGATTATCATGGTAAAATGAATAAACTGAAATGTTATGGTTACTATACACAAGATAACCGTATACGGAATGTAAATAAAATTCAAAATTGTTATTTGAAACCCCGAATAATTTTTGACGATGGAGGTTGAAATTCATAAATGAACACTTTTAAATATGTTAATATATGGTAATGACCTAGCTGATTTTTGATATTGAAGTGTGACACAACTGAATAATTATTGTTGAAGAGTTGTAAATACATGTGTAGTGAAATTAATTGTATGTATTATAAAATGTTGAATTGTTTGTATGAAATAACATTGTCGTTAAATGTTTCAGAGGTTACACGGAGATATTGGTGTGTGTGTGTGGTGTGTATTTTGTATTCATGTCAATAAGTGTATTGTAAGTATAAAGTTCATAATACTAATTAGATAGAATAAAATGCTTACAGGTGTGAAAAAATGTTGATTCAATAATATGAATTGAGATAATAGCATTAAATAGAAATTGTAATTAAAAGAGAAATAATAACTGAAAGGTGAATTAAAATAATATTTGGCTTAAATTGTAAGTGGTAGCGGATAGGTGTTCCCCACTTGTCCCAGTGGGTTTCGTCTATTTCAGGGACGCGCCCCTGCCAACGCGAGCCGTGGTTTTCTCCATTTACCCTTGTTTTCGGAGGAAGCTTTGTCCCTACCTTTAGTCCTAGTTCTTGACCCTGTAATAATCCTTCTCCCTTTTATTTTCCCGATTTCCCTAACCATCCCCTTAGATTAAACATATAAACAATAGTTACACAAATTGGCACACTTTTTGGAACCATTTGATTGCCCTAATTCTCAATAACACATTAGGGTAATCTTCAAAATTAAACCAACTGGCGTTATTTATGAATTGTAAACTCATCCCTTAATTAGGTCGGTAGTGGAGAAGTTTTGTGGCTGAGTAGACAAGCTAAATAATAAATTTTGTATAGTTTAACAGAATTATGGTATATGGAGATGGGGTTGTAGATTAGTGGTTGTGGTTTGTTTTGTAATTTGTTTTAGCAAAAAAAAAAAGAAAAGGAGGGTAGTTCATTATATGCACTGTAGGGGTTCTGTTCGTCTTCCACCGCATCTCTATATACAATAATTCTGTACATAAAAAGCACAACCTATTTACAGGTAATTAAGGAAAAATAAATTTTGAAAATATTTTAAAACAAAAGCTATGTAACCAAAAGGTTTAATTATTATTTTGTGGTACCTGCTATGTTAGGTTATGAGTAGAGGATAAACGGTAGTTAGAATGTGATTGTGGAGGACTTTAAAGAGAGATTTGAAACAGATGACTTAATGTTGGTAAAATTCATTGAAATACCAAGGAAAAATTTAAACATCAAACCATGTAGAATCATTTTGAAAATCGTAATTAAAGTAATTGAAATTGTTTTGAACAAACGAAGAGATTAAATAGAATTGTAGGGGTCCTTGGAGTAACTCAATAATATGAAGATTAGTGATGTGGGTAATTTCCTTTTTATTCAAATTGAACTGTAAGTTTATATATTTTATACATTAACTGCATATAATTGTAATCAAAGCTAAACTGTCTGAGTGGAGATTATTAAAGTCAATTTTATTAGTGAAGCCCATTTTATGTTGTGTATTTATATTCAAAGTGTTTTAAATTTTAAATTATGTTATCTAAAAAATTTATAAAGACTGAAAAGTACAGGTGTTAGTATGATGTAACCAGAATGTTTAGACTATGAATGCTGAAACTGAGAATGTTTATAGCTGTTGTTTATGAAAACAAACCTGGCACATAACCGTTTATATAAACAGGTGTGGTATGTTGAGACTAATGTCTGTAGTCATGCTTGGTGACAATAACAAAAAATGTTGTAGCCTGCTGAATCAGTACCTTGAGTAAAACCTTATTGTGATAGAAAGGAATTGAAATTGACCTAATAATAATGAGGCAATTACTGTAACTGTTGAGATTAATTGAATTAATTAAAGTAAATTAAATACAACTAAACTAATTTAGTAATAAAATTAATAGAAACAATGATTTTTAACAATGAACTTAACTTTATTTTCATTTAAATTCAAATTGGAATTATAAATTAAATGCTAATTGATGTCAATAATGATTAAAACATTTATTTAACACTGACAACTGATGGGAAATGTTCAGGATGAGATAGTGTCTGGAAATTAAGATGTGTACAGTACTGTCCATATAGATTTTTCATATGTTATGAATTTTTTGTCCTATACATATATAGTAGTTAAGGATACCTTGTATAATCTATGTATCATTTTGGAGGGCAACATTGTATGGGGAATATTATTCAATTTAACTGGAATTTATGTGTACTACTGTAAACCTATATTGTTTTATTATCACTATTTTTTTTGGTCTATAATATAAAATGAGCCAGTGCGTTGTCAATGAACCAGTACGGCTAAGAGGAAACAAATCAGATGTGGGATATGGAGGGATGGAAAGCCGTTTGTCAATGTTAATTACATGTTTTAAAGTCAGGCGATACTGGGTCGGGTATCTGTTCGATTTTTCGGTGTTGGGATCTCGAACAGAGAAGTCCAGTAAGATCGGATGGGTGCTGTCGCAGTCGCCAGACTAGGGGGGTAAGAACCCATGATGTAGTAGAGTGTTCAGGGGGGTTGCGGCGCCATATCCTCACTGATCCTCTTAGGTTTAGGCAATAAGAGTTTGAACGCCTCGGCCTTCAACCTCTTATTGGGGGGGTATTGTAACGGTACAGAATTGTGAGCTACCCCAGTTTAATTTTATATTAATTCAAATCATCATTTTAAGCATTTTCCAAATTGCCAGACTTTCACCTGTGGGGAGCCTCCAGTACAGCAATGCAACATACATACATACAGTCAGCCAAAACAATTGCCAGACGCATTGCGTAACCGCCAGCAGCAGCCTTGTGACACAGTCTCCAGTCTGCAGTGTGTCATCAGATAGTGCACAACGCACAGTAGTAAGCAGCATTCAGATAGTAAAGTTTTGTGAACTGAAAAATAGTGGCCTCGGGAGTGTAAGATAGGCTGAAATAATTAGTAGGCTTATCTATCCTATTTTATAAAACATAAAAACAGTATAACGCGCGGCCAGCCTAAGCGAGCTAAGTGTTCGAAAATTTATGTCGGCCGACAAAACAAAACGGAATGCTATTTTAAAGTGGATAAAGTAATAGTGGCGCATCAACTTAATTTGAAATAAGCAATAACAGTACCGCGGTTAAACAGTGAAAAACTAAATCAGGGTGTGTTAAACAGTGCATTCACAGCAGAGGTGCAAAACAGCGGAGTTCTTCAGACGTTAAGTATTAACTGAGTTTAAACAAGATTATTTTCCCTTTTTCCCCAGAGTATAATTCAACATAAATAAATTATAAATCTAAAATGTAAATCAGAGATCTCGAAGTGGGGTTTAAATAGAACGACAAAATTAAAGAACGAATGTGTGTGAGTGTGTAGCTAAATCATGTATTGGTTCATTGCAAATAATAAATAGTTGAGGTATATCGTAGTGTCATAAGCTAGTTAATTAAGAAATATTTTGTGACTATATTTGATTTCACAAATTGTACTCATTCAACAAGTATTTAATTTAAATGTCATGAAAGAGAGACGAAGTAGTTATTTGACATAATAAACCAGAGGCAATTTGTTTTAGCACAAACAGTGTATTTGATCTTTGCCCATATCAAATCCAAATAATCCTTTTTGCAGCAGTTTCGTCTGAACGACCCTTGGAATAAAACCCTAAGGTAAGAGAATTATAATTTAATTAATTGAGTAGTTTCATTGGCACCCGAACTGGGACGGCGAATATAATTTGTGGTTATATTCGCCAGACCTAATTAAGCTGCAGAACGGGTTATTTGGGAGTGGAGCGAGGTTGTAAATTGTAGAAACAAAATTACGCATATTTATATATATAAAAATAATAAATAAAAATGGAAAATAATAGTTTGACCGAATCAACGGTCATGAGCGGGTTGGAGGTCCATTCGACCCCAATCCCAGTTCAAATTAGAGAATCAAGTAAGTCAGATGAAATAGATGACTCAGGGATTCAGGTAACCCCACCCGTAATGAATCAAAATAATCAACCAGAAGATAATATGATGAAATATCTATGTAGCACATTGTGCAGTTTAAATAATAAATTTGATAAATTGAGTAGTAAATTTGATATTATAAATAGTTGTTTTGATGTAAGCGATGTTAAGTTCCATGAGTTAAAGGGCGATATAAATAATATTGACCAAAAATTTGATAAGCGTTTACGTGAAATGAATACAAAATTTGATGAGCGTTTATATGACATGAAACAACAGAGTGTTAAGTTAGAAGACAATATTAAGAAACGTTTAAATGAGACGAATGAATGTTTCAATACATTTAAAGAACAAGTGGTAGAACAAATTGAGAAACAAATACAAAAGGTAACTGAAAATTTTGAGTATAAAACAGATGAGAATTATAATATGTGTAAAAACGTGGTAGTTGAGAATAAGGAGATTAATGTTGAGAGTGATGAAGATTTTGTTGAAGTAGAGTTTAGTAATGAAGTGTTGCTAGCAAATGTCAATGAGAATGAGAGAGAGTGTGAAGACAGTGATGAAAAGAGGGCAAATTTTTCTTGTGAGATGGGTGAAGAAAATGCTTCACTAGTATTGTTGGAGGACAAAGGTTCCTCCTTAGTTGTTGTAAAAGACAAAAGGTCTTTCAATTATTTTTGTGTATCTGGTAAAGCCAGACGTAATAATGTTGTGCTGCCCTCTGTGTGGAATGAGAATGTAAAATGTTATGAGAAGTATTGTAATGAAAGTGATTATGAGAGAGAGAGAGAATGGTAGAAATATTGAAAGTCAAGAGAAATTATGAAGAGTTAGTACAGAATTTATGTATGGAGAGAGAGGAGCAAATTGATTTACCCGTTAACATAGAGTTTGATAATTATTTTGATGAATATGGTAATAATAATGCAATAGTAATAACAAAAAACACTAACGGAGACTTTACAAAGAATACTGATGTTGACCTGGTATATGATTATCATGGTAAAATGAATAAACTGAAATGTTATGGTTACTATACACAAGATAACCGTATACGGAATGTAAATAAAATTCAAAATTGTTATTTGAAACCCCGAATAATTTTTGACGATGGAGGTTGAAATTCATAAATGAACACTTTTAAATATGTTAATATATGGTAATGACCTAGCTGATTTTTGATATTGAAGTGTGACACAACTGAATAATTATTGTTGAAGAGTTGTAAATACATGTGTAGTGAAATTAATTGTATGTATTATAAAATGTTGAATTGTTTGTATGAAATAACATTGTCGTTAAATGTTTCAGAGGTTACACGGAGATATTGGTGTGTGTGTGGTGTGTATTTTGTATTCATGTCAATAAGTGTATTGTAAGTATAAAGTTCATAATACTAATTAGATAGAATAAAATGCTTACAGGTGTGAAAAAATGTTGATTCAATAATATGAATTGAGATAATAGCATTAAATAGAAATTGTAATTAAAAGAGAAATAATAACTGAAAGGTGAATTAAAATAATATTTGGCTTAAATTGTAAGTGGTAGCGGATAGGTGTTCCCCACTTGTCCCAGTGGGTTTCGTCTATTTCAGGGACGCGCCCCTGCCCACGCGAGCCTTGGTTTTCTCCATTTACCCTTGTTTTCGGAGGAAGCTTTGTCCCTACCTTTAGTCCTAGTTCTTGACCCTGTAATAATCCTTCTCCCTCTTATTTTCCCGATTTACCTAACCATCCCCTTAGATTAAACATATAAACAATAGTTACACAAATTGGCACACTTTTTGGAACCATTTGATTGCCCTAATTCTCAATAACACATTAGGGTAATCTTCAAAATTAAACCAACTGGCGTTATTTATGAATTGTAAACTCATCCCTTAATTAGGTCGGTAGTGGAGAAGTTTTGTGGCTGAGTAGACAAGCTAAATAATAAATTTTGTATAGTTTAACAGAATTATGGTATATGGAGATGGGGTTGTAGATTAGTGGTTGTGGTTTGTTTTGTAATTTGTTTTAGCAAAAAAAAAAGAAAAGGAGGGTAGTTCATTATATGCACTGTAGGGGTTCTGTTCGTCTTCCACCGCATCTCTATATACAATAATTCTGTACATAAAAAGCACAACCTATTTACAGGTAATTAAGGAAAAATAAATTTTGAAAATATTTTAAAACAAAAGCTATGTAACCAAAAGGTTTAATTATTATTTTGTGGTACCTGCTATGTTAGGTTATGAGTAGAGGATAAACGGTAGTTAGAATGTGATTGTGGAGGACTTTAAAGAGAGATTTGAAACAGATGACTTAATGTTGGTAAAATTCATTGAAATACCAAGGAAAAATTTAAACATCAAACCATGTAGAATCATTTTGAAAATCGTAATTAAAGTAATTGAAATTGTTTTGAACAAACGAAGAGATTAAATAGAATTGTAGGGGTCCTTGGAGTAACTCAATAATATGAAGGTTAGTGATGTGGGTAATTTCCTTTTTATTCAAATTGAACTGTAAGTTTATATATTTTATACATTAACTGCATATAATTGTAATCAAAGCTAAACTGTCTGAGTGGAGATTATTAAAGTCAATTTTATTAGTGAAGCCCATTTTATGTTGTGTATTTATATTCAAAGTGTTTTAAATTTTAAATTATGTTATCTAAAAAATTTATAAAGACTGAAAAGTACAGGTGTTAGTATGATGTAACCAGAATGTTTAGACTATGAATGCTGAAACTGAGAATGTTTATAGCTGTTGTTTATGAAAACAAACCTGGCACATAACCGTTTATATAAACAGGTGTGGTATGTTGAGACTAATGTCTGTAGTCATGCTTGGTGACAATAACAAAAAATGTTGCAGCCTGCTGAATCAGTACCTTGAGTATAACCTTATTGTGATAGAAAGGAATTGAAATTGACCTAATAATAATGAGGCAATTACTGTAACTGTTGAGATTAATTGAATTAATTAAAGTAAATTAAATACAACTAAACTAATTTAGTAATAAAATTAATAGAAACAATGATTTTTAACAATGAACTTAACTTTATTTTCATTTAAATTCAAATTGGAATTATAAATTAAATGCTAATTGATGTCAATAATGATTAAAACATTTATTTAACACTGACAACTGATGGGAAATGTTCAGGATGAGATAGTGTCTGGAAATTAAGATGTGTATAGTACTGTCCATATAGATTTTTCATATGTTATGAATTTTTTGTCCTATACATATATAGTAGTTAAGGATACCTTGTATAATCTATGTATCATTTTGGAGGGCAACATTGTATGGGGAATATTATTCAATTTAACTGGAATTTATGTGTACTACTGTAAACCTATATTGTTTTATTATCACTATTTTTTTTGGTCTATAATATAAAATGAGCCAGTGCGTTGTCAATGAACCAGTACGGCTAAGAGGAAACAAATCAGATGTGGGATATGGAGGGATGGAAAGCCGTTTGTCAATGTTAATTACATGTTTTAAAGTCAGGCGATACTGGGTCGGGTATCTGTTCGATTTTTCGGTGTTGGGATCTCGAACAGAGAAGTCCAGTAAGATCGGATGGGTGCTGTCGCAGTCGCCAGACTAGGGGGGTAAGAACCCATGATGTAGTAGAGTGTTCAGGGGGGTTGCGGCGCCATATCCTCACTGATCCTCTTAGGTTTAGGCAATAAGAGTTTGAACGCCTCGGCCTTCAACCTCTTATTGGGGGGGTATTGTAACGGTACAGAATTGTGAGCTACCCCAGTTTAATTTTATATTAATTCAAATCATCATTTTAAGCATTTTCCAAATTGCCAGACTTTCACCTGTGGGGAGCCTCCAGTACAGCAATGCAACATACATACATACAGTCAGCCAAAACAATTTCCAGACGCATTGTGTAACCGCCAGCAGCAGCCTTGTGACACAGTCTCCAGTCTGCAGTGTGTCATCAGATAGTGCACAACGCACAGTAGTAAGCAGCATTCAGATAGTAGAAAGTTTTGTGAACTGAAAAATAGTGGCCTCGGGAGTGTAAGATAGGCTGAAATAATTAGTAGGCCTATCTATCCTATTTTATAAAACATAAAAACAGTATAACGCGCGGCCAGCCTAAGCGAGCTAAGTGTTCGAAAATTTATGTCGGCCGACAAAACAAAACGGAATGCTATTTTAAAGTGGATAAAGTAATAGTGGCGCATCAACTTAATTTGAAATAAGCAATAACAGTACCGCGGTTAAACAGTGAAAAACTAAATCAGGGTGTGTTAAACAGTGCATTCACAGCAGAGGTGCAAAACAGCGGAGTTCTTCAGACGTTAAGTATTAACTGAGTTTAAACAAGATTATTTTCCCTTTTTCCCCAGAGTATAATTCAACATAAATAAATTATAAATCTAAAATGTAAATCAGAGATCTCGAAGTGGGGTTTAAATAGAACGACAAAATTAAAGAACGAATGTGTGTGAGTGTGTAGCTAAATCACGTATTGGTTCATTGCAAATAATAAATAGTTGAGGTATATCGTAGTGTCATAAGCTAGTTAATTAAGAAATATTTTGTGACTATATTTGATTTCACAAATTGTACTCATTCAACAAGTATTTAATTTAAATGTCATGAAAGAGAGACAAAGTAGTTATTTGACATAATAAACCAGAGGCAATTTGTTTTAGCACAAACAGTGTATTTGATCTTTGCCCATATCAAATCCAAATAATCCTTTTTGCAGCAGTTTCGTCTGAACGACCCTTGGAATAAAACCCTAAGGTAAGAGAATTATAATTTAATTAATTGAGTAGTTGCACCTTGAATGTTTCAACACCTTCAAATAGCAGTTTTTATGCTGCTGATGTGTGTTCCACTTGTGCCCCAACAATATTTCATTACAAAAACTTAATTTTTTTTTATCTTCATTTAACTTGATTTAATTATAAGCATAATTTAATTTATTAAATAGTAAGTCCAAGTTTTTTCAATTTTTTATTATAATTATTAAAAAAATAGTAATTTTGCCTGAAAGTATTAAATTGGATTGTCTGACATAATATTGACAAGCTTGACTTATGTATCATAGGACTGAATTTAAGTGATGTGTGATTCAAGCCATTCTTGTTTATTTGGAAAATTACATCTATGTTTGTCCCTTACCAAGTAATTTAAATTGGATGTAACATATTATTTATGCCAAGATCTTTATTCAAAACTTTCCAGAAATGAACTTTCTGGTCTAGCCTTCAGTTTGCTCTTCAACAAATAAAATTTATTGAACCACTGTTGCTTCATAGTTATCTTCATTCTCAGGAAGAAGAAAATTCAAATGGAAGAAAATTAAAGTTATATAAAATATGATAGTTTCAGAATCATTATTATGGTGTTATTTTTGGCTAAAAATTCTTCAACAAGCAATGTCTTGTAAGCTAGTGTAATTATTATGGTACAATTTTTATTCATTTTGCTCTACAAATCTGTAAATTTTCTACAAACAGCTTCACACAATTTATGTAAAATCTCAAATGGTAATCGTAGTATCAGTGATTAAAACTTATGAAACACAATGCCATAATACAGTATTCATCTTATTATCACCATCTTCAACCAGGGGCGGATTTATACATTTGCCGCCTAGGGGCTACCCCGGCAACTTGCCCCCCCTTGCCCTGAGCAATGATATCGCCTACACCACTCCCCTAAAAGAACCAACTCCCTCCTTGCACCCTTTTACGCGTGCTCCCCAAAGGTGCAATCAATAGCATAAAAACCATTAGTATTACCCTAATTTTGTTTAAAAGTGGTTCTAAATAAATTAAAACCAGATCGACATATAACATTATTTATTTTAATATATGAGAACAACTTAAAATAAAATTTGAAATAGACTTTAGAATGCATCAAAAATGTTAAGCATTTAGACATAGGCCTCTCAGCAGTCAGCAAAACAACTGAAAATCTGTAATGTTAAATAAAATAGAAAACTCTTAAGAACTAAAAATAAACAAGAACATAAAAAGAAATCTTACCAATCTAATTTCAATAACAGATATTGAGAAAATATTATACAGTAAACTATAAAATACGAATAAGGAACTTCATTTATCTTTAAAAGAACGTCCTTCGTAAAGTAGATCTACAGTTTGAAAACGAATCTATAATATCATCAAAGTCTAATATTTTGGTCAGCCCCGATTCGATGGTCAGAATTGCCACATCCCTTAAGCGTTCTTTGGTCATTGTAGATCTTATACAATTTTTTATTCTTTTCAAGACGGAGAACAATCTTTCCGCTGAACAGTTGGATGCAGGAATCATAAAAAAAAGTCTCAGTGTGATGTCAACGTAAGTATATACGGAAATACATCGGGAGATGAAGCTACATCGAAAAATAAGAAAAAAAGTTCATATAAACATAGGTCCGGAAATGCTTTGTTAGCGAGTTATGGCTAGTGAAAGATTTCGCCCGGGTTTCGGTTCCCCCGGGTAAATGAAGACTTTCTGAAATTCTGGGAAGGGGCGAATTCTGTTGTTTCTTATGGTTTTTGACCTGAAAAATCGAATAAAACAGGTCGCAGAACTGTATCTCCCATAAGTTTCATGATATCCGACGTAAAACAGATAAATCTTTGCCTAAAAACAAATTTTGGAAAATTAGAAACAATTGGAATTTTTTGTTGATTTTTATTGACTTTATTTATACCATTTTTCTCAGAATTAAATTCTTTACAAGTTTTGTTTTTAACTTTTATGCATTTATTAGTCATTTAACAAAGTTATTGTACTTCTAACCTAAAAACACGTTGAACCCGCATTGAACTGAAAACTAAGGCCGCTACCGCCATGTATTTATAGTCCCGCTCACACACCAGATGCTTCCAAACTGCGTCTTATCTCTCGTGTGAACTACGTAATTAACTGCAGCCTTGACACAGGCCGAGCGCCCGAATGAAGCCCGGCACAGTTGAAAAGATTCTCGCAAAATGCGTCTAGTAACCATAGTGAGTAGCTCTCCGAGACTCACGGTATTCGCAGCATATATATGGAAAGTCACGGACCGCGACTCCCGGCACTAAAAGGGTTATTTGGCTAAGGTTTTTATTTATTTGTTTATTTATTTTGTGTATGTATTGTTGTGCTTTTAGGTATTTTTCAAAAATTTGCCGCCCCTGGATTTTGCCGACCTGGGCTATAGCCCTCCGCCACTGTCTTCAACTGATTCTCAATCATCTTAGCAGCTATTATAGCATTTGTGAACCATTTATTCATGCTCAAGACTCATGAAGTGTTTTCTGCAATATTTTCATTCTTTACACAAAACTTAATATAATTATTAAATCTTGCATTGCGGAATGCTACAAATTCAAAATAAAAGAAACCATAATATGTTAAAACAAAACTTACTTAATTACCTGACAAATTTAAACTATGATCTAATATGCCTACAAATTTAGACAATTTTACAGATGTACCAAGGCGTTTTTGAAGCCGATGTTGTAGCACAGGAATTCAAAAAATTGCATGAATCTATTGATCAAATGTCATATTAGGTATAAATGACTTTTATTTTATAATCATAACCTTACTGGCAATACAAATTGATTACTCATAGAAACAATCAGTCTGTGATGATGTAAATTGATTTTATGAAATATACATCACACAATATAATTTCAAGACTTGTATATATGTAAATAACAAATTTTTCCATAATAATAACTTAATTTATATTAATAAAATTTAAAACATAGTTATTTATTTTTAAATACTCTTCACTTAAGAGAGGTTAGTCTTATAAACAATTTTTAAAATTTTAATGGAGAATCATTTAAAACAAGACAATTTGTTTTATAGTTTTTCTAATAAGGAACCCTATAATTCTTCTAAATGATTGTATTTTTTTTCATACATTACATGAAATACTAGTATACAAAGAAGAATATAAGTAACAGGGTTACAGAAAGTGGAGCCCATGAATGGACTTATTATCATTATCTTCCTAATGACATACAGGTACTTTGAAAATAGGCCTACTTATACTTCATATACTATGAGTCAAATGTGAAAACTATTAACAGCCATTGTTTGATTTTTAGGTATGAGTTCACACACACACACACACACACACACACACACACACACACACACACACACACACACACACACACACACACACACACACACACACACACACACACACACACACACACACACGTCCGCATGGGGCCACAACTAGGTGGGAGCAAGAGGGGCATAGACCTTGGGCACCATGCTAGGGGGGGCGCAAAAATGTCAAAATATTTGACAAAAAAAATGACAACCTTCAAACAACTGCAGAAAAATTATTATCCAGGGCAATTACACACAAGTTAGGATGATGTGGGTGGTACGTCCTGCAACAGAAAGAATAAATAAGAATTTTAAAAATAAAAAGGACACCAAAATGCAGGAGAAGGAACAGATCAAGATAACCTCTTTACAAGCAACATGTAATTAACTTGGAAAAATCAAAGAAAACAGTTTGATAGTTACAAAACAAGGCAGAGAAATACAATAGGCATAATAAAACAATGACTAGCACGTACTACTCATTTCCATTATAACTATCTGTGATACGATAAATAAACAAGGTGTTGACAGTGATTTGAGCATTTTATTTCAATCACTACTTAAGTGAAGACGACAAAGTGATGGACAGAAAACATACTTTTGGAGTTGAATCTATAGACATACAGAACTGAATGTCAGTAAAAATTATATAAAGAGGGGAGTACACTACTTAGGCCAATTGGTACACAAGAGCATCAAGTTATAGAAGTGGAACAGATTCAGGGTAAACACATAGAGCTTGAAATGCCAGAGACACAAAATATCTTGTCCAGTATGGAGGAGTAGTGGTTGGAACAGTAACAGCAACAATATCGATTATAATAATAAAGAAAGGACTGTTTAATATCAGCTTATAGAACTGATAAACAAATACAACTTAAGAAGCTAATAGTTTGTATAAAAAAAGCTATACATTACCCTTGAGTCACCAGAGTAGGTGACAGAAGTGCAACCAGCGTGACACGGTGAGTAATAGACAGACATACCTTTCTCAGCACAGACTGGTGTGAACGGCATGCTGTCGGAACACTGACAATCCTTGTTGCACAGTTCCATCAAGTCCAACCTGGTAAAAAGTGTTTGATCATTACAGTTTTAGGTGAAACCACAAATTGGAAAGATTTACAATTTTTTGACAAAGGGTAGTTTCCTTACCCTTAGTCATATAAGGGCTAGTGTTATAAAATATTTCCAGTATTGGTTATGCTTTTTTGGATTACTATATATACTATACTAGATGACCCGGCAGACTTTGTCCTGCCTCTGAATTTTTTTTTTCATTTTGCTGAGGCCAAAAAAAATGATGTAGATATTTATTTTTTAATTTAATAATAATTAGTAGAAGTATAACTGTCGTCAAATGTTATCTAAAT
The DNA here is from genome assembly GCA_034769895.1 of Magicicada septendecula. Taxonomy (NCBI): domain Eukaryota; kingdom Metazoa; phylum Arthropoda; class Insecta; order Hemiptera; family Cicadidae; genus Magicicada; species Magicicada septendecula. Next base: position 343,868,486 of record CM068370.1, on the reverse strand, counting down.
TGGCAGTTATTGATGAATGTTTGGCTTCACGCAAGTTGATGGTGGCTGATGATGGACGTTTTCATGTGACAGACGAATATTATAAGCAGCATAGTGATAAATACATGGAGCATTATTATTAACAGAAACAACAATTTGTCTTTAAATTAATAAATTTATTTCATGTATTTTTATATTAATTGAGTAATAATATAAATGATTTTATATAAAAATATAATGTGATGTTCATTTGGAAGCAAGAATTGAATTTTCGTATTTTTCGTAGAAACAATTTGGAATCGGCAGTATCACCTATTAGTAATGAATTTAATGGTTCAGGCGGTGGATGCAATTCTGGTAAAACAACTTTTCCAGCAGCGCAACACATTCCAGGAGTTTCCAGAGTATTATATTCACCACTAAACAAAATGTAAATACAGTATTATATTTACCACTGTGTTTTTCACCCCACCTCCCAACATGGACCAAAACACCTATTATAGTTGCTTCTACATACATACATACATACATACATACATCCTCGGCGCTACAGCCCAGTCCGGGCCCTGGCCTCCAAAAGAAATCTTCCCCACTGGTCTCTACTCCCGGCCAATGTCCACCAGTTTGCTGCACCCAGCCTCACTGCCTCCTTACCAACCTGGTCCAGCCATCTTGTACGCGGTCTTCCCCTCCTTCTCCTTCCCATCGGCAAATAATTCATCACTCTTTTTGGGATTCTATCCTCCGCCATTCTCTGCACATGACCAGCCCAACGCAATCTGTTAATTTGTATGAGTTGCACGATCGGAAGATCTTTAAACCTTTCGTACAACTCTCGATTATGCAGTCGCCTCCAAATGTTGTTTTCCCTCACAGGGCCATAGATTCTCCTCAGTACCCTCCTCTCAAAAACGGATAGTCTCTGCTCATCTAGTTTTTTTAACACCCAGCATTCCGAGCCATACATCAGGACTGGTCTAATCAAGGTCTTGTATAGGGAGGCTTTTGTATCTTTAGTTATTAATTTTGATTTAAAATGTTTTACCAGTCCGTAGTAACACCTATTAGCAGATAATATTCGTCTTTCAATATCTCTAGAGGAGTCATTTCCAGAGTCCACATATGACCCGAGATATGGAAAACCCTGAACCTTTTCAAATTCATAATCGTTAATGCGCAGGGACAGGGTACGAGTATTGGCACCTACAACCATATATTTGGTTTTGCTTTGGTTTATAACCAAGCCCATAGCCTTAGCGGACAACTCCAGTTCCTGAAAGGCTTCCTTTAAGCCAGATTCAGACCTACTTATGACGTCAATGTCATCGGCATAGGCCAGAAGCTGTACCTCCTTGTGAAATATGTGTCCGCTAGTTTGAATTCCTGAATCCCTGATGACCTTTTCTAGAGCTATGTTGAACAACAGACATGCTAAGGCATCTCCTTGTTTCAACCCATTCAATGTTTTTAAGGAGTTAGATAGATTTGATTGTATTCTGATTTGGCACTTAGAATTGGACATAACTACTCCAACCATACGCACCAACTTAGATGGTATATGCAACTCCTTCATAGCTCTATATAGCATTTTTCGGTTGATTGAATCATATGCCGACTGGAAATCCACAAAGAGATGGTGAGTGGGCACTCCATATTCCAACGTTTTTTCCAGGATTTGCCTTAGTGTAAATATTTGGTCTGTTGTTGACCTATTCCTAGTGAATCCACACTGATATTCTTTTATGTTTTCCTCAGCGTAGGGAAGCAGCCTAGAAAATATGATGTTGGACAATACCTTATATGCTGTATTAAGTAGAGAGATGCCCCTATAATTTTTACTTCCATATTCCTTAAGGAATGGAAGTATGGTGATGGCAAAAAAAATCGTGTTCGAGATTATTGCAGATTCTGATTGTACTACACTCAAAACATGAAAAAATGTCGTTTTCCGAAAAGTGTCTGTGTGTCTGTCTGTCTGTCTGTCTGTCTGTCTGTCTGTCTGTCTGTCTATCTGTGTGTCTGTCTGTCTGTAGATTTTTTTTCTATGGCAAACGATAACTGCCGCAAATTCAAACAGAATCAAATAATTTTTTGCATGCAGCCCTGATTTGCAGAGTACTCGCGACCTATTGTTTTTGGTGAAGATCGGTTGAGGGAAAGGGGTAGTTTACCTGCAACGGTTTTTTTTTAGCAAGGGTAATTTTGTTTGTTTGGCAAACGATAACAGCCGCAAATTCATACAGAATGAAATAATGTTTCGCATACAGCCCTGAATTGTAGAGTTCTCAAGGTCTTTTGATTTTGGTGAAGATCGGTTAAGGGAAAGGGGTAGTTTACCTGTAACGTTTTATGTTTTAACAAGGGTATTTCCTATGGCAAACGATAACAGCCGCAAATTCAAACAGAATCAAAAGATTATTTGCATACAGCCCTAAATTGTAGAGTTCTCAAGACCTATTGTTTTTGGTGAAGATCGGTTGAGGGAAAGGGGTAGTTTACCTGCAACATTTTTTTAACAAGGGTATTTTCTATGGCAAACGATAACAGCCGCAAATTCAAACAGAATCAAATAATGTTTTGCGTACAGCCCTGATTTGTAGAGTACTCAAGACCTATTGTTTTTGGTGAAGATCGGTTAAGGGAAAGGGGTAGTTTACCTGTAACGTTTTATGTTTTAACAAGGGTATTTCCTATGGCAAACGATAACAGCCGCAAATTCAAACAGAATCAAAAGATTATTTGCATACAGCCCTAAATTGTAGAGTTCTCAAGACCTATTGTTTTTGGTGAAGATCGGTTGAGGGAAAGGGGTAGTTTACCTGCAACGTTTTTTTAACAAGGGTATTTTCTATGGCAAACGATAACAGCCGCAAATTCAAACAGAATCAAATAATGTTTTGCATACAGCCCTGATTTGTAGAGTACTCAAGACCTATTGTTTTTGGTGAAGATCGGTTAAGGGGAAGGGGTAGTTTACCTGCAACGTTTTTTTATCAAGCGTATTTTCTATGGCAAACGATAGCAGCCGCAAATTCAAACAGAATCAAATAATTTTTAGCATACGTCCCTGAATTGTAGAGGTCTCAATGACTTTCGATTTTGGTGAAGATCGGTTAAGGGGAAGGGGTAGTTTACCTGCAACCTTTTACGTTTTAACAAGAGTAAAGTACTTGAAAATTTATTTAAACTTTTTGAAACAGTGGTAATTGTTAAAAATAAAATAATTTTGTTGCCAGGCAATAAAATTATAATTTTTTCATTTTAATGTAATATAATATTTTTCATTTAATACAGCAATAAAAAGGCAGGTAAGACACAGCCTGGCTGTTTGGGTGAAAATGATTTTAAATATAAATCTTAGAATATGGAAGTCATGTATGGTTCTCCATACCGATATTTACATATAAGCGGATCACCCTTTTTATGTATTAAACACACCACCCCATTGTTCCACTCATCAGGCATTACCTCCTCCAGCCATATTCGCTCTATAAGATGGGCAAATTCCTTTATGAAATCTCCTCCTGCGCTCTTTAATAGTTCCCCTGGTAAACCATCGGAACCTGCTGCCTTGTTATTTTTAAGCTTTTCTAGAGCTTCATACACCTCATTATAGGATGGCACCAACTCCTCTCTATCATCCTCGAATTCTCCTACCTCCTCTTCATTCTCAGATGCCTCCATCGAAGCCTCCCCAACTGAGCCTAGCAACTCTTCGAAGTGTTCTGTCCATCTCCTGATCACGCCAGCATTATCACTCACAAGGCCACCATTATTATCCCTACAGGCATTTGTTCTAGGCTGAAATTCCTGTCTCATATCATTCACCTTCCTGTACATATCTCGGCTCAGCCTTTTACTCTTATATTCCTCTATCTTTTCCATCTGTCTCATCATATACTCCCTCTTTTTTCCTCTATGAATCTTCTTTTCCCTCCGCCTGGCCTTCCTATATTCCTCTTGAGCAGCCCTAGTGCATTTCCTTTGGATCATAAATTTGTATGTCTTGTTTTTGAAGTCAGTTGCCTCTTCACACTCCTTATCAAACCACTCATCTCGCCCATGTCTCTTCTTCAAACCAACGATTTCTTCTCCCGTGGTCACTAACATGTTTTTTAGATTAAGCCAGTGGTTTTCTATATCTTGTTCCTCACGGCATTCAAGTCTCCACTGTCTAATTTTCTCATTAGTAACTTCCTCGAACCTCCGTTTTATTTCTTCTTCCTTTAGCATTTCTGTATTGTATCTAACAGTCTTTATTCCTTTTTCATTTCTATTATTGGAGATTCTAGCTCTTAGTTGCTTCTCCCGTTGCATAAAATATTTATGGCAAGTTGGTTGAAATCGATCCTGCCGTTTTTCATATTTTCCATTTTTGACAACCCCCCCTCAAACCGCCCATTTATTAAGCCCAAGGGCCCAAAAATTTTCAATAGTGCATACATGCATGTAAAATTGTTACTTGCATGGAAATTCCCTTTAATTTTATACCCCATATGCGGTATTTTCATTTTTTCCAATTTTTACCCCCTCTGGCCAAACTGACACCCCCAACCGCCCAAAAATTTTCAATAGTGCATACATGCATGTAAAATTGTTACTTGCATGGAAATTCCCTTTAATTTTATACCCCATATGCGGTATTTTCATTTTTTCCTATTTTTACCCCCCCCTTTGGGCCAACCTCACACTCGGCACATGTAAACCTTACTCTGAACCTAACGAACATATGGTGCGAATATGAGCTCTATCGGATAAGTGGTTCAAAAGTTTTAAGAACATTTACAGACGTACACTGAATTTTTATATATAAAGATATACACAGAACAAAATTTTACTGATACAAAATTTAATTGTGCAAGACATCTCACATATCTAAATTTTTAAAATGGAAACGAGCCATTAATTATATCATTTTTATTAAAAAATAAACAATTTTCAGTTTTGGCTACATTAGAAATTGGCAGCCATCTTCAGGACAATAATCCTAAAACAAATCTCTGCCTTGATGGGAGCTGTGTGTGTGTGTGTGTGTGTGTGTGTGTGTGTGCTTGTGCATTTTTTCTGCCTTTTACTTCCATGTTCCTTAAGGAAATGGAAGTATGGTGATGGCAAAAAAAATCGTGTTCGAGATTATTCCAGATTCTGATTGTACTACACTCAAAACATGAAAAAAATATCGGTATGGAGAACCATACATGACTTCCATATTCTAAGACTTATAATCAGAAATATGCTTGCCTGCCAAGCACGATATATTTTGTAATATATACATAATTTACATTAAAATGAAAAAATTATAATTTTATTGCCTGGCAACAAAATTATTTTATTTTTAACAATTACCATTGTTTGATAAAGTTTAAATGAATTTTCAAGTACTTTACTCTTGTTAAAACGTAAAATGTTGCAGGTAAACTACCCCTTCCCATTAACCGATCTTCACCAAAATCTAATGGACTTGAGTCCTCTACAATTCACTTACGTATGCAAAAAATTATTTGATTCTGTTTGAATTTGCGCCAGTTATCGTTTGCCATAGAAAATACGCTTTATAACAAACGTTGCAGGTAAACTACCCCTTCCCCGCAACCGATCTTCACCAAAAACAATAGGTCTTGAGTACTCTACAAACCAGGGCTGTATGCAGAAAATTATTTGATTATGTTTGAATTTGCGGCTGTTATCGTTTGCCATAGAAAATAACCTTGTTATAAAAACGTTGTAGGTAAACTACCCCTTTCCCTTAACCGATCTTAACCAAAAACAGTACGACTTGAGTACTCTACAAACCAGGGCTGTATGCAGAAAATTATTTGATTATGTTTGAATTTGCGGCTGTTATCGTTTTCCATAGAAAATAACCTTGTTAAAAAAACGTTGTAGGTAAACTACCCCTTTCCCTTAACCGATCTTAACCAAAAACAATAGGTCTTGAGAACTCTAAAATTTAGGGCAGTATGCAAATAATCTTTTGATTCTGTTTGAATTTGCGGCTGTTATCGTTTGCCATAGGAAATACCCTTGTTAAAACATAAAACGTTACAGGTAAACTACCCCTTTCCCTTAACCGATCTTCACCAAAATCAAAAGACCTTGAGAACTCTACAATTCAGGGCTGTATGCGAAACATTATTTCATTCTGTATGAATTTGCGGCTGTTATCGTTTGCCAAACAAACAAAATTACCCTTGCTAAAAAAAAACCGTTGCAGGTAAACTACCCCTTTCCCTCAACCGATCTTCACCAAAAAAAATAGGTCGTGAATACTAAATGCAAAAAGTTATTTGATTCTGTTTGAATTTGCGGCAGTTATCGTTTGCCATAGAAAAAAAATACCCTTGTTAAAAAAACGTTGCAGGTAAACTACCCCTTTCCCTCAACCGATCTTCACCAAAAACAATAGGTCATGAAAACTCTACAATTTAGGGCAGTATGCAAATAATCTTTTGATTCTGTTTGAATTTGCGGCTGTTATCGTTTGCCATAAGAAATACCCTTGTTAAAACATAAAACGTTACAGGTAAACTACCCCTTTCCCTTAACCGATCTTCACCAAAATCAAAAGATCTTGAGAACTCTACAATTCAGGGCTGTATACGAAACATTATTTGATTCTGTTTGAATTTGCGGCTGTTATCGTTTGCCAAACAAACAAAATTACCCTTGCTAAAAAAAAACCGTTGCAGGTAAACTACCCCTTTCCCTCAACCGATCTTCACCAAAAACAATAGGTCGCGAGTACTCTGCAAATCAGGGCTGTATGCAAAAAATTATTTGATTCTGTTTGAATTTGCGGCAGTTATCGTTTGCCATAGAAAAAAAATCTACAAACACACAGACACACACACAGACAGACAGACACACACACAGACACTTTTCGGAAAACGACTTTTTTTCATGTTTTGAGTGTAGTAGAATCAGAATCTGCAATAATCTCGAACACGATTTTTTTTGCCATCACCATACTTCCATTCCTTAAGGAATATGGAAGTAATATCGGTATGGAGAACCATACATGACATCCATATTCTAAGATTTATATTTAAAATCATTTTCAGCCAAACAGCCAGGCTGTGTCTTACCTGCCTTTTTATTGCTGTATTAAATGAAAAATATTATATTACATTAAAATGGACAAATTATAATTTTATTGCCTGGCAACAAAATTATTTTATTTTTAACAATTACCATTGTTTCAAAAAGTTTAAATAAATTTTCAAGTACTTTACTCTTGTTAAAACGTAAAAGGTTGCAGGTAAACTACCCCTTCCCCTTAACCGATCTTCACCAAAATCGAAAGTCATTGAGACCTCTACAATTCAGGGACGTATGCAAAACATTATTTGATTCTGTTTGAATTTGCGGCTGTTACCGTTTGCCATAGAAAATACCCTTGAAAAAAAAACGTTGCCGGTAAACTACCCCTTTCCCTCAACCGATCTTCACCAAAAACAATAGGTCTTGAGAACTCTACAATTTAGGGCTGTATGCAAATAATCTTTTGATTCTGTTTGAATTTGCGGCTGTTATCATTTGCCATTGGAAATACCCTTGTTAAAACATAAAACGTTACAGGTAAACTACCCCTTTCCCTTAACCGATCTCCACCAAAAACAATAGGTCTTGAGTACTCTACAAATCAGGGCTGTATGCAAAACATTATTTGATTCTGTTTGAATTTGCGGCTGTTATCGTTTTCCATAGAAAATACCCTTGTTAAAAAAAGTTGCAGGTAAACTACCCCTTTCCCTCAACCGAACTTCACCAAAAACAATAGGTCTTGAGAACTCTACAATTTAGGGCTGTATGCAAATAATCTTTTGATTCTGTTTGAATTTGCGGCTGTTATCGTTTGCCATAGGAAATACCCTTGTTAAAACATAAAACGTTACTGGTAAACTACCCCTTTCCCTTAACCGATCGTCACCAAAAACAATAAGTCTTGAGAACTCTACAATCCAGGGCTGCATGCGAAACATTATTTGATTCTGTTTGAATTTGCGGCTGTTATCGTTAGGCAAAAAAAAAAATTTCCCTTGATAAAAAAAACCGTTGCAGGTAAACTACCCCTTTCCCTCAACCGATCTTCACCAAAAAAAATAGGTCGTGAATACTAAATGCAAAAAGTTATTTGATTCTGTTTGAATTTGCGGCAGTTATCGTTTCCCATAGAAAAAAAATACCCTTGTTAAAAAAACGTTGCAGGTAAACTACCCCTTTCCCTCAACCGATCTTCACCAAAAACAATAGGTCATGAGAACTCTACAATTTAGGGCAGTATGCAAATAATCTTTTGATTCTGTTTGAATTTGCGGCTGTTATCGTTTGCCATAAGAAATACCCTTGTTAAAACATAAAACGTTACAGGTAAACTACCCCTTTCCCTTAACCGATCTTCACCAAAATCAAAAGATCCTGAGAACTCTACAATTCAGGGCTGTATACGAAACATTATTTGATTCTGTTTGAATTTGCGGCTGTTATCGTTTGCCAAACAAACAAAATTACCCTTGCTAAAAAAAAACCGTTGCAGGTAAACTACCCCTTTCCCTCAACCGATCTTCACCAAAAACAATAGGTCGCGAGTACTCTGCAAATCAGGGCTGTATGCAAAAAATTATTTGATTCTGTTTGAATTTGCGGCAGTTATCGTTTGCCATAGAAAGAAAATCTACAAACACACAGACACACACACAGACAGACAGACAGACAGACAGACAGACACACACACAGACACTTTTAGGAAAACGACTTTTTTTCATGTTTTGAGTGTAGCAGAATCAGAATCTGCAATAATCTCGAACACGATTTTTTTTGCCATCACCATACTTCCATTCCTTAAGGAATATGGAAGTAATATCGGTATGGAGAACCATACATGACATCCATATTCTAAGATTTATATTTAAAATCATTTTCAGCCAAACAGCCAGGCTGTGTCTTACCTGCCTTTTTATTGCTGTATTAAATGAAAAATATTATATTACATTAAAATGGACAAATTATAATTTTATTGCCTGGCAACAAAATTATTTTATTTTTAACAATTACCATTGTTTCAAAAAGTTTAAATAAATTTTCAAGTACTTTACTCTTGTTAAAACGTAAAAGGTTGCAGGTAAACTACCCCTTCCCCTTAACCGATCTTCACCAAAATCGAAAGTCATTGAGACCGCTACAATTCAGGGACGTATGCAATAAATTATTTGATTCTGTTTGAATTTGCGGCTGTTATCGTTTGCCATAGATAATACGCTTGATAAAAAAACGTTGCAGGTAAAATACCCCTTCCCCTTAACCGATCTTCACCAAAAACAATAGGTCTTGAGTACTCTACAAGTCAGGGCTGTATGCAAATAATCTTTTGATTCTATTTGAATTTGCGGCTGTTATCGTTTGCCATAGGAAATACCCTTGTTAAAACTTAAAACGTTACTGGTAAACTGCCCCTTTCCCGTAACCGATCTTCATAAAAAACAATACGTCTTGAGTACTCTACAAATCAGAGCAGTATGCAAAATATTATTTGATTCTGTTTGAATTTGCGGCTGTTATCGTTTGCCATATAAAATACCCTTGTTAAAAAAACGTTGCAGGTAAACTACCCCTTTCCCACAACCGAACTTCACCAAAAACAATAGGTCTTGAGAACTCTACAATTTATGGCTGTATGCAAATAATCTTTTGATTCTGTTTGAATTTGCGGCTGTTATCGTTTGCCATAGGAAATACCCTTGTTAAAACATAAAACGTTACAGGTAAACTACCCCTTTCCCTTAACCGAGCTTCACCAAAATCAACAGATCTTGAGAACTCTACAATTCAGGGCTGTATGCGAAACATTATTTGATTCTGTTTGAATTTGCGGCTGTTATCGTTTGCCAAACAAACAAAATTACCCTTGATAAAAAAAAACCGTTGCAGGTAAACTACCCCTTTCCCTCAACCAATCTTCACCAAAAACAATAGGTCGCGAGAACTCTGCAAATCAGGTCTGCATGCAAAAAATTATTTGATTCTGTTTGAATTTGCGGCAGTTATCGTTTGCCATAGAAAAAAAATCTACAGACACACACAGACAGACACACAGACACACAGACAGACACACACACAGACACTTTTCGGAAAACGACTTTTTTTCATGTTTTGAGTGTAGTAGAATCAGAATCTGCAATAATCTCGAACACGATTTTTTTTGCCATCACCATACTTCCATTCCTTAAGGAATATGGAAGTAAATATCGGTATGGAGAACCATACATGACTTCCATATTCTAAGATTTATATTTAAAATCATTTTCACCCAAACAGCCAGGCTGTGTCTTACCTGCCTTTTTATTGCTGTATTAAATGAAAAATATTATATTACATTAAAATGAAAAAATTATAATTTTATTGCCTGGCAACAAAATTATTTTATTTTTAACAATTACCACTGTTTCAAAAAGTTTAAATAAATTTTCAAGTACTTTACTCTTGTTAAAACGTAAAAGGTTGCAGGTAAACTACCCCTTCCCCTTAACCGATCTTCACCAAAATCGAAAGTCATTGAGACCTCTACAATTCAGGGACGTATGCTAAACATTATTTGATTCTGTTTGAATTTGCGGCTGCTATCGTTTGCCATAGAAAATACGCTTGATAAAAAAACGTTGCAGGTAAACTACCCCTTCCCCTTAACCGATCTTCACCAAAAACAATAGGTCTTGAGTACTCTACAAATCAGGGCTATATGCAAAACATTATTTGATTCTGTTTGAATTTGCGGCTGTTATCGTTTGCCATAGAAAATACCCTTGTTAAAAAAACGTTGCAGGTAAACTACCCCTTTCCCTCAACCGATCTTCACCAAAAACAATAGGTCTTGAGGACTCTACAATTTAGGGCTATATGCATATAATCTTTTGATTCTGTTTGAATTTGCGGCTGTTATCGTTTGCCACAGTAAATACCCTTGTTAAAACATAAAACGTTACAGGTAAACTACCCCTTTCCCTTAACCGATCTTCACCAAAAACAATAGGTCTTGAGTACTCTACAAATCAGGGCTGTACGCAAAACATTATTTGATTCTGTTTGAATTTGCGGCTGTTATCGTTTGCCATAGAAAATACCCTTGTTAAAAAAATGTTGCAGGTAAACTACCCCCTTCCCTCAACCGATCTTCACCAAAAACAATAGGTCTTGAGAACTCTACAATTTAGGGCTGTATGCAAATAATCTTTTGATTCTGTTTGAATTTGCGGCTGTTATCATTTGCCATAGGAAATACCCTTGTTAAAACATAAAACGTTACAGGTAAACTACCCCTTTCCCTTAACCGATCTTCACCAAAATCAAAACACCTTGAGAACTCTACAATTCAGGGCTGTATGCGAAACATTATTTCATTCTGTATGAATTTGCGGCTGTTATCGTTTGCCAAACAAACAAAATTACCCTTGCTAAAAAAAAACCGTTGCAGGTAAACTACCCCTTTCCCTCAACCGATCTTCACCAAAAACAATAGGTCGCGAGCACTCTGCAAATCAGAGCTGCATGCAAAAAATTATTTGATTCTCTTTGAATTTGCGGCAGTTATCGTTTGCCATAGAAAAAAAATCTATAGACAGACAGACAGACAGATAGACAGACAGACAGACACACAGACACTTTTCGGAAAACGACATTTTTTCATGTTTTGAGTGTAGTACAATCAGAATCTGCAATAATCTCGAACACGATTTTTTTTGCCATCACCATACTTCCATTCCTTAAGCAATATGGAAGTAAAAATTACCATTGTTAAACATAAAATGTTGCAGGTAAACTACCCCTTTGCCTTAACCGATCTTCACCAAAATCAATAGGTCTTGAGAACTCCACAATTTAGGGCTGTATGCAAATAATCATTTGATTCTGTTTGAATTTGCGGTTGTTATAGTTTGCCATAGAAAATACCCTTGTTAAAACATAAAACGTTGCAGGTAAACTACCCCTTTCCATTAACCTATCTTCACCAAAACCAATAGATCTTAAGAACTCTACAATTCAGGGCTGTATGCAAAAGAGTAGTTGATTCTGTTTGAATTTGCGGCTGTTATCGTTTGCCATAGTAAATACCCTAGTTAAAACATAAAACGTTGCAGGTAAACTACCCCTTTCCCTTAACCGATCTTCACCAAAATCAATAGGTCTTGAGAACTCCACAATTCAGGGTTGTATGCAAATAATGATTTGATTCTGTTTGAATTTTCGACTCTTATCGTTTGCCATAGGAAATACCCATTTAAAACATAAAACGTAGCAGGTAAACTACCCCTTTCCCTTATCCGGTATTCACCAAAATCAATAGGTCTTGAGAACTCTAGAATGTAGGGCTGTATGCAAATAATAATTTGCTTGTGTTTGAATTTGCGGCTGCTATCGTTTGCCATATAAAATACCCTTGTTAAAACATAAAACGTTGCCGGTAAACTACCCCTTTCCCTTAACCGATCTTTACCAAAATCAACACATCGTGAGAACTCTACAAAACAGGGCTGTATGCGAAACATTATTTGATTCTGTTTGAATTTGCGGCTGTTATCGTTTGCCAAACAAACAAAATTACCCTTGATAAAAAAAAACCGTTGCAGGTAAACTACCCCTTTCCCTCAACCGATCTTCACCACAAACAATAGGTCGCGAGTACTCTATAAATCAGGGCTGTATGCAAAAATTTATTTGATTCTGTTCGAATCTGCGGCTGTTATCGTTTGCCATAGAAAAAAATCTACAGACACACACAGACCCACAGACAGACACACAGACACACACACACACACAGACACTTTTCGAAAAATGACTTTTTTTCATGTTTTAAGTGTAGTACAATCATATTCTGCAATAATCTCGAACACGATTTTTTTTGCCATCACCATACTTCCATTTCCTTAAGGAACATGGAAGTAAAAGTCGTTTTACTTCCATATTCCTTAAGGAATGGAAGTATGGTGATGGCAAAAAAAATCGTGTTCGAGATTATTGCAGATTCTGATTCTACTACACTCAAAACATGAAAAAAAGTCGTTTTCCGAAAAGTGTCTGTGTGTCTGTGTGTCTGTGTGTCTGTGTGCCTGTGTGTCTGTGTGTCTGTCTGTCTGTAGATTTTTTTTCTATGGCAAACTATAACTGCCGCAAATTCAAACAGAATAAAATAATTTTTTGCATACAGTCCGGTTTTGCAGAGTTCTCGCGACCTATTGTTTTTGGTGAAGATCGGTTAAGGGAAAGGGGTAGTTTACCTGCAACGGTTTTTTTTAGCAAGGGAAATTTTGTTTGTTTGGCAAACGATAACAGCCGCAAATTCAAACAGAATCAAATAATGTTTCGCATACAGCCCTGGATTGTAGAGTTCTCAAGACCTATTGTTTTTGGTGAAGATCGGTTAAGGGAAAGGGGTAGTTTACCTGTAACGTTTTATGTTTTAACAAGGGTATTTCCTATGGCAAACGATAACAGCCGCAAATTCAAACAGAATGAAAAGATTATTTGCATACAGCCCTAAATTGTAGAGTTCTCAATACCTTTTGTTTTTGGTGAAGATCGGTTAAGGGAAAGGGGTAGTTTACCTACAACGTTCTTTAACAAGGGTATTTTCTATGGCAAACGATAACAGCCGCAAATTCAAACAGAATCAAATAATTTTCTGCATACAGCCCTGATTTGTAGAGTACTCAAGACCTATTGTTTTTGGTGAAGATCGGTTGAGGGGAAGGGGTAGTTTACCAGCAACGTTTTTTATCATGCGTATTTTCTATGGCAAACGACAACTGCCGCAAATTCAAACAGAATCAAATAATTTTTTGCATACAGCCCTGATTTGTAGAGTACTCGCGACCTATTGTTTTTGGTGAAGATCGGTTGAGGGGAAGGGGTAGTTTACCAGCAACGGTTTTTTTTATCAAGGGAAATTTTTTTTTTTGGCAAACGATAACAGCCGCAAATTCAAACAGAATCAAATAATGTTTCGCATACAGCCCTGAATTGTAGATTTCTCAAGACCTATTGTTTTTGGTGAAGATCGGTTGAGGGAAAGGGGTAGTTTACCTGCAACGTTTTTTTAACAAGGGTATTTTATATGGCAAACGATAACAGCCGCAAATTCAAACAGAATCAAATAATGTTTTGCATACAGTCCTGATTTGTAGAGTACTCAAGACCTATTGTTTTTGGTGAAGATCGGTTAAGGGGAAGGGGTAGTTTACCTGCAACCTTTTACGTTTTATTTTCTATGGCAAACGATAACAGCCGCAAATTCAAACAGAATCAAATAATGTTTTGCATACAGCCCTGATTTGTAGAGTACTCAAGACCTATTGTTTTTGGTGAAGATCGGTTAAGGGGAAGGGGTAGTTTACCTGCAACGTTTTTTTATCAAGCGTATTTTCTATGGCAAAAAATAACAGCCGCAAATTCAAACAGAATCAAATAATTTTTTGCATACGTCCCTGAATTGTAGAGGTCTCAATGACTTTCGATTTTGGTGAAGATCGGTTAAGGGGAAGGGGTAGTTTACCTGCAACCTTTTACGTTTTAACAAGAGTAAAGTACTTGAAAATTTATTTAAACTTTTTGAAACAATGGTAATTGTTAAAAATAAAATAATTTTGTTGCCAGGCAATAAAATTATAATTTTTTCATTTTAATGTAATATAATATTTTTCATTTAATACAGCAATAAAAAGGCAGGTAAGACACAGCCTGGCTGTTTGGCTGAAAATGATTTTAAATATAAATCTTAGAATATGGAAGTCATGTATGGTTCTCCATACCGATATTTTACTTCCATATTCTTTAAGGAATGGAAGTATGGTGATGGCAAAAAAAATCGTGTTCGAGATTATTGCAGATTCTGATTCTACTACACTCAAAACATGAAAAAAAGTCGTTTTCCGAAAAGTGTCTGTGTGTCTGTCTGTCTGTGTGTCTGTGTGTCTGTCTAGATTTTTTTTCTATGGCAAACGATAACTGCCGCAAATTCAAACAGAATCAAATAATTTTTTGCATGCAGCCCTGATTTGCAGAGTACTCGCGACCTATTGTTTTTGGTGAAGATCGGTTGAGGGAAAGGGGTAGTTTACCAGCAACGGTTTTTTTTTAGCAAGGGTAATTTTGTTTGTTTGGCAAACGATAACAGCCGCAAATTCAAACAGAATCAAATAATGTTTCGCATACAGCCCTGAATTGTAGAGTTCTCAAGATCTGTTGATTTTGGTGAAGATCGGTTAAGGGAAAGGGGTAGTTTACCTGTAACGTTTTATGTTTTAACAAGGGTATTTCCTATGGCAAACGATAACAGCCGCAAATTCAAACAGAATCAAAAGATTATTTGCATACAGCCCTAAATTGTAGAGTTCTCAAGATCTATTGTTTTTGGTGAAGTTCGGTTGAGGGAAAGGGGTAGTTTACCTGCAACGTTTTTTTAACAAGGGTATTTTCTATGGCAAACGATAACAGCCGCAAATTCAAACAGAATCAAATAATGTTTTGCATACAGCCCTGATTTGTAGAGTACTCAAGACCTATTGTTTTTGGTGAAGATCGGTTAAGGGAAAGGGGTAGTTTACCTGTAACGTTTTATGTTTTAACAAGGGTATTTCCTATGGCAAACGATAACAGCCGCAAATTCAAACAGAATCAAAAGATTATTTGCATACAGCCCTAAATTGTAGAGTTCTCAAGACCTATTGTTTTTGGTGAAGATCGGTTGAGGGAAAGGGGTAGTTTACCGGCAACGTTTTTTTAACAAGGGTATTTTCTATGGCAAACGATAACAGCCGCAAATCAAACAGAATCAAATAATGTTTTGCATACAGCCCTGATTTGGAGAGTACTCAAGACCTATTGTTTTTGGTGAAGATCGGTTAAGGGGAAGGGGTAGTTTACCTGCAACGTTTTTTTATCAAGCGTATTTTGTATGGCAAACGATAACAGCCGCAAATTCAAACAGAATCAAATAATTTTTTGCATACGTCCCTGAATTGTAGAGGTCTCAATGACTTTCGATTTTGGTGAAGATCGGTTAAGGGGAAGGGGTAGTTTACTTGCAACCTTTTACGTTTTAACAAGAGTAAAGTACTTGAAAATTTATTTAAACTTTTTGAAACAATGGTAATTGTTAAAAATAAAATAATTTTGTTGCCAGGCAATAAAATTATAATTTTTTCATTTTAATGTAATATAATATTTTTCATTTAATACAGCAATAAAAAGGCAGGTAAGACGCAGCCTTGGTGTTTGGCTGAAAGTGATTTTAAATATAAATCTTAGAATATGGAAGTCATGTATGGTTCTCCATACCGATATTTTCGAAAAGTGTCTGTGTGTGTGTCTGTAGATTTTTTTTCTATGGCAAACGATAACAGCCGCAAATTCAAACAGAATCAAATCATATTTTGCATACAGCTCTGATTTGCAGAGTACTCGCGACCTATTGTTTTTGGTGAAGATCGGTTGAGGGAAAGGGGTAGTTTACCAGCAACGGTTTTTTTTTTATCAAGGGTAATTTTGTTTGTTTGGCAAACGATAACAGCCGCAAATTCAAACAGAATCAAATAATGTTTCGCATACAGCCCTCAATTGTAGAGTTCTCAAGATCTGTTGATTTTGGTAAAGATCGGTTAAGGGAAAGGGGTAGTTTACCGGTAACGTTTTATGTTTTAACAAGGGTATTTCCTATGGCAAACGATAACAGCCGCAATTTCAAACAGAATCAAAAGATTATTTGCATACTGCCCTAAATTGTAGAGTTCTCAAGACCTATTGTTATTGGTGAAAATCGGTTGAGGGAAAGGGGTAGTTTACCTACAACGTTTTTTTAACAAGGTTATTTTCTATGGCAAACGATAACAGCCGCAAATTCAAACGTAATCAAATAATTTTCTGCATACCGCCCTGGTTTGTAGAGTACTCAAGACCTTTTGTTTTTGGTGAAGATCGGTTGAGGGGAAGGGGTAGTTTACCTGCAACGTTTGTTATAAAGCGTATTTTATATGGCAAACGATAACTGCCGCAAATTCAAACAGAATCAAATAATTTTTTGCATACATAAGTGAATTTTAGAGGCCTCAAGGCCACTAGATTTTGGTGAAGATCGGTTTAGGGGAAGGGGTAGTTTACCTGCAACCTTTTACGTTTTAACAAGAGTAAAGTACTTGAAAATTCATTTAAACTTTTTCAAACAACGGTAATTGTTAAAAATAAAATAATTTTGTTGCCAGGCAATAAAATTATAATTTTTTCATTTTCATGTAAATTATGTATATATTAGAAAATATATCGTGCTTGGCAGGCAAGCATATATCAGATTATAAGTCTTAGAATATGGAAGTCATGTATGGTTCTCCATACCGATATTTTACTTCCATATTCCTTAAGGAATGGAAGTATGGTGATGGCAAAAAAAATCGTGTTCGAGATTATTGCAGATTCTGATTCTACTACACTCAAAACATGAAAAAAAGTCGTTTTCCGAAAAGTGTCTGTGTGTGTGTCTGTCTGTAGATTTTTTTTCTATGGCAAACGATAACTACCGCAAATTCAAACGGAATCAAATAATTTTTTGCATGCAGGCCTGATTTGCAGAGTACTCGCGTCCTGTTGTTTTTGGTGAAGATCGGTTGAGGGAAAGGGGTAGTTTACCGGCAACGGTTTTTTTTTAGCAATGGTAATTTTGTTTGTTTGGCAAACGATAACAGCCGCAAATTCAAACAGAATCAAATAATGTTTCGCATACAGCCCTGAATTGTAGAGGCCTCAAGATCTGCTGATTTTGGTGAAGATCGGTTAAGGGAAAGGGGTAGTTTACCTGTAACGTTTTATGTTTTAACAAGGGTATTTCCTATGGCAAACGATAACAGCCGCAAATTCAAACAGAATCAAATAATGTTTTGCATACAGGCCTGATTTGTAGAGTACTCAGAACCTGTTGTTTTTGGTGAAGATTGGTTAAGGGAAAAGGGGTAGTTTACCTGCAACGTTTTTTTAACAAGGGTATTTTCTATGGCAAACGATAACAGCCGCAAATTCAAACAGAATCAAATAATGTTTTGCATACAGCTCTGATTTGGAGAGTACTCAAGACCTATTGTTTTTGGTGAAGATCGGTTAAGGGAAAGGGGTAGTTTACGTGTAACGTTTTATGTTTTAACAAGGGTATTTCTTATGGCAAACGATAACAGCCGCAAATTCAAACAGAATCAAAAGATTATTTGCATACAGCCCTAAATTGTAGAGTTCTCAAGACCTATTGTTTTTGGTGAAGATCGGTTGAGGGGAAGGGGTAGTTTACCTGCAACGTTTTTTTATCAAGCGTACTTTCTATGGTAAACGATAACAGCCGCAAATTCAAACAGAATCAAATAATTTTTTGCATACGTCCCAGTATTGTAGAGGTCTCAATGACTTTCGATTTTGGTGAAGATCGGTTAAGGGGAAGGGGTAGTTTACCTGCAACTTTTTACTTTTTAACAAGAGTAAAGAACTTGAAAATTTATTTAAACTTTTTGAAACAATGGTAATTGTTAAAAATAAAATAATTTTGTTGCCAGGCAATAAAATTATAATTTTTTCATTTTAATGTAAATCATGTATAAAAGAAAATATATCGCGCTTGGCAGGCGATATTAAGATTTAAATATAAATCTTAGAATATGGAAGTCATGTATGGTTCTCCATACCGATATTATTTCCATATTCCTTAAGGAATGGAAGTATGGTGATGGCAAAAAAAAATCGTGTTCAAGATTATTGCAGATTATGATTCTACTACACTCAAAACATGAAAAAAAGTCGTTTTCCGAAAAGTGTCTGTGTGTGTGTCTGTGTGTCTGTCTGTGTGTGTGTCTGTAGATTTTTTTTCTATGGCAAACGATAACTGCCGCAAATTCAAACCGAATCAAATAATTGTTTGCATACAGCCCTGATTTGCAGAGTACTCGCGACGTATTGTTTTTGGTGAAGATCGGTTGAGGGAAAGGGGTAGTTTACCAGCAACGGTTTTTTTTTTAGCAAGGGTAATTTTGTTTGTTTGGCAAACGATAACAGCCGCAAATTCAAACAGAATCAAATAATGTTTCGCATACACCCCTGAATTGTAGAGTTCTCAAGATCTGTTGATTTTGGTGAAGATCGGTTAAGGAAGAGGGGTAGTTTACCGGTAACGTTTTATGTTTTAACAAGGGTATTTCCTATGGCAAACGATAACAGCCGCAAATTCAAACAGAATCAAAAGACTATTTGCATACAGCCCTAAACTGTAGAGTTCTCAAGACCTGTTGTTTTTGGTGAAGTTCGGTTGAGGGAAAGGGGTAGTTTACCAGCAACGTTTTTTTAACAAGGGTATTTTCTATGGCAAACGATAACAGCCGCAAAATCAAACAGAATCAAATAATGTTTTGCATACAGCCCTGATTTGGAGAGTACTCAAGACCTATTGTTTTTGGTGAAGATCGGTTAAGGGAAAGGGGTAGTTTACCTGTAACGTTTTATGTTTTAACAAGGGTATTTCCTATGGCAAACGATAACAGCCGCAAATTCAAACAGAATCAAAAGATTATTTGCATACAGCCCTAAATTGTAGAGTCCTCAAGACCTATTGTTTTTGGTGAAGATCGGTTGAGGGAAAGGGGTAGTTTACCTGCAACGTTTTTTTAACAAGGTTATTTTCTATGGCAAACGATAACAGCCGCAAATTCAAACAGAATCAAATAATGTTTTGCATACAGCCCTGATTTATAGAGTACTCAAGACCTATTGTTTTTGGTGAAGATCGGTTAAGCGGAAGGGGTAGTTTACCTGCAACGTTTTTTTATCAAGCGTATTTTATATGGCAAACGATAACAGCCGCAAATTCAAATAGAATCAAATAATTTCTTGCATACATCTCTGAATTGTAGAGGTCTCAATGACTCTCGATTTTGGTGAAGATCGGTTAAGGGGAAGGGGTAGTTTACCTGCAACCTTTTACGTTTTAACAAGAGTAAAGTACTTGAAAATTTATTTAAACTTTTTGAAACAATGGTAATTGTTAAAAATAAAATAATTTTGTTGCCAGGCAATAAAATTATAATTTTTTCATTTTAATGTAATATAATATTTTTCATTTAATACAGCAATAAAAAGGCAGGTAAGACACAGCATGGCTGTTTGGCTGAAAATGATTTTAAATATAAATCTTAGAATATGGATGTCATGTATGGTTCTCCATACCGATATTTTTGTATGGCAAACGATAACAGCCGCAAATTCAAACAAAATCATATAATATTTTACATACAGCCCTGAATTGTAGAGTTCTCAAGACCTATCGTTTTTGGTGAAGATCGGTTATGGGAAAGGGGTAGTTTACTAGCAACGGTTTTTTATCAAGGGTAATTTTTTTCTATGGTAAACGATAACAGCCGCAAATTCAAACAGAATCAAATGATGTTTTGCATACAGCCCTGTATTGTAGAGTTCTCAATACCTATTGGTGTTGGTGAAGATCGGTTAAGGGAAAGGGGTAGTTTACCAGCAACGTTTTATGTTTTAAAAGGGTATTTTATATGGCAAACGATAAGAGCCGCAAATTCAAACAGAATCAAATACGTTTTTGCATACAGCCCTGTTTTGTTGAGTACTAAAGACCTATTGTTTTTGGTGAAGATCGGTTAAGGGAAAGGGGTAGTTTACCTGACACGTTTTTTATTTTATCAAGGGTATTTTATATGGCAAACGATAACAGCCGCAAATTCAAACAGAATCATATAATATTTTGCATACAGCCCTGAAATGTAGAGTTCTCAAGACCTGATGGTTTTGGTGAAGATCGGTTAAGGGAATAGGGTTGTTTACCAGCAACATTTTATGTTTTATCAAGGGTATTACTTCCATATTCCTTAAGGAATGGAAGTATGGTGATGGCAAAAAAAATCGTGTTCGAGATTATTGCAGATTCTGATTCTACTACACTCAAAACATGAAAAAAAGTCGTTTTCCGAAAAGTGTCTGTGTGTGTGTCTGTCTGTGTGTGTGTCTGTGTGTCTGTCTGTGGGTCTGTCTGTGTGTCTGTCTGTCTGTAGATTTTTTTTCTATGGCAAACGATAACTGCCGCAAATTCAAACAGAATCAAATAATTTTTGCATGCAGCCCTGATTTGCAGAGTCCTCGCGAACTATTGTTTTTGGTAAAGATCGGTTGAGGGAAAGGGGTAGTTTACCTGCAACGGTTTTTTTTTAGCAAAGGTAATTTTGTTTGTTTGGCAAACGATAACAGCCGCAAATTCAAACAGAATCAAATAATGTTTCGCACACCGTCCTGAATTGTAGAGTTCTCAAGATCTGTTGATTTTAGTGAAGATCGGTTAAGGGAAAGGGGTAGTTTACCAGTAACGTTTTATGTTTTAACAAGGGTATTTCCTATGGCAAACGATAACAGCAGCAAATTCAAACAGAATCAAAAGATTATTTGCATACAGCCCTAAATTGTAGAGTTCTCAAGACCTATTGTTTTTGGTGAAGATCGGTTGAGGGAAAGGGGTAGTTTACCAGCAACGTTTTTTTAACAAGGGTATTTTCTATGGCAAACGATAACAGCCGCAAATTCAAACAGAATCAAATAATTTTTTGCATACGTCCCTGAATTGTAGAGGTCTCAATGACTTTCGATTTTGGTGAAGATCGGTTAAGGGGAAGGGGTAGTTTACCAGCAACCTTTTACGTTTTAACAAGAGTAAAGTACTTGAAAATTTACTTAAACTTTTTGAAACAATGGTAATTATTAAAAATAAAATAATTTTGTTCCCAGGCAATAAAATTATAATTTTTTCATTTTAATGTAATATAATATTTTTCATTTAATACAGCAATAAAAAGGCAGGTAAGACACAGCCTGGCTGTTTGGGTGAAAATGATTTTAAATATAAATCTTAGAATATGGAAGTCATGTATGGTTCTCCATACCGATATTTTTTTTTGACGAACGATAACTGCCGTAAATTAAAACAGAATCAACTACTCTTCTGCATACCCTTTTGAATTATACAGAACTCAAGGTCTGTTGATTTTGTTGAAGATCGGTTAAGGGAAAGGGGTAGTTTACCGGCAACGTTTTATGTTTTAACAAGGGTATTTTTCATATGACGAACGATAACAGCCGCAAATTCAAACAGAATCAAATAATTGTTTGCATACAGGCCTGAATTGTAGAGTACCTAAGATCTGTCGTTTTTGGTGAAGATCGGTTAAGGGAAAGGGGTAGTTTACCGGCAACGGTTTTTTATCAAGGGTAATTTTTACTTCCATATTCCTTAAGGAATGGAAGTATGGTGATGGCAAAAAAAATCGTGTTCGAGATTATTGCAGATTCTGATTCTACTACACTCAAAACATGAAAAAAAGTCGTTTTCCGAAAAGTGTCTGTGTGTGTGTCTGTCTGTCTGTCTGTCTGTGTGTCTGTGTGCCTGTAGATTTTTTTTTTGGCAAACGATAACAGCCGCAAATTCAAACAGAATCAAATAATTTTTTGCATACAGCCCTGATTTGTAGAGTTCGCGCGACCTATTGTTTTTGGTGAAGATCGGTTGAGGGAAAGGGGTAGTTTACCTGCAACGGTTTTTTTTTATCAAGGGTAATTTTGTTTGTTTGGCAAACGATAACAGCCGCAAATTCAAACATAATCAAATAATGTTTCGCATACTGCCCTGAATTGTAGAGTTCTCACGATCTGTTGATTTTGGTAAAGATCGGCTAAGGGAAAGGGGTAGTTTACCTGTACCGTTTTATGTTTAACAAGGGTATTTTCTATGGCAAACGATAACAGCCGCAAATTCAAACATAATCAAATAATGTTTTGCATATTGCCCTGAATTGTAGAGTTCTCAAGACCTTTTGTTTTTGGTGAAGATCGGTTAAGGGAAAGGGGTAGTTTACCTGCAGCGTTTTATGTTTTTAAGGGTATTTTCTATGGCAAACGATAAGAGCCGCAAATTCAAACAGAATCAAATACGTTTTTGCATACCGCCCTGATTTCTTGAGTACTCAAGACCTATTGTTTTTGGTGAAGATCGTTTAAGGGAAAGGGGTAGTTTACCTGCCACGTTTTTTGTTTTATCAAGGGTATTTTTTATGGCAAACGATAACAGCCGCAAATTCACACAAAATCATATAATATTTTGCATACAACCCTAAATTGTAGAGTTCTCAAAACCTGTCGTTTCTGGTGAAGATCGGTTAAGGGAAAGGGGTAGTTTACCTGCAACGGTTTTTTATCAAGTGTAATTTTACTTCCATATTACTTCCATGTTCCTTAAGGAATGGAAGTATGGTGATGGCAAAAAAAATCGTGTTCGAGATTATTGCAGATTCTGATTCTACTACACTCAAAACATGAAAAAAAGTCGTTTTCCGAAGAGTGTGTGTGTGTGTGTCTGTCTGTCTGTCTGTCTGTCTGTGTGTCTGTGTGTGTGTAGATTTTTTTTTTATGGCAAACGATAACTGCCGCAAATTCAAACAGAATCAAATAATTTTTTGCATACAGCCCTGATTTGTAGAGTACTCGCGATCTATTGTTTTTGGTGAAGATCGGTTGAGGGAAAGGGGTAGTCTACCGGCAACGGTTTTTTTTTAGCAAGGGTAATTTTGTTTGTTTGGCAAACGATAACAGCCGCAAATTCAAACAGAATCAAATAATGTTTCGCATACAGCCCTGAATTGTAGAGTTCTCAAGATCTGTTGATTTTGGTGAAGATCGGTTAAGGGAAAGGGCAGGTTTACCTGTAACGTTTTATGTTTTAACTAGGGTATTTCTTATGGCAAACGATAACAGCCGCAAATTCAAACAGAATCAAAAGATTATTTGCATACAGCCCTAAATTGTAGAGTTCTCAAGACCTGTTGTCTTTGGTGAAGATCGGTTGAGGGAAAGGGGTAGTTTACCTGCAACGTTTTTTTAACAAGGGTATTTTCTATGGCAAACGATAACAGCCGCAAATTCAAACAGAATCAAATAATGTTTTGCATACAGGCCTGATTTGTAGAGTACTTAGAACCTATTGTTTTTGGTGAAGATCGGTTAAGGGAAAGGGGAAGTTTACCTGTAACGTTTTATGTTTTAACAAGGGTATTTCCTATGGCAAACGATAACAGCCGCAAATTCAAACAGAATCAAAAGATTATTTGCATACAGCCCTAAATTGTAGAGTTCTCAAGACCTATTGTTTTTGGTGAAGATCGGTTAAGGGGAAGGGGTAGTTTACCTGCAACGTTTTTTTATCAAGCGTATTTTCTATGGCAAACGATAACAGCCGCAAATTCAAACAGAATCAAATAATTTTTTGCATACGTCCCTGAATTGTAGAGGTCTCAACGACTCTCGATTTTGGTGAAGATCGGTTAAGGGGAAGGGGTAGTTTACCAGCAACCTTTTACGTTTTAACAAGAGTAAAGTACTTGAAAATTTATTTAAACTTTTTGAAACAATGGTAATTGTTAAAAATAAAATAATTTTGTTGCCAGGCAATAAAATTATAATTTGTCCATTTTAATGTAATATAATATTTTTCATTTAATACAGCAATAAAAAGGCAGGTAAGACACAGCCTGGCTGTTTGGCTGAAAATGATTTTAAATATAAATCTTAGAATACGGATGTCATGTATGGTTCTCCATACCGATATTACTTCCATATTCCTTAAGGAATGGAAGTATGGTGATGGCAAAAAAAATCGTGTTCGAGATTATTGCAGATTCTGATTCTACTACACTCAAAACATGAAAAAAAGTCGTTTTCCGAAAAGTGTGTGTGTGTGTGTCTGTCTGTCTGTCTGTCTGTCTGTCTGTCTGTCTATGTGTCTGTGTGTGTGTAGATTTTTTTTTTATGGCAAACGATAACTGCCGCAAATTCAAACAGAATCAAATAATTTTTTGCATACAGCCCTGATTTGTAGAGTACTCGCGATCTATTGTTTTTGGTGAAGATCGGTTGAGGGAAAGGGGTAGTCTACCGGCAACGGTTTTTTTTTAGCAAGGGTAATTTTGTTTGTTTGGCAAACGATAACAGCCGCAAATTCAAACAGAATCAAATAATGTTTCGCATACAGCCCTGAATTGTAGAGTTCTCAAGATCTGTTGATTTTGGTGAAGATCGGTTAAGGGAAAGGGCAGGTTTACCTGTAACGTTTTATGTTTTAACTAGGGTATTTCTTATGGCAAACGATAACAGCCGCAAATTCAAACAGAATCAAAAGATTATTTGCATACAGCCCTAAATTGTAGAGTTCTCAAGACCTGTTGTCTTTGGTGAAGATCGGTTGAGGGAAAGGGGTAGTTTACCTGCAACGTTTTTTTAACAAGGGTATTTTCTATGGCAAACGATAACAGCCGCAAATTCAAACAGAATCAAATAATGTTTTGCATACAGGCCTGATTTGTAGAGTACTCAGAACCTAATGTTTTTGGTGAAGATCGGTTAAGGGAAAGGGGAAGTTTACCTGTAACGTTTTATGTTTTAACAAGGGTATTTCTTATGGCAAACGATAACAGCCGCAAATTCAAACAGAATCAAAAGATTATTTGCATACAGCCCTAAATTGTAGAGTTCTCAAGACCTATTGTTTTTGGTGAAGATCGGTTAAGGGGAAGGGGTAGTTTACCTGCAACGTTTTTTTATCAAGCGTATTTTCTATGGCAAACGATAACAGCCGCAAATTCAAACAGAATCAAATAATTTTTTGCATACGTCCCTGAATTGTAGAGGTCTCAACGACTCTCGATTTTGGTGAAGATCGGTTAAGGGGAAGGGGTAGTTTACCAGCAACCTTTTACGTTTTAACAAGAGTAAAGTACTTGAAAATTTATTTAAACTTTTTGAAACAATGGTAATTGTTAAAAATAAAATAATTTTGTTGCCAGGCAATAAAATTATAATTTGTCCATTTTAATGTAATGTAATATTTTTCATTTAATACAGCAATAAAAAGGCAGGTAAGACACAGCCTGGCTGTTTGGCTGAAAATGATTTTAAATATAAATCTTAGAATATGGAAGTCATGTATGGTTCTCCATACCGATATTTTTGTATGGCAAACGATAACAGCCGTAAATTCAAACAAAATCATATAATATTTTACATACAGCCTGAATTGTAGAGTTCTCAAGACCTATCGTTTTTGGTGAAGATCGGTTAAGGGAAAGGGGTAGT
Organism: Magicicada septendecula; assembly: GCA_034769895.1. Lineage (NCBI taxonomy): Eukaryota > Metazoa > Arthropoda > Insecta > Hemiptera > Cicadidae > Magicicada > Magicicada septendecula. Next base: position 343,842,305 of record CM068370.1, on the reverse strand, counting down.
TTACTAGCAACGGTTTTTTATCAAGGGTAATTTTACTTCCATATTCCTTAAGGAATGGAAGTATGGTGATGGCAAAAAAAATCGTGTTCGAGATTATTGCAGATTCTGATTCTACTACACTCAAAACATGAAAAAAAGTCGTTTTCCGAAAAGTGTCTGTGTGTGTGTGTCTCTCTCTCTGTCTGTCTGTCTGTCTGTCTGTCTGTCTGTCTGTCTGTCTGTCTGTCTGTACATTTTTTTTCTATGGCAAACGATAACTGCCGCAAATTCAAACAGAATCAAATAATTTTTTGCATACAGCCCTGATTTGCAGAGTACTCGCGGCCTATCGTTTTTGGTGAAGATCGGTTGAGGGAAAGGGGTAGTTTACCAGCAACGGTTTTTTTTTTAGCAAGGGTAATTTTGTTTGTTTGGCAAACGATTACAGCCGCAAATTCAAACAGAATAAAATAATATTTCGCATACAGCCCTGAATTGTAGAGTTCTCAAGATCTGTTGATTTTGGTGAAGATCGGTTACGGGAAAGGGGTAGTTTACCTGTAACGTTTTATGTTTTAACAAGGGTATTTCCTATGGCAAACGATAACAGCCGCAAATTCAAACAGAATCAAAAGATTATTTGCATACAGCCCTAAATTGTAGAGTTCTCAAGACCTATTGTTTTTGGTGAAGTTCGGTTGAGGGAAAGGGGTAGTTTACCAGCAACGTTTTTTTAACAAGGGTATTTTCTATGGCAAACGATAACAGCCGCAAATTCAAACAGAATCAAATAATGTTTTGCATACTGCCCTGATTTGTAGAGTACTCAAGACCTTTTGTTTTTGGTGAAGATCGGTTAAGGGAAAGGGGTAGTTTACCTGTAACGTTTTATGTTTTAACAAGGGTATTTCCTATGGCAAACGATAACAGCCGCAAATTGAAACAGAATCAAAAGATTATTTGCATACAGCCCTAAATTGTAGAGTTCTCAAGATCTTTTGTTTTTGGTGAAGATCGGTTGAGGGAAAGGGGTAGTTTACCTGCAACGTTTTTTTAAAAAGGGTATTTTCTATGGCAAACGATAACAGCCGCAAATTCAAACAGAATCAAATAATGTTTTGCATACGTCCCTGAATTGTAGAGGTCTCAATGACTTTCGATTTTGGTGAAGATCGGTTAAGGGGAAGGGGTAGTTTACCGGCAACCTTTTACGTTTTAACAAGAGTAAAGTACTTGAAAATTTATTTAAACTTTTTGAAACAATGGTAATTGTTACAAATAAAATAATTTTGTTGCCAGGCAATAAAATTATAATTTTTTCATTTTAATGTAATATAATATTTTTCATTTAATACAGCAATAAAAAGGCAGGTAAGACATAGCCTGGCTGTTTGGCTGAAAATGATTTTAAATATAAATCTTAGAATATGGAAGTCATGTATGGTTCTCCATACCGTAATTTTTGTATGGCAAACGATAACAGCCGCAAATTCAAAAAAAATCATATAATATTTTACATACAGCCCTGAATTGTAGAGTTCTCAAGACCTATCGTTTTTGGTGAAGATCGGTTAAGGGAAAGGGGTAGTTTACTAGCAACGGTTTTTTATCAAGGGTAATTTTTTTCTATGGTAAACGATAACAGCCGCAAATTCAAACAGAATCAAATGATGTTTTGCATACAGCCCTGTATTGTAGAGTTCTCAATACCTATTGGTGTTGGTGAAGATCGGTTAAGGGAAAGGGGTAGTTTACCAGCAACGTTTTATGTTTTAAAAGGGTATTTTATATGGCAAACGATAAGAGCCGCAAATTCAAACAGAATCAAATACGTTTTTGCATACAGCCCTGTTTTGTTGAGTACTAAAGACCTATTGTTTTTGGTGAAGATCGGTTAAGGGAAAGGGGTAGTTTACCTTACACGTTTTTTATTTTATCAAGGGTATTTTATATGGCAAACGATAACAGCCGCAAATTCAAACAGAATCAAAAGATTATTTGCATGCAGCACTATATTGTAGAGTTCTCAAGACCTGTTGTTTTTGGTGAAGTTCGGTTGAGGGAAAGGGGTAGTTTACCTGCAACGGTTTTTTTTTCAAGCGTATTTTCTATGGCAAACGATAACAGCCGCAAATTCAAACAGAATCAAATAATGTTTTGCATACGTCCCTGAATTGTAGAGGTCTCAATGACTTTCGATTTTGGTGAAGATCGGTTAAGGGGAAGGGGTAGTTTACCGGCAACCTTTTACGTTTTAACAAGAGTAAAGTACTTGAAAATTTATTTAAACTTTTTGAAACAATGGTAATTGTTACAAATAAAATAATTTTGTTGCCAGGCAATAAAATTATAATTTTTTCATTTTAATGTAATATAATATTTTTCATTTAATACAGCAATAAAAAGGCAGGTAAGACACAGCCTGGCTGTTTGGCTGAAAATGATTTTAAATATAAATCTTACAATATGGAAGTCATGTATGGTTCTCCATACCGATATTTTTGTATGGCAAACGATAACAGCCGCAAATTCAAACAAAATCATATAATATTTTACATACAGCCCTGAATTGTAGAGTTCTCAAGACCTATCGTTTTTGGTGAAGATCGGTTAAGGGAAAGGGGTAGTTTACTAGCAACGGTTTATTATCAAGGGTAATTTTACTTCCATATTACTTCCATATTCCTTAAGGAATGGAAGTATGGTGATGGCAAAAAAAATCGTGTTCGAGATTATTGCAGATTCTGATTCTACTACACTCAAAACATGAAAAAAAGTCGTTTTCCGAAAAGTGTCTGTGTGTCTGTCTGTCTGTCTATCTATGTGTCTATCTGTAGATTTTTTTTCTATGGCAAACGATAACTGCCGCAAATTCAAACAGAATCAAATAATTTTTTGCATACAGCCCGGTTTTGCAGAGTTCTCGCGACCTATTGTTTTTGGTGAAGATCGGTTGAGGGAAAGGGGTAGTTTACCTGCAACGGTTTTTTTTTAGCAAGGGTAATTTTGTTTGTTTGGCAAACGATAACAGCCGCAAATTCAAACAGAATCAAATAATGTTTCGCATACAGCCCTGAATTGTAGAGTTCTCAAGACCTATTGTTTTTGGTGAAGATCGGTTAAGGGAAAGGGGTAGTTTACCTGTAACGTTTTATGTTTTAACAAGGGTATTTCCTATGGCAAACGATAACAGCCGCAAATTCAAACAGAATGAAAAGATTATTTGCATACAGCCCTAAATTGTAGAGTTCTCAATACCTTTTGTTTTTGGTGAAGATCGGTTAAGGGAAAGGGGTAGTTTACCTACAACGTTTTTTTAACAAGGGTATTTTCTATGGCAAACGATAACAGCCGCAAATTCAAACAGAATCAAATAATTTTCTGCATACAGCCCTGATTTGTAGAGTACTCAAGATCTATTGTTTTTGGTGAAGATCGGTTGAGGGGAAGGGGTAGTTTACCAGCAACGTTTTTTATCATGCGTATTTTCTATGGCAAACGACAACTGCCGCAAATTCAAACAGAATCAAATAATTTTTTGCATACAGCCCTGATTTGTAGAGTACTCAAGACCTATTGTTTTTGGTGAAGATCGGTTAAGGGGAAGGGGTAGTTTACCTGCAACCTTTTACGTTTTATTTTCTATGGCAAACGATAACAGCCGCAAATTCAAACAGAATCAAATAATGTTTTGCATACAGCCCTGATTTGTAGAGTACTCAAGACCTATTGTTTTTGGTGAAGATCGGTTAAGGGGAAGGGGTAGTTTACCTGCAACGTTTTTTTATCAAGCGTATTTTCTATGGCAAACGATAACAGCCGCAAATTCAAACAGAATCAAATAATTTTTTGCATACGTCCCTGAATTGTAGAGGTCTCAATGACTTTCGATTTTGGTGAAGATCGGTTAAGGGGAAGGGGTAGTTTACCTGCAACCTTTTACGTTTTAACAAGAGTAAAGTACTTGAAAATTTATTTAAACTTTTTGAAACAATGGTAATTGTTAAAAATAAAATAATTTTGTTGCCAGGCAATAAAATTATAATTTTTTAATTTTAATGTAATATAATATTTTTCATTTAATACAGCAATAAAAAGGCAGGTAAGACACAGCCTGGCTGTTTGGCTGAAAATGATTTTAAATATAAATCTTAGAATATGGAAGTCATGTATGGTTCTCCATACCGATATTACTTCCATATTCCTTAAGGAATGGAAGTATGGTGATGGCAAAAAAAATCGTGTTCGAGATTATTGCAGATTCTGATTCTACTACACTCAAAACATGAAAAAAAGTCGTTTTCCGAAAAGTGTCTGTGTGTCTGTCTGTCTGTCTGTCTGTGTGTCTGTGTGTCTGTCTGTCTGTCTGTCTATCTGTAGATTTTTTTCTATGGCAAACGATAACTGCCGCAAATTCATACAGAATCAAATAATTTTTTGCATACAGCCCGGTTTTGCAGAGTTCTCGCGACCTATTGTTTTTGGTGAAGATCGGTTGAGGGAAAGGGGTAGTTTACCTGCAACGGTTTTTTTTTAGCAAGGGTAATTTTGTTTGTTTGGCAAACGATAACAGCCGCAAATTCAAACAGAATCAAATAATGTTTCGCATACAGCCCTGAATTGTAGAGTTCTCAAGACCTATTGTTTTTGGTGAAGATCGGTTAAGGGAAAGGGGTAGTTTACCTGTAACGTTTTATGTTTTAACAAGGGTATTTCCTATGGCAAACGATAACAGCCGCAAATTCAAACAGAATCAAAAGATTATTTGCATACAGCCCTAAATTGTAGAGTTCTCAATACCTTTTGTTTTTGGTGAAGATCGGTTAAGGGAAAGGGGTAGTTTACCTACAACGTTTTTTTAACAAGGGTATTTTCTATGGCAAACGATAACAGCCGCAAATTCAAACAGAATCAAATAATTTTCTGCATACAGCCCTGATTTGTAGAGTACTCAAGACCTATTGTTTTTGGTGAAGATCGGTTGAGGGGAAGGGGTAGTTTACCAGCAACGTTTTTTATCATGCGTATTTTCTATGGCAAACGACAACTGCCGCAAATTCAAACAGAATCAAATAATTTTTTGCATACAGCCCTGATTTGTAGAGTACTCGCGACCTGTTGTTTTTGGTGAAGATCGGTTGAGGGGAAGGGGTAGTTTACCTGCAACGGTTTTTTTTATCAAGGGAAATTTCTTTTTTTTGGCAAACGATAACAGCCGCAAATTCAAACAGAATCAAATAATGTTTCGCATACAGCCCTGAATTGTAGATTTCTCAAGACCTATTGTTTTTGGTGAAGATCGGTTGAGGGAAAGGGGTAGTTTACCTGCAACGTTTTTTTAACAAGGGTATTTTCTATGGCAAACGATAACAGCCGCAAATTCAAACAGAATCAAATAATGTTTTGCATACAGTCCTGATTTGTAGAGTACTCAAGACCTATTGTTTTTGGTGAAGATCGGTTAAGGGGAAGGGGTAGTTTACCTGCAACGTTTTTTTATCAAGCGTATTTTCTATGGCAAACGATAACAGCCGAAAATTCAAACAGAATCAAATAATTTTTTGCATACGTCCCTGAATTGTAGAGTTCTCAATGACTTTCGATTTTGGTGAAGATCGGTTAAGGGGAAGGGGTAGTTTACCTGCAACCTTATACGTTTTAACAAGAGTAAAGTACTTGAAAATTTATTTAAACTTTTTGAAACAATGGTAATTGTTAAAAATAAAATAATTTTGTTGCCAGGCAATAAAATTATAATTTTTTCATTTTAATGTAATATAATATTTTTCATTTAATACAGCAATAAAAAGGCAGGTAAGGCACAGCCTGGCTGTTTGGCTGAAAATGATTTTAAATATAAATCTTAGAATATGGAAGTCATGTATGGTTCTCCATACCGATATTTACTTCCATATTCCTTAAGGAATGGAAGTATGGTGATGGCAAAAAAAATCGTGTTCGAGATTATTGCAGATTCTGATTCTACTACACTCAAAACATGAAAAAAAGTCGTTTTCCGAAAAGTGTCTGTGTGTCTGTCTGTCTGTCTGTCTGTGTGTCTGTGTGTCTGTCTGTCTGTAGATTTTTTTTCTATGGCAAACGATAACTGCCGCAAATTCAAACAGAATCAAATAATTTCTTGCATACATCCCTGATTTGTAGAGGACTCGCGACCTATTATTTTTGGTGAAGATCGGTTGAGGGAAAGGGGTAGTTTACCTGCAACGGTTTTTTTTTATCAAGGGAAATTTTTTTGTTTGGCAAACGATAACAGCCGCAAATTCAAACAGAATCAAATAATGTTTCGTATACAGCCCTGAATTGTAGAGTTCTCAAGACCTTTTGTTTTTGGTGAAGATCGGTTAAGGGAAAGGGGTAGTTTACTAGTAACGTTTTATGTTTTAACAAGGGTATTTCCTATGGCAAACGATAACAGCCGCAAATTCAAACAGAATCAAAAGATTATTTGCATACAGCCCTACGTTATAGAGTTCTCAAGACCTATTGTTTTTGGTGAAGATCGGTTAAGAGAAAGGGGTAGTTTACCTACAACGTTTTTTTAACAAGGGTATTTTCTATGGCAAACGATAACAGCCGCAAATTCAAACAGAATCAAATAATTTTCTGCATACAGTCCTGATTTGTAGAGTCCTCAAGACCTATTGTTTTTGGTGAAGATCGGTTGATGGGAAGGGGTAGTTTACCTGCAACGTTTTTTATCAAGCGTATTTTCTATGGCAAACGATAACAGCCGCAAATTCAAACAGAATCAAAAGATTATTTGCATACAGCCCTAAATTATAGAGTTCTCAAGACCTATTGTTTTTGGTGAAGATAGGTTGAGGGAAAGGGGTAGTTTACCTGCAACGTTTTTTTTATCAAGGGAAATTTTTTTTTGGCAAACGATAACAGCCGCAAATTCAAACAGACTTAAATAATGTTTCGTATACAGCCCTGAATTGTAGAGTTCTCAAGATCTTTTGTTTTTGGTGAAGATCGGTTAAGGGAAAGGGGTAGTTTACCTGTAACGTTTTATGTTTTAACAAGGGTATTTCCTATGGCAAACGATAACAGCCGCAAATTCAAACAGAATCAAACGATTATTTGCATACAGCCCTAAATTGTAGAGTTCTCAAGACCTGTTGTTTTTGGTGAAGATCGGTTAAGGGGAAGGGGTAGTTTACCTGCACCGTTTTTTTATCAAGCGTATTTTCTATGGCAAACGATAACAGCCGCAAATTCAAACAGAATCAAATAATTGTTTGCATACATCCCTGAATTGTAGAGGTCTCAAGGACTTTCGATTTTGGTGAAGATCGGTTAAGGGGAAGGGGTAGTTTACCTGCAACCTTTTACGTTTTAACAAGAGTAAAGTACTTGCAAATTTATTTAAACTTTTTGAAACGATGGTAATTGTTAAAAATAAAATAATTTTGTTGCCAGGCAATAAAATTAAAATTTTTTAATTTTAATGTGATATAATATTTTTCATTTAATACGGCAATAAAAAGGCAGGTAAGACACAAACACACAATTCACGTTATTTCTGGCCTCACTCATGTTTATTTTCTTACGTTTGCACGCTTTTTAAATGGAAAGTGCCGAAACCCATGCCGAAACCCACACCAACATAACGCGTGCAAGCCGAAAAAATGGACATCAATTTGCTTACTGGCGAAGCTAGTAGTTAATGAATGGGTAGGCAAAAATCTTATCTTAAATTTTTTTTAAGGAATCGCTAAAAGGACGGTGGGTCAAATCGGACGCTGAGGTAGAGTTTGCTGTAACCGAATGGTTCCACAAACAGCCGTAAGAATTTTACTAGTTTACATATGTGCCTGAGCTATAGAGAACTCAGTGTCTGTTGATTTTGGTGAAGATCGGTTACGGGGAAAGGGCAGTTTACCTGAAACATTTTTTGTTGTAACATGAGTAAAGTACTTAATTTTGATAAAGAATCCTGATAAGATCTTAATAATCCACTGTAGAAACGTAGATGAAATATCTATAAATGAAGAGGCTAGTTGAACGGGCTGGGGGTAATTTTCTATAAATCAAAATTATAGTTGAAGGGGGAGGGGATAATTTTTTTTTTATATGTGTACTACGTTATTGGCAACAAAGAAGTATTTTTTTGTTAAAATTCCTTCCCTGGCTGTTTGGCTGAAAATGATTTTAAATATAAATCTTAGAATATGGAAGTCATGTATGGTTCTCCATACCGATTTTTACTTCCATATTCCTTAAGGAATGGAAGTATGGTGATGGCAAAAAAAATCGTGTTCGAGATTATTGCAGATTCTGATACTACTACACTCAAAACATGAAAAAAAGTCGTTTTCCGAAAAGTGTCTGTGTGTCTGTGTGTCTGTGTGTCTGTCTGTCTGTCTGTCTGTCTGTCTGTCTGTCTGTCTGTCTGTAGATTTTTTTTCTATGGCAAACGATAACTGCCGCAAATTCAAACAGAATCAAATAATTTTTTGCATACAGCCCGGTTTTGCAGAGTTCTCGCGACCTATTGTTTTTGGTGAAGATCGGTTGAGGGAAAGGGGTAGTTTACCTGCAACGGTTTTTTTTTAGCAAGGGTAATTTTGTTTGTTTGGCAAACGATAACAGCCGCAAATTCAAACAGAATCAAATAATGTTTCGCATACAGCCCTGAATTGTAGAGTTCTCAAGACCTATTGTTTTTGGTGAAGATCGGTTAAGGGAAAGGGGTAGTTTACCTGTAACGTTTTATGTTTTAACAAGGGTATTTCCTATGGCAAACGATAACAGCCGCAAATTCAAACAGAATGAAAAGATTATTTGCATACAGCCCTAAATTGTAGAGTTCTCAATACCTTTTGTTTTTGGTGAAGATCGGTTAAGGGAAAGGGGTAGTTTACCCACAACGTTTTTTTAACAAGGGTATTTTCTATGGCAAACGATAACAGCCGCAAATTCAAACAGAATCAAATAATTTTCTGCATACAGCCCTGATTTGTAGAGTACTCAAGACCTATTGTTTTTGGTGAAGATCGGTTGAGGGGAAGGGGTAGTTTACCAGCAACGTTTTTTATCATGCGTATTTTCTATGGCAAACGACAACTGCCGCAAATTCAAACAGAATCAAATAATTTTTTGCATACAGCCCTGATTTGTAGAGTACTCGCGACCTATTGTTTTTGGTGAAGATCGGTTGAGGGGAAGGGGTAGTTTACCTGCAAAGGTTTTTTTTATCAAGGGAAATTTTTTTTTTTTGGCAAACGATAACAGCCGCAAATTCAAACAGAATCAAATAATGTTTCGCATACAGCCCTGAATTGTAGATTTCTCAAGACCTATTGTTTTTGGTGAAGATCGGTTGAGGGAAAGGGGTAGTTTACCTGCAACGTTTTTTTAACAAGGGTATTTTCTATGGCAAACGATAACAGCCGCAAATTCAAACAGAATCAAATAATGTTTTGCATACAGTCCTGATTTGTAGAGTACTCAAGACCTATTGTTTTTGGTGAAGATCGGTTAAGGGGAAGGGGTAGTTAACCTGCAACGTTTTTTTATCAAGCGTATTTTCTATGGCAAACGATAACAGCCGCAAATTCAAACAGAATCAAATAATTTTGTGCATACGTCCCTGAATTGTAGAGGTCTCAATGACTTTCGATTTTGGTGAAGATCGGTTAAGGGGAAGGGGTAGTTTACCAGCAACCTTATACGTTTTAACAAGAGTAAAGTACTTGAAAATTTATTTAAACTTTTTGAAACAATGGTAATTGTTAAAAATAAAATAATTTTGTTGCCAGGCAATAAAATTATAATTTTTTCATTTTAATGTAATATAATATTTTTCATTTAATACAGCAATAAAAAGGCAGGTAAGACACAGCCTGGCTGTTTGGCTGAAAATGATTTTAAATATAAATCTTAGAATATGGAAGTCATGTATGGTTCTCCATACCGATATTACTTCCATGTTCCTTAAGGAAATGGAAGTATGGTGATGGAAAAAAAAATCGTGTTCGAGATTATTGCAGATTCCGATTGTACTACACTCAAAATATGAAAAAAAGTCATTTTACTTCCATATTCCTTAAGGAATGGAAGTATGGTGATGGCAAAAAAAATCGTGTTCGAGATTATTGCAGATTCTGATTCTACTACACTCAAAACATGAAAAAAAGTCGTTTTCCGAAAAGTGTCTGTGTGTCTGTCTGTCTGTCTATCTGTGTGTCTATCTGTAGATTTTTTTTCTATGGCAAACGATAACTGCCGCAAATTCAAACAGAATCAAATAATGTTTTGCATACGTCCCTGAATTGTAGAGGTCTCAATAACTTTCGATTTTGGTGAAGATCGGTTAAGGGGAAGGGGTAGTTTACCGGCAACCTTTTACGTTTTAACAAGAGTAAAGTACTTGAAAATTTATTTAAACTTTTTGAAACAATGGTAATTGTTACAAATAAAATAATTTTGTTGCCAGGCAATAAAATTATAATTTTTTCATTTTAATGTAATATAATATTTTTCATTTAATACAGCAATAAAAAGGCAGGTAAGACACAGCCTGGCTGTTTGGCTGAAAATGATTTTAAATATAAATCTTAGAATATGGAAGTCATGTATGGTTCTCCATACCGATATTTTTGTATGGCAAACGATAACAGCCGCAAATTCAAACAAAATCATATAATATTTTACATACAGCCCTGAATTGTAGAGTTCTCAAGACCTATCGTTTTTGGTGAAGATCGGTTAAGGGAAAGGGGTAGTTTACTAGCAACGGTTTTTTATCAAGGGTAATTTTTTTCTATGGTAAACGATAACAGCCGCAAATTCAAACAGAATCAAATGATGTTTTGCATACAGCCCTGTATTGTAGAGTTCTCAATACCTATTGGTGTTGGTGAAGATCGGTTAAGGGAAAGGGGTAGTTTACCAGCAACGTTTTATGTTTTAAAAGGGTATTTTATATGGCAAACGATAAGAGCCGCAAATTCAAACAGAATCAAATACGTTTTTGCATACAGCCCTGTTTTGTTGAGTACTAAAGACCTATTGTTTTTGGTGAAGATCGGTTAAGGGAAAGGGGTAGTTTACCTGACACATTTTTTATTTTATCAAGGGTATTTTATATGGCAAACGATAACAGCCGCAAATTCAAACAGAATCAAAAGATTATTTGCATACAGCACTATATTGTAGAGTTCTCAAGACCTGTTGTTTTTGGTGAAGTTCGGTTGAGGGAAAGGGGTAGTTTACCTGCAACGGTTTTTTTTTCAAGCGTATTTTCTATGGCAAACGATAACAGCCGCAAATTCAAACAGAATCAAATAATGTTTTGCATACGACCCTGAATTGTAGAGGTCTCAATGACTTTCGATTTTGGTGAAGATCGGTTAAGGGGAAGGGGTAGTTTACCGGCAACCTTTTACGTTTTAACAAGAGTAAAGTACTTGAAAATTTATTTAAACTTTTTGAAACAATGGTAATTGTTACCAATAAAATAATTTTGTTGCCAGGCAATAAAATTATAATTTTTTCATTTTAATGTAATATAATATTTTTCATTTAATACAGCAATAAAAAGGCAGGTAAGACACAGCCTGGCTGTTTGGCTGAAAATGATTTTAAATATAAATCTTAGTATATGGAAGTCATGTATGGTTCTCCATACCGATATTTTTGTATGGCAAACGATAACAGCCGCAAATTCAAACAAAATCATATAATATTTTACATACAGCCCTGAATTGTAGAGTTCTCAAGACCTATCGTTTTTGGTGAAGATCGGTTAAGGGAAAGGGGTAGTTTACTAGCAACGGTTTTTTATCAAGGGTAATTTTTTCTATGGTAAACGATAACAGCCGCAAATTCAAACAGAATCAAATGATGTTTTGCATACAGCCCTGTATTGTAGAGTTCTCAATACCTATTGGTGTCGGTGAAGATCGGTTAAGGGAAAGGGGTAGTTTACCAGCAACGTTTTATGTTTTAAAAGGGTATTTTATATGGCAAACGATAAGAGCCGCAAATTCAAACAGAATCAAATACGTTTTTGCATACAGCCCTGTCTTGTTGAGTACTAAAGACCTATTGTTTTTGGTGAAGATCGGTTAAGGGAAAGGGGTAGTTTACCTGACACGTTTTTTATTTTATCAAGGGTATTTTATATGGCAAACGATAACAGCCGCAAATTCAAACAGAATCAAAAGATTATTTGCATACAGCACTAAATTGTAGAGTTCTCAAGACCTGTTGTTTTTGGTGAAGTTCGGTTGAGGGAAAGGGGTAGTTTACCTGCAACGGTTTTTTTTTAGCAAGGGTAATTTTGTTAGTTTGGCAAACGATAACAGCCGCAAATTCAAACAGAATAAAATAATATTTCGCATACCGCCCTGAATTGTAGAGTTCTCAAGATCTGTTGATTTTGGTGAAGATCGGTTAAGGGAAAAGGGTAGTTTACCTGTAACGTTTTATGTTTTAACAAGGGTATTTCCTATGGCAAACGATAACAGCCGCAAATTCAAACAGAATCAAAAGATTATTTGCATACAGCCCTAAATTGTAGAGTTCTCAAGACCTATTGTTTTTGGTGAAGTTCGGTTGAGGGAAAGGGGTAGTTTACCAGCAACGTTTTTTTAACAAGGGTATTTTCTATGGCAAACGATAACAGCCGCAAATTCAAACAGAATCAAATAATGTTTTGCATACAGCCCTGATTTGTAGAGTACTCAAGACCTATTGTTTTTGGTGAAGATCGGTTAAGGGAATAGGGTTGTTTACCGGCAACATTTTATGTTTTATCAAGGGTATTACTTCCATATTCCTTAAGGAATGGAAGTATGGTGATGGCAAAAAAAATCGTTTTCGAGATTATTGCAGATTCTGATTCTAACACTCAAAACATGAAAAAAAGTCGTTTTCCGAAAAGTGTCTGTGTGTGTGTCTATCTGTCTGTCTGTCTGTGTGTCTCTCTGTGGGTCTGTCTGTGTGTCTGTCTGTCTATAGATTTTTTTTCTATGGCAAACGATAACTGCCGCAAATTCAAACAGAATCAAATAATTTTTTGCATGCAGCCCTGATTTGCAGAGTACTCGCGAGCAGTTGTTTTTGGTGAAGATCGGTTGAGGGAAAGGGGTAGTTTACCCGCAACGGTTTTTTTTTAGCAAGGGTAATTTTGTTTGTTTGGCAAACGATAACAGCCGCAAATTCAAACAGAATCAAATGATGTTTTGCATACAGCCCTGTATTGTAGAGTTCTCAATACCTATTGGTGTCGGTGAAGATCGGTTAAGGGAAAGGGGTAGTTTACCAGCAACGTTTTATGTTTTAAAAGGGTATTTTATATGGCAAACGATAAGAGCCGCAAATTCAAACAGAATCAAATACGTTTTTGCATACAGCCCTGTCTTGTTGAGTACTAAAGACCTATTGTTTTTGGTGAAGATCGGTTGAGGGAAAGGGGTAGTTTACCAGCAACGTTTTTTTAACGAGGGTATTTTTTATGGCAAACGATAACAGCCGCAATTTCAAACAGAATCAAATAATGTTTTGCATACTGCCCTGATTTGTAGAGTACTCAAGACCTATTGTTTTTGGTGAACATCGGTTAAGGGAAAGGGGTAGTTTACCTGTAACGTTTTATGTTTTAACAAGGGTATTTCCTATGGCAAACGATAACAGCCGCAAATTCAAACAGAATCAACAGATTATTTGCATTCAGCCCTAAATTCTAGAGTTCTCAAGACCTATTGTTTTTGGTGAAGATCGGTTGAGGGAAAGGGGTAGTTTACCTGCAACTTTTATTAACAAGGTTATTTTCTATGGCAAACGATAACAGCCGCAAATTCAAACAGAATCAAATAATGTTTTGCATACAGCCCTGATTTATAGAGTACTCAAGACCTATTGTTTTTGGTGAAGATCGGTTAAGGGGAAGGGGTAGTTTACCAGCAACGTTTTTTTATCAAGCGTATTTTATATGGCAAACGATAACAGCCGCAAATTCAAACAGAATCAAATAATTTTTTGCATACGTCCCTGAATTGTAGAGGTCTCAACGACTCTCGATTTTGGTGAAGATCGGTTAAGGGGAAGGGGTAGTTTACCTGCAACCTTTTACGTTTTAACAAGAGTAAAGTACTTGAAAATTTATTTAAACTTTTTGAAACAATGGTAATTGTTAAAAATAAGATAATTTTGTTGCCAGGCAATAAAATTATAATTTTTTCATTTTAATGTAATATATTATTTTTCATTTAATACAGCAATAAAAAGGCAGGTAAGACACAGCCTGGCTGTTTGGCTGAAAATGATTTTAAATTTAAATCTTAGAATATGGAAGTCATGTATGGTTCTCCATACCGATATTTTTGTATGGCAAACGATAACAGCCGCAAATTCAAACAAAATCATATAATATTTTACATACAGCCCTGAATTGTAGAGTTCTCAAGACCTATCGTTTTTGGTGAAGATCGGTTAAGGGAAAGGGGTAGTTTACTAGCAACGGTTTTTCATCAAGGGTAATTTTTACTTCCATATTCCTTAAGGAATGGAAGTATGGTGATGGCAAAAAAAATCGTGTTCGAGATTATTGCAGATTCTGATTCTACTACACTCAAAACATGAAAAAAAGTCGTTTTCCGAAAAGTGTCTGTGTGTCTGTCTGTAAATTTTTTTTCTATGGCAAACGATAACTACCGCAAATTCAAACGGAATCAAATAATTTTTTGCATGCAGCGCTGATTTGCAGAGTACTCGCGACGTATTGTTTTTGGTGAAGATCGGTTGAGGGAAAGGGGTAGTTTACCGGCAACGGTTTTTTTTTTAGCAATGGTAATTTTGTTTATTTGGCAAACGATAACAGCCGCAAATTCAAACAGAATCAAATAATGTTACGCATACAGCCCTGAATTCTAGATTTCTCAAGATCTGTTGATTTTGGTGAAGATCGGTTAAGGGAAAGGGGTAGTTTACCTGTAACGTTTTATGTTTTAACAAGGGTATTTCCTATGGCAAACGATAACAGCCGCAAATTCAAACAGAATCAAAAGATTATTTGCATACAGCACTAAATTGTAGAGTTCTCAAGACCTGTTGTTTTTGGTGAAGTTCGGTTGAGGGAAAGGGGTAGTTTACCTGCAACGGTTTTTTAACAAGGGTATTTTCTATGGCAAACGATAACAGCCGCAAATCAAACAGAATCAAATAATGTTTTGCATACAGCCCTGATTTATAGAGTACTCAAGACCTATTGTTTTTGGTGAAGATCGGTTAAGGGGAAGGGGTAGTTTACCAGAAACGTTTTTTTATCAAGCGTATTTTATATGGCAAACGATAACAGCCGCAAATTCAAACAGAATAAAATAATGTTTTGCATACGTCCCTGAATTGTAGAGGTCTCAATGACTCTCGATTTTGGTGAAGATCGGTTAAGGGGAAGGGGTAGTTTACCTGCAACCTTTTACGTTTTAACAAGAGTAAAGTACTTAAAAATTTATTTAAACTTTTTGAAACAATGGTAATTGTTAAATATCGGTATGGAGAACCATACATGACTTCCATGTTCTAAGATTTATATTTAAAATCATTTTCAGCCAAACAGCCAGGCTGTGTCTTACCTGCCTTTTTATTGCTGTATTAAATGAAAAATATTATATTACATTAAAATGAAAAAATTATAATTTTATTGCCTGGCAACAAAATTATTTTATTTTTAACAATTACCATTGTTTCAAAAAGTTTAAATAAATTTTCAAGTACTTTACTCTTGTTAAAACGTATAAGGTTGCAGGTAAACTACCCCTTCCCCCTAACCGATCTTCACCAAAATCGAAAGTCGTTGAGATCTCTACAATTCAGGGACGTATGCAAAAAATTATTTGATTCTGTTTGAATTTGCGGCTGTTATCGTTTGCCATAGAAAATACGCTTGATAAAAAAACGTTGCAGGTAAACTACCCCTTCCCCTTAACCGATCTTCACCAAAAACAACAGGTCTTGAGTACTCTACAAATCAGAACTGTATGCAAAACATTATTTGATTCTGTTTGAATTTGCGGCTGTTATCGTTTGCCATAGAAAATACCCTTGTTAAAAAAAACGTTGCAGGTAAACTACCCCTTTCCCTCAACCGATCTTCACCAAAAACAATAGGTCTTGAGAAATCTACAATTCAGGGCTGTATGCGAAACATTATTTGATTCTGTTTGAATTTGCGGCTGTTATCGTTTGCCAAAAAAAAAATTTCCCTTGATAAAAAAAACCGTTGCAGGTAAACTACCCCTTCCCCTCAACCGATCTTCACCAAAAACAATAGGTCTTGAGTACTCTACAAATCAGGGCTGTGTGCAAAAAATTATTTGATTCTGTTTGAATTTGCGGCAGTTGTCGTTTGCCATAGAAAATACGCATGATAAAAAACGTTGCTGGTAAACTACCCCTTCCCCTCAACCGATCTTCACCAAAAACAATAGGTCTTGAGAACTCTACAAATCAGGGCTGTATGCAGAAAATTATTTGATTCTGTTTGAATTTGCGGCTGTTATCGTTTGCCATAGAAAATACCCTTGTTAAAAAAACGTTGTAGGTAAACTACCCCTCTCCCTTAACCGATCTTCACCAAAAACAAAAGGTCTTGAGAACTCTACAATTTAGGGCTGTGTGCAAATAATCTTTTCATTCTGTTTGAATTTGCGGCTGTTATCGTTTGCCATAGGAAATACCCTTGTTAAAACATAAAACGTTACAGGTAAACTACCCCTTTCCCTTAACCGATCTTCACCAAAAACAATAGGTCTTGAGAACTCTACAATTCAGGGCTGTATTCGAAACATTATTTGATTCTATTTGAATTTGCGGCTGTTATCGTTTGCCAAACAAACAAAATTACCCTTGCTAAAAAAAAAACCGTTGCAGGTAAACTACCCCTTTCCCTCAACCGATCTTCACCAAAAACAATAGGTCGCGAGAACTCTGCAAAACCGGGCTGTATGCAAAAAATTATTTGATTCTGTTTGAATTTGCGGCAGTTATCGTTTGCCATAGAAAAAAATCTACAGACAGATAGACAGACAGACACACAGACAGACAGACAGACAGACACACAGACACTTTTCGGAAAACGACTTTTTTTCATGTTTTGAGTGTAGTAGAATCAGAATCTGCAATAATCTCGAACACGATTTTTTTTGCCATCACCATACTTCCATTCCTTAAGGAATATGGAAGTAAAAATAAAATAATTTTGTTGCCAGGCAATAAAATTATAATTTTTTCATTTTAATGTAATATAATATCTTTCATTTAATACAGCAATAAAAAGGCAGGTAAGACACAGCCTGGCTGTTTGGCTGAAAATGATTTTAAATATAAATCTTAGAATATGGATGTCATGTATGGTTCTCCATACCGATATTTTTGTATGGCAATCGATAACAGCCGCAAATTCAAACAAAATCATATAATATTTTACATACAGCCCTGAATTGTAGAGTTCTCAAGACCTATCGTTTTTGGTGAAGATCGGTTAAGGGAAAGGGGTAGTTTACTAGCAACGGTTTTTTATCAAGGGTAATTTTTTTCTATGGTAAACGATAACAGCCGCAAATTCAAACAGAATCAAATGATGTTTTGCATACAGCCCTGTATTGTAGAGTTCTCAATACCTAATGGTGTTGGTGAAGATCGGTTAAGGGAAAGGGGTAGTTTACCAGCAACGTTTTATGTTTTAAAAGGGTATTGTATATGGCAAACGATAAGAGCCGCAAATTCAAACAGAATCAAATACGTTTTTGCATACAGCCCTGTTTTGTTGAGTACTAAAGACCTATTGTTTTTGGTGAAGATCGGTTAAGGGAAAGGGGTAGTTTACCAGACACGTTTTTTATTTTATCAAGGGTATTTTATATGGCAAACGATAACAGCCGCAAATTCAAACAGAATCATATAATATTTTGCATACAGCCCTGAAATGTAGAGTTCTCAAGACCTGATGGTTTTGGTGAAGATCGGTTAAGGGAATAGGGTTGTTTACCGGCAACATTTTATGTTTTATCAAGGGTATTACTTCCATATTCCTTAAGGAATGGAAGTATGGTGATGGCAAAAAAAATCGTGTTCGAGATTATTGCAGATTCTGATTCTACTACACTCAAAACATGAAAAAAAGTCGTTTTCCGAAAAGTGTCTGTGTGTGTGTCTATCTGTCTGTCTGTCTGTGTGTCTGTCTGTGGGTCTGTCTGTGTGTCTGTCTGTCTATAGATTTTTTTTCTATGGCAAACGATAACTGCCGCAAATTCAAACAGATTCAAATAATTTTTTGCATGCAGCCCTGATTTGCAGAGTACTCGCGAACTATTGTTTTTGGTGAAGATCGGTTGAGGGAAAGGGGTAGTTTACCTGCAACGGTTTTTTTTTAGCAAGGGTAATTTTGTTTGTTTGGCAAACGATAACAGCCGCAAATTCAAACAGAATCAAATAATGTTTCGCATACCGTCCTGAATTGTAGAGTTCTCAAGATCTGTTGATTTTAGTGAAGATCGGTTAAGGGAAAGGGGTAGTTTACCTGTAACGTTTTATGTTTTAACAAGGGTATTTCCTATGGCAAACGATAACAGCCGCAAATTCAAACAGAATCAAAAGATTATTTGCATTCAGCCCTAAATTCTAGAGTTCTCAAGACCTGTTGTTTTTGGTGAAGATCGGTTGAGGGAAAGGGGTAGTTTACCTGCAACTTTTTTTAACGAGGTTATTTTCTATGGCAAACGATAACAGCCGCAAATTCAAACAGAATCAAATAATGTTTTGCATGCAGCCCTGATTTATAGAGTACTCAAGACCTGTTGTTTTTGGTGAAGATCGGTTAAGGGGAAGGGGTAGTTTACCTGCAACGTTTTTTTATCAAGCGTATTTTATATGGCAAACGATAACAGCCGCAAATTCAAACAGAATCAAATAATTTTTTGCATACGTCCCTGAATTGTAGAGGTCTCAACGACTCTCGATTTTGGTGAAGATCGGTTAAGGGGAAGGGGTAGTTTACCTGCAACCTTTTACGTTTTAACAAGAGTAAAGTACTTGAAAATTTATTTAAACTTTTTGAAACAATGGTAATTGTAAAAAATAAAATAATTTTGTTGCCAGGCAATAAAATTATAATTTTTTCATTTTAATGTAATATATTATTTTTCATTTAATACAGCAATAAAAAGGCAGGTAAGACACAGCCTGGCTGTTTGGCTGAAATTGATTTTAAATTTAAATCTTAGAATATGGAAGTCATGTATGGTTCTCCATACCGATATTTTTGTATGGCAAACGATAACAGCCGCAAATTCAAACAAAATCATATAATATTTTACATACAGCCCTGAATTGTAGAGTTCTCAAGACCTATCGTTTTTGGTGAAGATCGGTAAAGGGAAACGGGTAGTTTACTAGCAACGGTTTTTTATCAAGGGTAATTTTACTTCCATATTCCTTAAGGAATGGAAGTATGGTGATTGCAAAAAAAATCGTGTTCGAGATTATTGCAGATTCTGATTGTACTACACTCAAAACATGAAAAAAGTCGTTTTCCGAAAAGTGTCTGTGTGTCTGTCTGTCTGTCTGTCTGTGTGTCTGTGTGACTGTAGATTTTTTTTCTATGGCAAACGATAACTGCCGCAAATTCAAACAGAATCAAATAAGTTTTTGCATACAGCCCTGATTTGTAGAGTACTCGCGACCTATTGTTTTTGGTGAAGATCGGTTGAGGGAAAGGGGTAGTTTACCGGCAACGGTTTTTTTTTTAGCATGGGTAATTTTGTTTGTTTGGCAAACGATAACAGCCGCAAATTCAAACAGAATCAAATAATGTTTCGCATACAGCCCTGAACTGTAGAGTTCTCAAGATCTGCTGATTTTGGTGAAGATCGGTTAAGGAAAAGGGGTAGTTTACCTGTAACGTTTTATGTTTTAACAAGGGTATTTCCTATGGCAAACGATAACAGCCGCAAATTCAAACAGAATCAAAAGATTATTTGCATACAGCCCTAAACTGTAGAGTTCTCAAGACCTGTTGTTTTTGGTGAAGATCGGTTGAGGGAAAGGGGTAGTTTACCGGCAACGTTTTTTTAACAAGGGTATTTTATATGGCAAACGATAACAGCCGCAAATTCAAACAGAATCAAATAATTTTTTGCATACAGCCCTGATTTGTAGAGTACTCAAGACCTATTGTTTTTGGTGAAGATCGGTTAAGGGGAACGGGTAGTTTACCGGCAACGTTTTTTTATCAAGCGTATTTTCTATGGCAAACGATAACAGCCGCAAATTCAAACAGAATCAAATAATTTTCTGCATACGTCCCTGAATTGTAGAGGTCTCAATGTCTTTCGATTTTGGTGAAGATCGGTTAACGGGAAGGGGTAGTTTACCTGCAACTTTTTACGTTTTAACAAGAGTAAAGTACTTGAAAATTTATTTAAACTTTTTGAAACAATGGTAATTGTTAAAAATAAAATAATTTTGTTGCCAGGCAATAAAATTATAATTTTTTCATTTTAATGTAAATCATGTATAAAAGAAAATATATCGCGCTTGGCAGGCGATATTAAGATTTAAATATAAATCTTAGAATATGGAAGTCATGTATGGTTCTCCATACCGATTTTACTTCCATATTTCCTTAAGGAATGGAAGTATGGTGATGGCAAAAAAAATCGTGTTCGAGATTATTGCAGATTCTGATTCTACTACACTCAAAACATGAAAAAAAGTCGTTTTCCGAAAAGTGTCTGTGTGTGTGTGTGTGTCTGTGTGTCTGTGTGTCTGTAGATTTTTTTTCTATGGCAAACGATAACTTCCGCAAATTCAAACAGAATCAAATAATTTTTTGCATACAGCCCTGATTTGTAGAGGACTCGCGGCCTATTGTTTTTGGTGAAGATCGGTTGAAGGCAAGGGGTAGTTTACCTGCAACGGTTTTTTTTTATCAAGGGAAATTTTTTTTTTTGGCAAACGATAACAGCCGCAAATGCAAACATAATCAAATAATGTTTCGTATACAGCCCTGAATTGTAGAGTTCTCAAGACCTATTGTTTTTGGTGAAGATCGGTTAAGGGAAAGGGGTAGTTTACTTGTAACGTTTTATGGTTTAACAAGGGTATTTCCTATGGCAAACGATAACGGCCGCAAATTCAAACAGAATCAAAAGATTATTTGCATACAGCCCTAAATTGTAGAGTTCTCAAGACCTATTGTTTTTGGTGAAGATCGGTTAAGGGAAAGGGGTAGTTTACCTACAACGTTTTTTTAACAAGGGTATTTTTTTTTGCAAACGATAACAGCCGCAAATTCAAACAGAATCAAATAATTTTCTGCATACTGCCCTGATTTGTAGAGTACTCAAGACCTATTGTTTGTGGTGAAGATCGGGTGAGGGGAAGGGGTAGTTTACCGGCAACGTTTTTTATCAAGCGTATTTTCTATGGCAAACGATAACTGCCGCAAATTCAAACAGAATCAAATAATTTTTTGCATGCAGCCCTGATTTGCAGAGTACTCGCGACCTATTGTTTTTGGTAAAGATCGGTTGAGGGGAAGGGGTAGTTTACCAGTAACGTTTTATGTTTTAACAAGGGTATTTCCGATGGCAAGCGATAACAGCCGCAAATTCAAACAGAATCAAACGATTATTTGCATACCGCCCTAAATTGTAGATTTCTCAAGACCTATTGTTTTTGGTGAAGATCGGTTTGAGGGAAAGGAATAGTTTACCTGTAACGTTTTATGTTTTAACAAGGGTATTTCCTATGGCAAACGATAACAGCCGCAAATTCAAACAGAATCAAATAATGTTTTGCATACTGCCCTGATTTGTAGAGTACTCGCGACCTATTGTTTTTGGTAAAGATCGGTTGAGGGGAAGGGGTAGTTTACCGGCTACGGTTTTTTTTATCAAGGGAAATTTTTTTTTTGGCAAACGATAACAGCCGCAAATTCAAACAGACTTAAATAATGTTTCGTATACAGCCCTGAATTGTAGAGTTTTCAAGACCTATTGTTTTTGGTGAAGATCGGCTAAGGGAAAGGGGTAGTTTACCAGTAACGTTTTATGTTTTAACAAGGGTATTTCCGATGGCAAACGATAACAGCCGCAAATTCAAACAGAATCAAACGATTATTTGCATACCGCCCTAAATTGTAGATTTCTCAAGACCTATTGTTTTTGGTGAAGATCGGTTTGAGGGAAAGGAATAGTTTACCTGTAACGTTTTATGTTTTAACAAGGGTATTTCCTTTGGCAAACGATAACTGCCGCAAATTCAAACAGAATCAAATAATTTTTTGCATACAGCCCTGATTTGTAGAGTACTCGCGACCTATTGTTTTTGGTAAAGATCGGTTGAGGGGAAGGGGTAGTTTACCAGCTACGGTTTTTTTTATCAAGGGAAATTTTTTTTTTGGCAAACGATAACAGCCGCAAATTCAAACAGACTTAAATAATGTTTCGTATACAGCCCTGAATTGTAGAGTTTTCAAGACCTATTGTTTTTGGTGAAGATCGGCTAAGGGAAAGGGGTAGTTTACCAGTAACGTTTTATGTTTTAACAAGGGTATTTCCGATGGCAAACGATAACAGCCGCAAATACAAACAGAATCAAACGATTATTTGCATACCGCCCTAAATTGTAGATTTCTCAAGACCTATTGTTTTTGGTGAAGATCGGTTTGAGGGAAAGGAATAGTTTACCTGTAACGTTTTATGTTTTAACAAGGGTATTTCCTATGGCAAACGATAACAGCCGCAAATTCAAACAGAATCAAATAATGTTTTGCATACTGCCCTGATTTGTAGAGTACTCAAGACCTATTGTTTTTGGTGAAGATCGGTTAAGGGGAAGGGGTAGTTTACCGGCACCGTTTTTTTATCAAGCGTATTTTCTATGGCAAACGATAACAGCCGCAAATTCAAACAGAATCAAATAATTTTTGGCATACGTCCCTGAATTGTAGAGGTCTCAAGGACTTTCGATTTTGGTGAAGATCGGTTAAGGGGAAGGGGTAGTTTACCAGCAACCTTTTACGTTTTAACAAGAGTAAAGTACTTGAAAATTTATTTAAACTTTTTGAAACAATGGTAATTGTTAAAAATAAAATAATTTTGTTGCCAGGAAATAAAATTATAATTTTTTCATTTTAATGTAATATAATAGTTTTCATTTAATACAGCAATAAAAAGGCAGGTAAGACACAGCCTGGCTGTTTGGCTGAAAATGATTTTAAATATACTCGTAAACCTTAGAATATGGAAGTCATGTATGGTTCTCCATACCGATATTTACTTCCATATTCCTTAAGGAATGGAAGTATGGTGATGGCAAAAAAAATCGTGTTCGAGATTATTGCAGATTCTGATTCTACTACACTCAAAACATGAAAAAAAGTCGTTTTCCGAAAAGTGTCTGTGTGTCTATCTGTAAATTTTTTTTCTATGGCAAACGATAACTACCGCAAATTCAAACGGAATCAAATAATTTTTTGCATGCAGCGCTGATTTGCAGAGTACTCGCGACGTATTGTTTTTGGTGAAGATCGGTTGAAATCTACAATTCAGGGCTGTATGCGAAACATTATTTGATTCTGTTTGAATTTGCGGCTGTTATCGTTTGCCAAAAAAAAAATTTCCCTTGATAAAAAAAACCGTTGCAGGTAAACTACCCCTTCCCCTCAACCCATCTTCACCAAAAACAATAGGTCTTGAGTACTCTACAAATCAGGGCTGTATGCAGAAAATTATTTGATTCTGTTTGAATTTGCGGCTGTTATCGTTTGCCATAGAAAATACCCTTGAAAAAAAACGTTGTAGGTAAACTACCCCTTTCCCTTAACCGATCTTCACCAAAAACAAAAGGTCTTGAGAACTCTACAATTCAGGGCTGTATTCGAAACATTATTTGATTCTATTTGAATTTGCGGCTATTATCGTTTGCCAAACAAACAAAATTACCCTTGCTAAAAAAAAACCGTTGCAGGTAAACTACCCCTTTCCCTCAACCGATCTTCACCAAAAACAATAGGTCGCGAGAACTCTGCAAAACCGGGCTGTATGCAAAAAATTATTTGATTCTGTTTGAATTTGCGGCAGTTATCGTTTGCCATAGAAAAAAATCTACAGACACAGACTGACAGACACACAGACAGACAGACAGACAGACACACAGACACTTTTCGGAAAACGACTTTTTTTCATGTTTTGAGTGTAGTAGAATCAGAATCTGCAATAATCTCGAACACGATTTTTTTTGCCATCACCATACTTCCATTCCTTAAGGAATATGGAAGTAAAAATAAAATAATTTTGTTGCCAGGCAATAAAATTATAATTTTTTCATTTTAATGTAATATAATATCTTTCATTTAATACAGCAATAAAAAGGCAGGTAAGACACAGCCTGGCTGTTTGGCTGAAAATGATTTTAAATATAAATCTTAGAATATGGAAGTCATGTATGGTTCTCCATACCGATATTTTTGTATGGCAATCGATAACAGCCGCAAATTCAAACAAAATCATATAATATTTTACATACAGCCCTGAATTGTAGAGTTCTCAAGACCTATCGTTTTTGGTGAAGATCGGTTAAGGGAAAGGGGTAGTTTACTAGCAACGGTTTTTTATCAAGGGTAATTTTTTTCTATGGTAAACCATAACAGCCGCAAATTCAAACAGAATCAAATGATGTTTTGCATACAGCCCTGTATTGTAGAGTTCTCAATACCTAATGGTGTTGGTGAAGATCGGTTAAGGGAAAGGGGTAGTTTACCAGCAACGTTTTATGTTTTAAAAGGGTATTGTATATGGCAAACGATAAGAGCCGCAAATTCAAACAGAATCAAATACGTTTTTGCATACAGCCCTGTTTTGTTGAGTACTAAAGACCTATTGTTTTTGGTGAAGATCGGTTAAGGGAAAGGGGTAGTTTACCAGACACGTTTTTTATTTTATCAAGGGTATTTTATATGGCAAACGATAACAGCCGCAAATTCAAACAGAATCATATAATATTTTGCATACAGCCCTGAAATGTAGAGTTCTCAAGACCTGATGGTTTTGGTGAAGATCGGTTAAGGGAATAGGGTTGTTTACCGGCAACATTTTATGTTTTATCAAGGGTATTACTTCCATATTCCTTAAGGAATGGAAGTATGGTGATGGCAAAAAAAATCGTGTTCGAGATTATTGCAGATTCTGATTCTACTACACTCAAAACATGAAAAAAAGTCGTTTTCCGAAAAGTGTCTGTGTGTGTGTCTATCTGTCTGTCTGTCTGTGTGTCTGTCTGTGGGTCTGTCTGTGTGTCTGTCTGTCTATAGATTTTTTTTCTATGGCAAACGATAACTGCCGCAAATTCAAACAGATTCAAATAATTTTTTGCATGCAGCCCTGATTTGCAGAGTACTCGCGAACTATTGTTTTTGGTGAAGATCGGTTGAGGGAAAGGGGTAGTTTACCGGCAACGGTTTTTTTTTAGCAAGGGTAATTTTGTTTGTTTGGCAAACGATAACAGCCGCAAATTCAAACAGAATCAAATAATGTTTTGCATGCAGCCCTGATTTATAGAGTACTCAAGACCTGTTGTTTTTGGTGAAGATCGGTTAAGGGGAAGGGGTAGTTTACCTGCAACGTTTTTTTATCAAGCGTATTTTATATGGCAAACGATAACAGCCGCAAATTCAAACAGAATCAAATAATTTTTTGCATACGTCCCTGAATTGTAGAGGTCTCAACGACTCTCGATTTTGGTGAAGATCGGTTAAGGGGAAGGGGTAGTTTACCTGCAACCTTTTACGTTTTAACAAGAGTAAAGTACTTGAAAATTTATTTAAACTTTTTGAAACAATGGTAATTGTAAAAAATAAAATAATTTTGTTGCCAGGCAATAAAATTATAATTTTTTCAATTTAATGTAATATATTATTTTTCATTTAATACAGCAATAAAAAGGCAGGTAAGACACAGCCTGGCTGTTTGGCTGAAATTGATTTTAAATTTAAATCTTAGAATATGGAAGTCATGTATGGTTCTCCATACCGATATTTTTGTATGGCAAACGATAACAGCCGCAAATTCAAACAAAATCATATAATATTTTACATACAGCCCTGAATTGTAGAGTTCTCAAGACCTATCGTTTTTGGTGAAGATCGGTTAAGGGAAACGGGTAGTTTACTAGCAACGGTTTTTTATCAAGGGTAATTTTACTTCCATATTCCTTAAGGAATGGAAGTATGGTGATTGCAAAAAAAATCGTGTTCGAGATTATTGCAGATTCTGATTGTACTACACTCAAAACATGAAAAAAGTCGTTTTCCGAAAAGTGTCTGTGTGTCTGTCTGTCTGTCTGTCTGTGTGTCTGTGTGACTGTAGATTTTTTTTCTATGGCAAACGATAACTACCGCAAATTCAAACAGAATCAAATAAGTTTTTGCATACAGCCCTGATTTGTAGAGTACTCGCGATCTATTGTTTTTGGTGAAGATCGGTTGAGGGAAAGGGGTAGTTTACCGGCAACGGTTTTTTTTTTTAGCATGGGTAATTTTGTTTGTTTGGCAAACGATAACAGCCGCAAATTCAAACAGAATCAAATAATGTTTCGCATACAGCCCTGAACTGTAGAGTTCTCAAGATCTGCTGATTTTGGTGAAGATCGGTTAAGGAAAAGGGGTAGTTTACCTGTAACGTTTTATGTTTTAACAAGGGTATTTCCTATGGCAAACGATAACAGCCGCAAATTCAAACAGAATCAAAAGATTATTTGCATACAGCCCTAAACTGTAGAGTTCTCAAGACCTGTTGTTTTTGGTGAAGATCGGTTGAGGGAAAGGGGTAGTTTACCGGCAACGTTTTTTTAACAAGGGTATTTTATATGGCAAACGATAACAGCCGCAAATTCAAACAGAATCAAATAATTTTTTGCATACAGCCCTGATTTGTAGAGTACTCAAGACCTATTGTTTTTGGTGAAGATCGGTTAAGGGGAACGGGTAGTTTACCGGCAACGTTTTTTTATCAAGCGTATTTTCTATGGCAAACGATAACAGCCGCAAATTCAAACAGAATCAAATAATTTTCTGCATACGTCCCTGAATTGTAGAGGTCTCAATGTCTTTCGATTTTGGTGAAGATCGGTTAACGGGAAGGGGTAGTTTACCTGCAACTTTTTACGTTTTAACAAGAGTAAAGTACTTGAAAATTTATTTAAACTTTTTGAAACAATGGTAATTGTTAAAAATAAAATAATTTTGTTGCCAGGCAATAAAATTATAATTTTTTCATTTTAATGTAAATCATGTATAAAAGAAAATATATCGCGCTTGGCAGGCGATATTAAGATTTAAATATAAATCTTAGAATATGGAAGTCATGTATGGTTCTCCATACCGATTTTACTTCCATATTTCCTTAAGGAATGGAAGTATGGTGATGGCAAAAAAAATCGTGTTCGAGATTATTGCAGATTCTGATTCTACTACACTCAAAACATGAAAAAAAGTCGTTTTCCGAAAAGTGTCTGTGTGTGTGTGTGTGTGTCTGTGTGTCTGTGTGTCTGTAGATTTTTTTTCTATGGCAAACGATAACTTCCGCAAATTCAAACAGAATCAAATAATTTTTTGCATACAGCCCTGATTTGTAGAGGACTCGCGGCCTATTGTTTTTGGTGAAGATCGGTTGAAGGCAAGGGGTAGTTTACCGGCAACGGTTTTTTTTTATCAAGGGAAATTTTTTTTTTTGGCAAACGATAACAGCCGCAAATGCAAACATAATCAAATAATGTTTCGTATACAGCCCTGAATTGTAGAGTTCTCAAGACCTATTGTTTTTGGTGAAGATCGGTTAAGGGAAAGGGGTAGTTTACTTGTAACGTTTTATGGTTTAACAAGGGTATTTCCTATGGCAAACGATAACGGCCGCAAATTCAAACAGAATCAAAAGATTATTTGCATACAGCCCTAAATTGTAGAGTTCTCAAGACCTATTGTTTTTGGTGAAGATCGGTTAAGGGAAAGGGGTAGTTTACCTACAACGTTTTTTTAACAAGGGTATTTTTTTTTGCAAACGATAACAGCCGCAAATTCAAACAGAATCAAATAATTTTCTGCATACTGCCCTGATTTGTAGAGTACTCAAGACCTATTGTTTGTGGTGAAGATCGGGTGAGGGGAAGGGGTAGTTTACCGGCAACGTTTTTTATCAAGCGTATTTTCTATGGCAAACGATAACTGCCGCAAATTCAAACAGAATCAAATAATTTTTTGCATGCAGCCCTGATTTGCAGAGTACTCGCGACCTATTGTTTTTGGTAAAGATCGGTTGAGGGGAAGGGGTAGTTTACCAGTAACGTTTTATGTTTTAACAAGGGTATTTCCGATGGCAAGCGATAACAGCCGCAAATTCAAACAGAATCAAACGATTATTTGCATACCGCCCTAAATTGTAGATTTCTCAAGACCTATTGTTTTTGGTGAAGATCGGTTTGAGGGAAAGGAATAGTTTACCTGTAACGTTTTATGTTTTAACAAGGGTATTTCCTATGGCAAACGATAACAGCCGCAAATTCAAACAGAATCAAATAATGTTTTGCATACTGCCCTGATTTGTAGAGTACTCGCGACCTATTGTTTTTGGTAAAGATCGGTTGAGGGGAAGGGGTAGTTTACCTGCTACGGTTTTTTTTATCAAGGGAAATTTTTTTTTTGGCAAACGATAACAGCCGCAAATTCAAACAGACTTAAATAATGTTTCGTATACAGCCCTGAATTGTAGAGTTTTCAAGACCTATTGTTTTTGGTGAAGATCGGCTAAGGGAAAGGGGTAGTTTACCAGTAACGTTTTATGTTTTAACAAGGGTATTTCCGATGGCAAACGATAACAGCCGCAAATTCAAACAGAATCAAACGATTATTTGCATACCGCCCTAAATTGTAGATTTCTCAAGACCTATTGTTTTTGGTGAAGATCGGTTTGAGGGAAAGGAATAGTTTACCTGTAACGTTTTATGTTTTAACAAGGGTATTTCCTTTGGCAAACGATAACTGCCGCAAATTCAAACAGAATCAAATAATTTTTTGCATACAGCCCTGATTTGTAGAGTACTCGCGACCTATTGTTTTTGGTAAAGATCGGTTGAGGGGAAGGGGTAGTTTACCAGCTACGGTTTTTTTTATCAAGGGAAATTTTTTTTTTGGCAAACGATAACAGCCGCAAATTCAAACAGACTTAAATAATGCTTCGTATACAGCCCTGAATTGTAGAGTTTTCAAGACCTATTGTTTTTGGTGAAGATCGGCTAAGGGAAAGGGGTAGTTTACCAGTAACGTTTTATGTTTTAACAAGGGTATTTCCGATGGCAAACTATAACAGCCGCAAATACAAACAGAATCAAACGATTATTTGCATACCGCCCTAAATTGTAGATTTCTCAAGACCTATTGTTTTTGGTGAAGATCGGTTTGAGGGAAAGGAATAGTTTACCTGTAACGTTTTATGTTTTAACAAGGGTATTTCCTATGGCAAACGATAACAGCCGCAAATTCAAACAGAATCAAATAATGTTTTGCATACTGCCCTGATTTGTAGAGTACTCAAGACCTATTGTTTTTGGTGAAGATCGGTTAAGGGGAAGGGGTAGTTTACCGGCACCGTTTTTTTATCAAGCGTATTTTCTATGGCAAACGATAACAGCCGCAAATTCAAACAGAATCAAATAATTTTTGGCATACGTCCCTGAATTGTAGAGGTCTCAAGGACTTTCGATTTTGGTGAAGATCGGTTAAGGGGAAGGGGTAGTTTACCAGCAACCTTTTACGTTTTAACAAGAGTAAAGTACTTGAAAATTTATTTAAACTTTTTGAAACAATGGTAATTGTTAAAAATAAAATAATTTTGTTGCCAGGAAATAAAATTATAATTTTTTCATTTTAATGTAATATAATAGTTTTCATTTAATACAGCAATAAAAAGGCAGGTAAGACACAGCCTGGCTGTTTGGCTGAAAATGATTTTAAATATACTCGTAAATCTTAGAATATGGAAGTCATGTATGGTTCTCCATACCGATATTTACTTCCATATTCCTTAAGGAATGGAAGTATGGTGATGGCAAAAAAAATCGTGTTCGAGATTATTGCAGATTCTGATTCTACTACACTCAAAACATGAAAAAAAGTCGTTTTCCGAAAAGTGTCTGTGTGTCTATCTGTAAATTTTTTTTCTATGGCAAACGATAACTACCGCAAATTCAAACGGAATCAAATAATTTTTTGCATGCAGCGCTGATTTGCAGAGTACTCGCGACGTATTGTTTTTGGTGAAGATCGGTTGAAATCTACAATTCAGGGCTGTATGCGAAACATTATTTGATTCTGTTTGAATTTGCGGCTGTTATCGTTTGCCAAAAAAAAAATTTCCCTTGATAAAAAAAACCGTTGCAGGTAAACTACCCCTTCCCCTCAGCCGATCTTCACCAAAAACAATAGGTCTTGAGTACTCTACAAATCAGGGCTGTATGCAGAAAATTATTTGATTCTGTTTGAATTTGCGGCTGTTATCGTTTGCCATAGAAAATACCCTTGAAAAAAAACGTTGTAGGTAAACTACCCCTTTCCCTTAACCGATCTTCACCAAAAACAAAAGGTCTTGAGAACTCTACAATTCAGGGCTGTATTCGAAACATTATTTGATTCTATTTGAATTTGCGGCTATTATCGTTTGCCAAACAAACAAAATTACCCTTGCTAAAAAAAAACCGTTGCAGGTAAACTACCCCTTTCCCTCAACCGATCTTCACCAAAAACAATAGGTCGCGAGAACTCTGCAAAACCGGGCTGTATGCAAAAAATTATTTGATTCTGTTTGAATTTGCGGCAGTTATCGTTTGCCATAGAAAAAAATCTACAGACACAGACTGACAGACACACAGACAGACAGACAGACAGACACACAGACACTTTTCGGAAAACGACTTTTTTTCATGTTTTGAGTGTAGTAGAATCAGAATCTGCAATAATCTCGAACACGATTTTTTTTGCCATCACCATACTTCCATTCCTTAAGGAATATGGAAGTAAAAATAAAATAATTTTGTTGCCAGGCAATAAAATTATAATTTTTTCATTTTAATGTAATATAATATCTTTCATTTAATACAGCAATAAAAAGGCAGGTAAGACACAGCCTGGCTGTTTGGCTGAAAATGATTTTAAATATAAATCTTAGAATATGGAAGTCATGTATGGTTCTCCATACCGATATTTTTGTATGGCAATCGATAACAGCCGCAAATTCAAACAAAATCATATAATATTTTACATACAGCCCTGAATTGTAGAGTTCTCAAGACCTATCGTTTTTGGTGAAGATCGGTTAAGGGAAAGGGGTAGTTTACTAGCAACGGTTTTTTATCAAGGGTAATTTTTTTCTATGGTAAACCATAACAGCCGCAAATTCAAACAGAATCAAATGATGTTTTGCATACAGCCCTGTATTGTAGAGTTCTCAATACCTAATGGTGTTGGTGAAGATCGGTTAAGGGAAAGGGGTAGTTTACCAGCAACGTTTTATGTTTTAAAAGGGTATTGTATATGGCAAACGATAAGAGCCGCAAATTCAAACAGAATCAAATACGTTTTTGCATACAGCCCTGTTTTGTTGAGTACTAAAGACCTATTGTTTTTGGTGAAGATCGGTTAAGGGAAAGGGGTAGTTTACCAGCCACGTTTTTTATTTTATCAAGGGTATTTTATATGGCAAACGATAACAGCCGCAAATTCAAACAGAATCATATAATATTTTGCATACAGCCCTGAAATGTAGAGTTCTCAAGACCTGATGGTTTTGGTGAAGATCGGTTAAGGGAATAGGGTTGTTTACCGGCAACATTTTATGTCTTATCAAGGGTATTACTTCCATATTCCTTAAGGAATGGAAGTATGGTGATGGCAAAAAAAATCGTGTTCGAGATTATTGCAGATTCTGATTCTACTACACTCAAAACATGAAAAAAAGTCGTTTTCCGAAAAGTGTCTGTGTGTGTGTCTATCTGTCTGTCTGTCTGTGTGTCTATCTGTGGGTCTGTCTGTGTGTCTGTCTGTCTATAAATTTTTTTTCTATGGCAAACGATAACTGCCGCAAATTCAAACAGAATCAAATAATTTTTTGCATGCAGCCCTGATTTGCAGAGTACTCGCGAACTATTGTTTTTGGTGAAGATCGGTTGAGGGAAAGGGGTAGTTTACCGGCAACGGTTTTTTTTTAGCAAGGGTAATTTTGTTTGTTTGGCAAACGATAACAGCCGCAAATTCAAACAGAATCAAATAATGTTTCGCATACCGTCCTGAATTGTAGAGTTCTCAAGATCTGTTGATTTTAGTGAAGATCGGTTAAGGGAAAGGGGTAGTTTACCTGTAACGTTTTATGTTTTAACAAGGGTATTTCCTATGGCAAACGATAACAGCCGCAAATTCAAACAGAATCAAAAGATTATTTGCATACAGCCCTAAACTGAAGAGTTCTCAAGACCTGTTGTTTTTGGTGAAGTTCGGTTGAGGGAACGGGGTAGTTTACCAGCAACGTTTTTTTAACAAGGGTATTTTCTATGGCAAACGATAACAGCCGCAAATTCAAACAGAATCAAATAATGTTTTGCATACCGCCCTGATTTGTAGAGTACTCAAGACCTATTGTTTTTGGTGAACATCGGTTAAGGGAAAGGGGTAGTTTACCTGTAACGTTTTATGTTTTAACAAGGGTATTTCCTATGGCAAACGATAACAGCCGCAAATTCAAGCAGAATCAAAAGATTATTTGCATTCAGCCCTAAATTCTAGAGTTCTCAAGACCTATTGTTTTTGGTGAAGATCGGTTGAGGGAAAGGGGTAGTTTACCTGCAACTTTTTTTAACAAGGTTATTTTCTATGGCAAACGATAACAGCCGCAAATTCAAACAGAATCAAATAATGTTTTGCATACAGCCCTGATTTATAGAGTACTCAAGACCTATTGTTTTTGGTGAAGATCGGTTACGGGGAAGGGGTAGTTTACCTGCAACGTTTTTTTATCAAGCGTATTTTATATGGCAAACGATAACAGCCGCAAATTCAAACAGAATCAAATAATTTTTTGCATACGTCCCTGAATTGTAGAGGTCTCAACGACTCTCGATTTTGGTGAAGATCGGTTAAGGGGAAGGGGTAGTTTACCAGCAACCTTTTACGTTTTAACAAGAGTAAAGTACTTGAAAATTTATTTAAACTTTTTGAAACAATGGTAATTGTTAAAAATAAAATAATTTTGTTGCCAGGCAATAAAATTAAAATTTTTTCATTTTAATGTAATATAATATTTTTCATTTAATACAGCAATAAAAAGGAAGGTAAGACACAGCCTGGCTGTTTGGCTGAAAATGATTTTAAATTTAAATCTTAGAATATGGAAGTCATGTATGGTTCTCCATACCGATATTTTTGTATGGCAAACGATAACAGCCGCAAATTCAAACAAAATCATATAATATTTTACATGTAGAGTTCTCAAGACCTATCGTTTTTGGTGAAGATCGGTTAAGGGAAAGGGGTAGTTTACTAGCAACGGTTTTTTATCAAGGGTAATTTTTACTTCCATATTCCTTAAGGAATGGAAGTATGGTGATGGCAAAAAAAATCGTGTTCGAGATTATTGCAGATTCTGATTCTACTACACTCAAAACATGAAAAAAAGTCGTTTTCCGAAAAGTGTCTGTGTGTGTGTGTGTGTGTGTGTCTGTCTGTCTGTCTGTGTGTCTGTGTGTCTGTCTGTAAATTTTTTTTCTATGGCAAACGATAACTACCGCAAATTCAAACGGAATCAAATAATTTTTTGCATGCAGCGCTGATTTGCGGAGTACTCGCGACCTATTGTTTTTGGTGAAGATCGGTTGAGGGAAAGGGGTAGTTTACCTGCAACGGTTTTTTTTTAGCAATGGTAATTTTGTTTGTTTGGCAAACGATAACAGCCGCAAATTCAAACAGAATCAAATAATGTTTCGCATACAGCCCTGAATTCTAGAGTTCTCAAGCTCTGTTTATTTTGGTGAAGATCGGTTAAGGGAAAGGGGTAGTTTACCTGTAACGTTTTATGTTTTAACAAGGGTATTTCCTATGGCAAACTATAACAGCCGTAAATTCAAACAGAATCAAAAGATTATTTGCATACAGCACTAAATTGTAGAGTTCTCAAGACCTGTTGTTTTTGGTGAAGTTCGGTTGAGGGAAAGGGGTAGTTTACCTGCAACGGTTTTTTAACAAGGGTATTTTCTATGGCAAACGATAACAGCC
Organism: Magicicada septendecula; assembly: GCA_034769895.1. Classification (NCBI taxonomy): domain Eukaryota; kingdom Metazoa; phylum Arthropoda; class Insecta; order Hemiptera; family Cicadidae; genus Magicicada; species Magicicada septendecula. The sequence continues at coordinate 343,807,984 of CM068370.1, read as the reverse complement.
GCAAATCAAACAGAATCAAATAATGTTTTGCATACAGCCCTGATTTGGAGAGTACTCAAGACCTATTGTTTTTGGTGAAGATCGGTTAAGGGGAAGGGGTAGTTTACCTGCAACGTTTTTTTATCAAGCGTATTTTATATGGCAAACGATAACAGCCGCAAATTCAAACAGAATCAAATAATTTTTTGCATACGTCCCTGAATTGTAGAGGTCTCAATGACTCTCGATTTTGGTGAAGATCGGTTAAGGGGAAGGGGTAGTTTACCTGCAACCTTTTACGTTTTAACAAGAGTAAAGTACTTGAAAATTTATTTAAACTTTTTGAAACAATGGTAATTGTTAAAAATAAAATAATTTTGTTGCCAGGCAATAAAATTATAATTTTTTCATTTTATTGTAATATAATATCTTTCATTTAATACAGCAATAAAAAGGCAGGTAAGACACAGCCTGGCTGTTTGGCTGAAAATGATTTTAAATATAAATCTTAGAATATGGAAGTCATGTATGGTTCTCCATACCGATATTTTTGTATGGCAATCGATAACAGCCGCAAATTCAAACAAAATCATATAATATTTTACATACAGCCCTGAATTGTAGAGTTCTCAAGACCTATCGTTTTTGGTGAAGATCGGTTAAGGGAAAGGGGTAGTTTACTAGCAACGGTTTTTTATCAAGGGTAATTTTTTTTCTATGGTAAACCATAACAGCCGCAAATTCAAACAGAATCAAATGATGTTTTGCATACAGCCCTGTATTGTAGAGTTCTCAATACCTAATGGTGTTGGTGAAGATCGGTTAAGGTAAAGGGGTAGTTTACCAGCAACGTTTTATGTTTTAAAAGGGTATTTAATATGGCAAACGATAAGAGCCGCAAATTCAAACAGAATCAAATACGTTTTTGCATACAGCCCTGTTTTGTTGAGTACTAAAGACCCATTGTTTTTGGTGAAGATCGGTTAAGGGAAAGGGGTAGTTTACCAGACACGTTTTTTATTTTATCAAGGGTATTTTATATGGCAAACGATAACAGCCGCAAATTCAAACAGAATCATATAATATTTTGCATACAGCCCTGAAATGTAGAGTTCTCAAGACCTGATGGTTTTGGTGAAGATCGGTTAAGGGAATAGCGTTGTTTACCAGCAACATTTTATGTTTTATCAAGGGTATTACTTCCATATTCCTTAAGGAATGGAAGTATGGTGATGGCAAAAAAAATCGTGTTCGAGATTATTGCAGATTCTGATTCTACTACACTCAAAACATGAAAAAAAGTCGTTTTCCGAAAAGTGTCTGTGTGTGTGTCTGTCTGTGGGTCTGTCTGTGTGTCTGTCTGTCTGTAGATTTTTTTTCTATGGCAAACGATAACTGCCGCAAATTCAAACAGAATCAAATAATTTTTTGCATGCAGCCCTGATTTGCAGAGTACTCGCGAACTATTGTTTTTGGTGAAGATCGGTTGAGGGAAAGGGGTAGTTTACCTGCAACGTTTTTTTAACAAGGGTATTTTCTATGGCAAACAATAACAGCCGCAAATTCAAACAGAATCAAATAATGTTTTGCATACTGCCCTGATTTGTAGAGTACTCAAGACCTATTGTTTTTGGTGAAGATCAGTTAAGGGAAAGGGGTAGTTTACCTGTAACGTTTTATGTTTTAACAAGGGTCTTTCCTATGGCAAACGATAACAGCCGCAAATTCAAACAGAATCAAAAGATTATTTGCATACAGCCCTAGATTGTAGAGTTCTCAAGACGTATTGTTTTTGGTGAAGATCGGTTGAGGGAAAGGGGTAGTTTACCTGCAACGTTTTTTTAACAAGGTTATTTTCTATGGCAAACGATAACAGCCGCAAATTCAAACAGAATCAAATAATGTTTTGCATACAGCCCTGATTTATAGAGTACTCAAGACCTGTTGTTTTTGGTGAAGATCGGTTAAGGGGAAGGGGTAGTTTACCGGCAACGTTTTTTTAGCAAGCGTATTTTCTATGGCAAACGATAACAGCCGCAAATTCAAACAGAATTAAATAATTTTTTGCATACGTCCCTGAATTGTAGAGGTCTCAATGACTTTCGATTTTGGTGAAGATCGGTTAAGGGGAAGGGGTAGTTTACCTGCAACCTTTTACGTTTTAACAAGAGTAAAGTACTTGAAAATTTATTTAAACTTTTTGAAACAATGGTAATTGTTAAAAATAAAATAATTTTGTTGCCAGGCAATAAAATTATAATTTTTTCATTTTAATGTAATATAATATTTTTCATTTAATACAGCAATAAAAAGGCAGGTAAGACACAGCCTGGCTGTTTGGCTGAAAATGATTTTAAATATAAATCTTAGAATATGGAAGTCATGTATGGTTCTCCATACCGATATTTCCTTAAGGAATGGAAGTATGGTGATGGCAAAAAAAATCGTGTTCGAGATTATTGCAGATTCTGATTCTACTACACTCAAAACATGAAAAAAAGTCGTTTTCCGAAAAGTGTCTGTGTGTGTGTCTGTCTGTCTGTGTGTCTGTAGATTTTTTTTCTATGGCAAACGATAACTGCCGCAAATTCAAACAGAATCAAATAATTTTTTGCATGCAGCCCTGATTTGTAGAGTACTCGCGACCTATTGTTTTTGGTGAAGATCGGTTGAGGGAAAGGGGTAGTTTACCTTCAACCTTTTACGTTTTAACAAGAGTAAAGTACTTGAAAATTTATTTAAACTTTTTGAAACAATGGTAATTGTTAAAAATAAAATAATTTTGTTGCCAGGCAATAAAATTATAATTTTTTCATTTTAATGTAATATAATATTTTTCATTTAATACAGCAATAAAAAGGCAGGTAAGACACAGCGTGGCTGTTTGGCTGAAAATGATTTTAAATACAAATCTTAGAATATGGAAGTCATGTATGGTTCTCCATACCGATATTTTACTTCCATATACCTTAAGGAATGGAAGTATGGTGATGGAAAAAAAAATCGTGTTCGAGATTATTGCAGATTCTGATTCTACTACACTCAAAACATGAAAAAAGTCGTTTTCCGAAAAGTGTCTGTGTGTGTGTGTGTGTCTGTGTGTCTGTCTGTGTGTGTCTGTCTGTAGATTTTTTTTCTATGGCAAACGATAACTGCCGCAAATTCAAACAGAATCAAATAGTTTTTTGCATACAGCTCTGATTTGTAGAGTACTCACGACCTGTTGTTTTTGGTGAAGATCGGTTGAGGGAAAGGGGTAGTTTACCAGCAACGGTTTTTTTTATCAAGGGAAATTTTTTTTTTTTGGCAAACGATAACAGCCGCGAATTCAAACAGAATCAAATAATGTTTCGCATACAGCCCTGAATTGTAGAGTTCTCAAGACCTATTGTTTTTGGTGAAGATCGGTTAAGGGAAAGGGGTAGTTTACCAGTAACGTTTTATGTTTTAACAAGGGTATTTCCTATGGCAAACGGTAACAGCCGCAAATTCAAACAGAATCAAAAGATTATTTGCATACAGCCCTAAATTGTAGAGTTCTCAAGACCTATTGTTTTTGGTGAAGATCGGTTAAGGGAAAGGGGTAGTTTACCTACAACGTTTTTTTAACAAGGGTATTTTCTATGGCAAACGATAACAGCCGCAAGTTCAAACAGAATCAAATAATGTTTTGCATACAGCCCTAATTTATAGAGTACTCAAGACCTATTGTTTTTGGTGAAGATCGGTTAAGGGGAAGGGGTAGTTTACCTGCAACGTTTTTTTATCAAGCGTATTTTATATGGCAAACGATAACAGCCGCAAATTCAAACAGAATCAAATAATTTTTTGCATACGTCCCTGAATTGTAGAGGTCTCAATGACTCTCGATTTTGGTGAAGATCGGTTAAGGGTAAGGGGTAGTTTACCAGCAACCTTTTACGTTTTAACAAGAGTAAAGTACTTGAAAATTTATTTAAACTTTTTGAAACAATGGTAATTGTTAAATATCGGTATGGAGAACCATACATGACTTCCATATTCTAAGATTTATATTTAAAATCATTTTCAGCCAAACAGCCAGGCTGTGTCTTACCTGCCTTTTTATTGCTGTATTAAATGAAAAATATTATATTACATTAAAATGAAAAAATTATAATTTTATTGCCTGGCAACAAAATTATTTTATTTTTAACAATTACCATTGTTTCAAAAAGTTTAAATAAATTTTCAAGTACTTTACTCTTGTTAAAACGTATAAGGTTGCAGGTAAACTACCCCTTCCCCTTAACCGATCTTCACCAAAATCGAACGTCATTGAGACCTCTACAATTCAGGGACGTATGCAAAAAATTATTTGATTCTGTTTGAATTTGCGGCTGTTATCGTTTGCCATAGAAAATACGCTTGATAAAAAAACGTTGCAGGTAAACTACCCCTTCCCCTTAACCGATCTTCACCAAAAACAATAGGTCTTGAGCACTCTACAAACCAGGACTGTATGCAAAACATTATTTGATTCTGTTTGAATTTGCGGCTGTTATCGTTTGCCATAGAAAATACCCTTGTTAAAAAAACGTTGCAGGTAAACTACCCCTTTCCCTCAACCGATCTTCACCAAAAACAATAGGTCTTGAGTACTCTACAAATCAGGGCCGTATGCAGAAAATTATTTGATTCTGTTTGAATTTGCGGCTGTTATCGTTTGCCATAGAAAATACCCTTGTTAAAAAAACGTTGTAGGTAAACTACCCCTTTCCCTTAACCGATCTTCACCAAAAACAAAAGGTCTTGAGAACTCTACAATTTAGGGCTGTGTGCAAATAATCTTTTCATTCTGTTTGAATTTGCGGCTGTTATCGTTTGCCATAGGAAATACCCTTGTTAAAACATAAAACGTTACAGGTAAACTACCCCTTTCCCTTAACCGATCTTCACCAAAAACAATAGGTCTTGAGAACTCTACAATTCAGGGCTGTATTCGAAACATTATTTGATTCTATTTGAATTTGCGGCTGTTATCGTTTGCCAAACAAACAAAATTACCCTTGCTAAAAAAAAAACCGTTGCAGGTAAACTACCCCTTTCCCTCAACCGATCTTCACCAAAAACAATAGGTCGCGAGAACTCTGCAAAACCGGGCTGTATGCAAAAAATTATTTGATTCTGTTTGAATTTGCGGCAGTTATCGTTTGCCATAGAAAAAAATCTACAGACAGACAGACAGACAGACACACAGACAGATAGACAGACAGACACACAGACACTTTTCGGAAAACGACTTTTTTTCATGTTTTGAGTGTAGTAGAATCAGAATCTGCAATAATCTCGAACACGATTTTTTTTGCCATCACCATACTTCCATTCCTTAAGGAATATGGAAGTAAAAATAAAATAATTTTGTTGCCAGGCAATAAAATTATAATTTTTTCATTTTAATGTAATATAATATCTTTCATTTAATACAGCAATAAAAAGGCAGGTAAGACACAGCCTGGCTGTTTGGCTGAAAATGATTTTAAATATAAATCTTAGAATATGGAAGTCATGTATGGTTCTCCATACCGATATTTTTGTATGGCAATCGATAACAGCCGCAAATTCAAACAAAATCATATAATATTTTACATACAGCCCTGAATTGTAGAGTTCTCAAGACCTATCGTTTTTGGTGAAGATCGGTTAAGGGAAAGGGGTAGTTTACTAGCAACGGTTTTTTATCAAGGGTAATTTTTTTCTATGGTAAACGATAACAGCCGCAAATTCAAACAGAATCAAATGATGTTTTGCATACAGCCCTGTATTGTAGAGTTCTCAATACCTAATGGTGTTGGTGAAGATCGGTTAAGGGAAAGGGGTAGTTTACCAGCAACGTTTTATGTTTTAAAAGGGTATTGTATATGGCAAACGATAAGAGCCGCAAATTCAAACAGAATCAAATACGTTTTTGCATACAGCCCTGTTTTGTTGAGTACTAAAGACCTATTGTTTTTGGTGAAGATCGGTTAAGGGAAAGGGGTAGTTTACCAGACACGTTTTTTATTTTATCAAGGGTATTTTATATGGCAAACGATAACAGCCGCAAATTCAAACAGAATCATATAATATTTTGCATACAGCCCTGAAATGTAGAGTTCTCAAGACCTGATGGTTTTGGTGAAGATCGGTTAAGGGAATAGGGTTGTTTACCGGCAACATTTTATGTTTTATCAAGGGTATTACTTCCATATTCCTTAAGGAATGGAAGTATGGTGATGGCAAAAAAAATCGTGTTCGATATTATTGCAGATTCTGATTCTACTAAACTCAAAACATGAAAAAAAGTCGTTTTCCGAAAAGTGTCTGTGTGTGTGTCTATCTGTCTGTCTGTCTGTGTGTCTGTCTGTGGGTCTGTCTGTGTGTCTGTCTGTCTATAAATTTTTTTTCTATGGCAAACGATAACTGCCGCAAATTCAAACAGAATCAAATAATTTTTTGCATGCAGCGCTGATTTGCAGAGTACTCGCGAACTATTGTTTTTGGTGAAGATCGGTTGAGGGAAAGGGGTAGTTTACCGGCAACGGTTTTTTTTTAGCAAGGGTAATTTTGTTTGTTTGGCAAACGATAACAGCCGCAAATTCAAACAGAATCAAATAATGTTTCGCATACCGTCCTGAATTGTAGAGTTCTCAAGATCTGTTGATTTTAGTGAAGATCGGTTAAGGGAAAGGGGTAGTTTACCTGTAACGTTTTATGTTTTAACAAGGGTATTTCCTATGGCAAACGATAACAGCCGCAAATTCAAACAGAATCAAAAGATTATTTGCATACAGCCCTAAACTGTAGAGTTCTCAAGACCTGTTGTTTTTGGTGAAGTTCGGTTGAGGGAAAGGGGTAGTTTACCAGCAACGTTTTTTTAACAAGGGTATTTTCTATGGCAAACGATAACAGCCGCAAATTCAAACAGAATCAAATAATGTTTTGCATACCGCCCTGATTTGTAGAGTACTCAAGACCTATTGTTTTTGGTGAACATCGGTTAAGGGAAAGGGGTAGTTTACCTGTAACGTTTTATGTTTTAACAAGGGTATTTCCTATGGCAAACGATAACAGCCGCAAATTCAAGCAGAATCAAAAGATTATTTGCATTCAGCCCTAAATTCTAGAGTTCTCAAGACCTATTGTTTTTGGTGAAGATCGGTTGAGGGAAAGGGGTAGTTTACCTGCAACTTTTTTTAACAAGGTTATTTTCTATGGCAAACGATAACAGCCGCAAATTCAAACAGAATCAAATAATGTTTTGCATACAGCCCTGATTTATAGAGTACTCAAGACCTATTGTTTTTGGTGAAGATCGGTTAAGGGGAAGGGGTAGTTTACCTGCAACGTTTTTTTATCAAGCGTATTTTATATGGCAAACGATAACAGCCGCAAATTCAAACAGAATCAAATAATTTTTTGCATACGTCCCTGAATTGTAGAGGTCTCAACGACTCTCGATTTTGGTGAAGATCGGTTAAGGGGAAGGGGTAGTTTACCTGCAACCTTTTACGTTTTAACAAGAGTAAAGTACTTGAAAATTTATTTAAACTTTTTGAAACAATGGTAATTGTTAAAAATAAAATAATTTTGTTGCCAGGCAATAAATTAAAATTTTTTCATTTTAATGTAATATAATATTTTTCATTTAATACAGCAATAAAAAGGCAGGTAAGACACAGCCTGGCTGTTTGGCTGAAAATGATTTTAAATTTAAATCTTAGAATATGGAAGTCATGTATGGTTCTCCATACCGATATTTTTGTATGGCAAACGATAACAGCCGCAAATTCAAACAAAATCATATAATATTTTACATACAGCCCTGAATTGTAGAGTTCTCAAGACCTATCGTTTTTGGTGAAGATCGGTTAAGGGAAAGGGGTAGTTTACTAGCAACGGTTTTTTATCAAGGGTAATTTTTACTTCCATATTCCTTAAGGAATGGAAGTATGGTGATGGCAAAAAAAATCGTGTTCGAGATTATTGCAGATTCTGATTCTACTACACTCAAAACATGAAAAAAAGTCGTTTTCCGAAAAGTGTCTGTGTGTGTGTGTGTGTGTGTGTCTGTCTGTCTGTCTGTGTGACTGTGTGTCTGTCTGTAAATTTTTTTTCTATGGCAAACGATAACTACCGCAAATTCAAACGGAATCAAATAATTTTTTGCATGCAGCGCTGATTTGCAGAGTACTCGCGACCTATTGTTTTTGGTGAAGATCGGTTGAGGGAAAGGGGTAGTTTACCTGCAACGGTTTTTTTTTAGCAATGGTAATTTTGTTTGTTTGGCAAACGATAACAGCCGCAAATTCAAACAGAATCAAATAATGTTTCGCATACAGCCCTGAATTCTAGAGTTCTCAAGCTCTGTTTATTTTGGTGAAGATCGGTTAAGGGAAAGGGGTAGTTTACCTGTAACGTTTTATGTTTTAACAAGGGTATTTCCTATGGCAAACTATAACAGCCGTAAATTCAAACAGAATCAAAAGATTATTTGCATACAGCACTAAATTGTAGAGTTCTCAAGACCTGTGTTGTTTGGTGAAGTTCGGTTGAGGAAAGGGGTAGTTTACCTGCAACGGTTTTTTAACAAGGGTATTTTCTATGGCAAACGATAACAGCCGCAAATCAAACAGAATCAAATAATGTTTTGCATACAGCCCTGATTTGGAGAGTACTCAAGACCTATTGTTTTTGGTGAAGATCGGTTAAGGGGAAGGGGTAGTTTACCTGCAACGTTTTTTTATCAAGCGTATTTTATATGGCAAACGATAACAGCCGCAAATTCAAACAGAATCAAATAATTTTTTGCATACGTCCCTGAATTGTAGAGGTCTCAATGACTCTCGATTTTGGTGAAGATCGGTTAAGGGGAAGGGGTAGTTTACCTGCAACCTTTTACGTTTTAACAAGAGTAAAGTACTTGAAAATTTATTTAAACTTTTTGAAACAATGGTAATTGTTAAAAATAAAATAATTTTGTTGCCAGGCAATAAAATTATAATTTTTTCATTTTATTGTAATATAATATCTTTCATTTAATACAGCAATAAAAAGGCAGGTAAGACACAGCCTGGCTGTTTGGCTGAAAATGATTTTAAATATAAATCTTAGAATATGGAAGTCATGTATGGTTCTCCATACCGATATTTTTGTATGGCAATCGATAACAGCCGCAAATTCAAACAAAATCATATAATATTTTACATACAGCCCTGAATTGTAGAGTTCTCAAGACCTATCGTTTTTGGTGAAGATCGGTTAAGGGAAAGGGGTAGTTTACTAGCAACGGTTTTTTATCAAGGGTAATTTTTTTTCTATGGTAAACCATAACAGCCGCAAATTCAAACAGAATCAAATGATGTTTTGCATACAGCCCTGTATTGTAGAGTTCTCAATACCTAATGGTGTTGGTGAAGATCGGTTAAGGAAAGGGGTAGTTTACCAGCAACGTTTTATGTTTTAAAAGGGTATTTAATATGGCAAACGATAAGAGCCGCAAATTCAAACAGAATCAAATACGTTTTTGCATACAGCCCTGTTTTGTTGAGTACTAAAGACCCATTGTTTTTGGTGAAGATCGGTTAAGGGAAAGGGTAGTTTTACCAGACACGTTTTTTATTTTATCAAGGGTATTTTATATGGCAAACGATAACAGCCGCAAATTCAAACAGAATCATATAATATTTTGCATACAGCCCTGAAATGTAGAGTTCTCAAGACCTGATGGTTTTGGTGAAGATCGGTTAAGGGAATAGCGTTGTTTACCAGCAACATTTTATGTTTTATCAAGGGTATTACTTCCATATTCCTTAAGGAATGGAAGTATGGTGATGGCAAAAAAAATCGTGTTCGAGATTATTGCAGATTCTGATTCTACTACACTCAAAACATGAAAAAAAGTCGTTTTCCGAAAAGTGTCTGTGTGTGTGTCTGTCTGTGGGTCTGTCTGTG